>JAQIUQ010002832.1:75000-465879 GCA_030378365.1 Hybognathus amarus
GAGGGCAGTGGTGGGTCAGAACCAAGGGTTTTTCCCAAGGGGCATCCTCTTTCGCATGATCAGGGTTACATGGCGATGCTTACGTGCCCTGGTTATGTGGAAGAAACCTTGGTTCCTGTCCCAGGGTCAATGTTGGGAGCTTCTTAACGTTGCAAGATGCTAACGACAGATGCCTCTCTCACAGGCTAGGGAGCGGTCCAAGGACGACACTTGATTTGGGGTCTGTGGAGGGACCACCATCTCTCATGGCACATCAACTGTCTGGAGATGATTGCTGTATTTCTTGCTCTGAAGAATTTCCTCATAGATCTCAGAGGCCATCATGTGCTTGTCTGCACAGACAACACATCGGTGGTTGCCTACATAAATCACCAGGGGGTTTGTGCTCCGGTCCACTCTGCAAACTGGTGCACCAAATCCTCCTGTGGCCAGAATTTCAGGAGCCGACATCCTGTCGAGACAAGGGTTGAGGCCCGGGGAATGGAGGCTCCACACCAAGGTAGTGGAGCAGAAATTGAGGGTGTTTGGCCAGGCACAAGTGGATCTGTTTGCATGTCGAGAGATGTTTCACTGTCAACTTTGGTTCTCCCTCCAGCTCCGCTCAGACTGGCTGTGGCTACATTTGTGTGCATTTCCCCTGATTGCTGGAAAGCGTCGCTGGGGACCAGGTTCGCCTAATTCTCATAGCCCTTTGCTGGCCGGGCAGACTATGGTTGCCTGATCTAGTGTCTCTCCTTGACGGGCCTTCACTGGAGTTACCCGTCAGGAGGGGCCTTCTGTCCCAAGCAGGGGGCTCGATTGTTCAACCCCATCCAGAAATGTGGAACCTGTGGGCTTGGCCTCTGAGGGGGCCCAGCTCATAGAGACAGGTCTCTCAAATGAGGTTGTAGAGACCACTCTACATTCCAAAGTTTTCCTCCACCAGGAAACGTTATGCCTTGAAGTGGAGAATTTTCACTTCATGGTGTAGTGACTGTCAGTTGAAACCAGTTAATTGCCTGGTTGTCAAAGAGCTGGAGTTCCAGCAGGAGCGGTTCACTGCAGGCCTATCCCCGTCCACTTTAAAGGTTTATGTGGCGGCCATAGGTTGCTTTGAGTGAAATGTCTTTGGGTAAAGATCCATTGGTATCTCGTTTCTTACGTAGTACTCTGCACGCTGAAGCCTGGAGCTCGTACCAGGGTGCCGACATGGGATCTGGCCATTGTCCTTCAAGGCCTTTTCTTGGCTCCAACTGAACAGTTGTTTGTATGTTTTGGGCCCCCTGACAAAGGCCCCCTGCATCTAAGCAGAGAATGAGCAAGTGGGTGGCTGAGGCTATCTCACTTCCTTATGAATCGGTCAGACAACCTTCACCTATGGCTGTCTATTCCCATTCTACTAGGAGTATTGCGGCCTCCAAGGCCTTTATGACAGGAGTTGCTCTCCAAGATGTCCATGATGTTAGTGATGCATCAGGTTGATCCTCACCGCACACATTTGTAAGGTTCTTCTCTTTGAACTTGGACTCTACACTAGAGTCCCAGGTGCTCTCGATCCTAGTGTTGCTCCTCGAGATTTCCATACTAAAGACATTATAGACATTCCCTTAGCGCCAATCGACGCAGCGCAAGTTCCCTTGTAAGGGAACGCCTCGTTTGCAACCTTAACCTTGGTTCCTTGAAGAGGGACCAAGATGCTGCGTGCACCTTGCCATATCTCCTTCATCCCTGTCAGCGACTGCTTCAGACTTTTACGAAGCTAGTGCAGTTCTGTTTTGGGCAGGTTTTAACCAAGGTGTTTAGTCATATAGGCTTTTAATGACACCTAATGATGCATTTACTTTTTTAGTAGCTTTAAATCTCCAGTCTCCTTTCGTTGCATAGTTGAATGGAAATGAGTACGTTCTTCCAAATACCTTCATTTGTGTTTCACTGAAGAAATCAGTCATATAGGTTTATAATAGGGGAGAATAAATGATGACAGAATTTTCAGTTTTGGTTAAAGTGTCCTTTTAAGAGCTGCTTCTACAACCTAAAAACTTTTTGAAATAAGTGGAATAAAATGGCTGAAGGTGACACTACCAATAGCTCATAGGCAGCACTTTCTAACAAAGGCATGGCAAAGTGTCCTTCTCCTAAAGCTGACAACCGGTGATGGTCACCAGGTGGGATATGTTATCCTAACAGTCTGGAGCTCCACTGAATTATTTGCTGATAGAAATAAACAGCTGTTATTCTTGGTAATGGAAAGCAATTAGAAACATCTGCAGCACTTGGCGGTGAGCGATGCCTTCCTAAGCTGCCCTGTTCCCAGGTGCCACTGGAAATAATTACATCATCAGAACAACACCGGGCCTCCAGGATTGGTACTGATCTGTGAAGAACATGAATGCAGCCCCTCCCATGCTTTAAACGAGCTAAATGAGAAGAAAGGCAGAGAAAGAGGACAGCCACATTTAACTCCCCTTCTTTCACTGACTTCAGTCAAATATTTATTTAATATGATTTTGTTTACAACTGCAATTGTTATAATATTTTACTGCAATACAATAATTCTTACATTTGTCCTTAAAGAGACATTTAAATTCGGCCATTATTTACTCACACTCATGTCACCCAAACTTTCTTCTTTGGAACACAACATGAGAAATGCATTTAAATACAATTACAATGAGTGGGGACTAAGGCTTTTAGAGAAAGAAGGCAAAAACACCATAAAAAACTAGTCCATGTGACAATCTGTGCTATATTCCAAGTCTTCTTGGAGATTGAATTTGAATTCAATGATTACTTTCCAAAATCGATGCCAGTGCACATTTTTGGCACATTTGTGAAAAAAGAAATATCCTATTTTTAAATGAATTAAAGTAGGATAGATCTCTTTAATCGATCAGACAAATTCTTAATGACTCAAAGATATGGTTGCAGCAGTTTAACAGCTCACTGGTGAAGAAAGGAATAAAGAAAGTCTTGCTTTGAAATAAAATGTAGATGTGTAGTCAATGATCAAAAGCATTTTCATTCTGGGGAGGATATTGTCCTATAAGAAATGATAGAATTTCAAAGGAATTTCATTTCTTTGTTTATGTCTTCTTGTCTCAGCCTCAACTTTAATAAATACCTATTGTGTTCTTGAAGCTCAAGGTAAGGGAGGGCTGTGTCATTGACCTTTACACACAGCCCCCTCACCTTAGTGATAGGAGGATCCCACTGAGTGGAGTCTGTTGAATTACTCTAACTGATGCACACTTCTGGCTTCCCCTGGATATATCAGCAGCCCCCCGTTGAGAGCTCTCCTCAGCTGTAAATACCATCAGTCTCTGCCACCCCGGAGAGAGCCAAGAAGACAATGTTCTGGGAGCGTCACAGTTCAGGAGACACAGACACGGCTGTTTTGGTAGCAGGAAAACGTCTGCTTGCTTTTCATGATCTGGGTATGTTGAATAGGCAGTGTGAGAGAGCACTATTTGCATTGAAATGAAATTTAATGGATGTTGTGCAGGCTGCCACTTTGCCTAATAAATAAACTTTACTGTACTGTTTAAAAGTTTGTGGTCAGTAAGATAAAAAAAGATACCTTTCTTCAGCAAGGGCACATTAAATTGATGTTTTTTTATTTTTTATTTTTTTTGTATATTATAAAAGTATTTAATTTAAAATAAATTAGATTCTTTTGAACTTTATAGTAATACAAAGAAATCCGGAAAAAAAATTGTTCATGGTTTCCGCAAAAATGTTAAGCAGCACTACTGTTTTCAACATTGATAATAAGAAGAAATGCTTACCATATCAGCATATTATAATGATTACTGAAAGGTCATGTGACACTGAGGACTGGAGTAATGGTGCTGAAAATTCAGCTTTGCCACATAACAGGAAAATTCTGAATATAAATATATTAAATTAGAAAACAGTTATTTAAAACTTGTTTCAAAAATAATATAGGTTTTACTGTATTTATCATTAATTAAATGCAGCATTGGTGGGAATTAAAGATTTCTTTCAAAAACATGAATAAACTTCAAACCAACATCAAACTTTTGAATGGTATGTATCTAGTATATGAAATATGTTTACAAAGCACACACAAAAAAACTTTTGTGTAATTTATGTAAAATAATAAGTAAATGCTGACTGTCTCATGATATCTAACAAAGGATTAGCAAAGATTCATAAAAAAACATTTTAATTTAATTTAATTGGCACATTCATGCCAATAAGCTTCATGTGTCAAATAGCACAATATTGCCAAAGCAATAGACATACAAACATATATGTAGATAAATAAAGGTAAGTAATAATAAATAAATAAAAAGTGCACAATTATTTATCCATCTGAGGTTGTCCTCATTTCATGGCATGAGGAGATATATTTTGCAGCAATTATTTCACATTTGGGGATTTCTCCCAGTAAATATGTGGATTTCTGTGTGTCTGATATTGATCCAAATTCAGAGGTATATTTGGGAAATGTTTGCAATGTGTTTTGGTCTTATTGCATTAAATTTGGGGCATGAGGTTAAGAAAGTGCAGCTCTGTCTGTCCCCGTCACATTGTGAGTCTCTCTTGTGGTAGCCAGCTCTATCTGTGGCGACCTTTTTCTATGGCCTTGTTACCAGCAGAGAGCCTCAGGACCAGCTGTCTGAGGGGAATCTTTTCTGATTTCAGCTCCTGCTAGGTGTTTTTCTCTGCACCTGATACTCTTACAGAACTCAGTATGGAAAGATTCTAAGATTGTTTTGTCCCATTTGTCAAATTCATTATAAAGTTTTGGCCCCCAATTTTAAACCATATTTCAATTGGAATATAGATTTATGTTTATTTGTATTGCATAGAAAATCTCTCCTTGCTTTGTCCCTCAGATCTATCACAGCCATGTTGAGATTCCCTGTGTATGTAATGTCAGAGGCCAAAGTGAGTTTAGTCTTTTTGTGTGTTGTAATTTAGTGGTGTCTAAATAGAAATAGTTTGTAACCTGATTTCTGTATTCTTTCTGAAAGATCATCTTTGTGTTTACTATCAGGGCCCAGGTCTGACACAGAATGTCTGCATGGAGGTTAAGGTGCTGCTGCAGACCTTCTTTAGTAGGTAAGAGTACTGTAACACTAAGTCATCTGCATACAGCAGACCTCTGACCTCTGTGTTGTTCAGGGCGAGGCCAGGTGGCGTGGAACTCTCTAATTGGTTTGCTAATTCATTGATGCTGTGTATAGAGGGAATGCGCGTGACGTCACCGTCCGGTCACGTGCCTGCAGTTACTCACAGTGAGTGGCAAAAAGACTGAGCGGCTGTATGTTTTCAGCGTGAATGCCGCGAAAAACAAACACAACACATATAAAGTGGGAAAGAGCTTTGCGATTGACTGTACAACTAGATTTGATAAAAAAACAGAGGTATATTTTTACAGACTGCTGTAGAAAGAGGAGCAAATCGATCGCTGCAATTCACAGAAACAACTGGACTCCAGTCAGCGAAAGGTAGATTTGGACTTATCATTTTGTGTCAATAGGGAGCGCGGGGCACAACCTGACACGGGGTTAAATGTAACACGGACGTTTTACATAGTCAGTCAGGATCAAGCAGGTTGTCTTTCCGCTCTTTTTCTCTCGCTGTGTTTTGAGTGTTTTGACACCATGAAAGTAAATTTTTTCATCATAGATTTTTTTTTCAGTTTCTGAGTTGGGTGTATACGTTTCTAAATCCAACTTTATATTGCCTTAATCACTGTCTTGTTGGCTCAAACATAGAACCGTTTTGAAACATGTTCAGCAATTCCTAGCGACTGTTCGCTAGGATTAAAATATGTAATACACAGCGGGGTTGGTTGTAACAGAGTGTTACACCTAAGCCGCCAAGTGTACAATGATAATCAAATGAAAACGGAGCCACACAACTTTTCAGGTTTGAGTATACATTTAACTTTGCTGTACATTCAAATTCTAGTGTACTATGAATGATAACTTTGTTTATTTATTAAAAATATGGCCTGTTTTTAATGCAATAAACCCTTTAAATTTTTATTTTAAGCTCATTTGTATTATTATGACTGTTATTATTATTAATAATAATAATTGTACATGCAGCTGCCACACACAAATCTAATTTAATTGCAATTACAATATTTTATAATTTTATTTATTATTATTTATTGCAAAACTGTGCAGCCCTTTGCCTGTCTCTATCCATGATATTGATCCACAATAGAAGGATGATTGGATGAGGGATGAATGTATGGATATCTGTCTATACAGATGCACAAACAATATCAAACTATACAAATAAAATAGTACTAAATTACGTGTGTTACACACAAGTGTTACAACTAACCCCTCTGTCTGTTACAATTAACCCTGTATGGTAGGTCCTAGAAAAAACATTTTAAGTGTTCATTTGTAGCAGAGATGTGTATGTTGCTTGTGTAAAAAATATTAATCTAACCTAATTATTAATTGAGCCAAAACCAAAATGCATTAAGTTGTGCCCCGCTCTCCCCTATGCTGAATTTAGGTGTAAAACCATACCCATATATTTTGTATTATTACATGTATTAACAACTGATCAATTAAATATTTATCATTGCATATTCTGCATTATTGGATGTTTTTTAATAAACACTGACCAAAAAATAAATAATAAATAAATAATAAAAAACTGTAAAGTTTTAGGGCTGGACGATATGATGATATATATATAGGCTATATATAACTCTGATATAAGTGATTATCCCGGATTTAGACCTACCTATATTGTATTTATATAAAGCGTTCACAGGCAAATTTGCTCTATGTTTAGGTCTATATTGCTTGTATTTCCCCGGTGTTGAAATCAGGCAAACATAAATGTCAGGCAACATGATTCCTGGCTGCATGTCAATATCCATGGATCACTGTATCTTTAGTAAGTTGTAAGGAACACTATATTGAGTCCAACATTTAGTTTAAATTGATAAAATTGTTCGTTTTAGTCGCATTTTCGCAGTTTCCCCAGTTAAATCCAGTCATGCAGCAGATCTTTTGCCACTTAGTCAGGCTGAGGGGGGTTGTTCCGGCGAGAAAGTGACGTGCAATGCATTCCCTCTATAGGGGCTCCAGACTAAGACTGGGCCCTTTTCAGATATTTTGTGATTTTGTTGTGGTCTGAGAGTAGTGTGAGGGGGCTGACTGTGTAGGCTCTGATACCCCTTTTCCACCAACAAGAACCAGGTGCTGGTTCAGAGCTAGAGCTAGTGCTGGTTCGGAGTTGGTTCAACTGACGAGCTTTCAAAGAACCGGTTTGCCTTTCCACAGGTTAGAGAGCCATCACAGAGCCAGATATTACGTCACTGTATACATCTCATGTTGCCCAGCAACGCTAACGCGGCACACACAAACACACAAGGCTTGTACGAGATGGTTCGACACAGTGAATCTCGAACTGCAAGAGCGATTCGAAAAAACATTAGAAAAAGATTCGATCCAAAAGCAGGAAGTCTTAAACTGTCCAAACACTCCCGCAGCTCCGATCAGTCCATGCTGCTCCGATGCATCTCGAACAAGCCTTCCATCAACATTGCCAGTTGTTGCGTTACTATTTATGCTCATAGCTTTGCAAACCTAAATCGGCATCCAAACACGGCAAATTCCTACATGTGCAGCTCGCCGTAACTTGCATTAACGGAGATTACAATCGAGCTGCTATTAGCATGATTAGCTGCTATTTAAAAAATGGCGGTCACAAGTTTCTATTCGTCTTGTTGGTCACGGTAACCCCGCCCCCAGCCACTGACGTAATCGGTTCTTACTTCTAGACCAGCAATGATTTGGTGCTACTTAAGAACCACTTTTACTGGTTCGGAGCTGGTGCTTTGGTGGTGGAAAAACAAAGAACCGATTTGAAACTAGGCTCTGGCTCCGAACCAGCACCAGTTCTGCCATGGTGGAAAAGGGGTATGATGAGAGACACTGGATCTAGATCTGTAATTAAATAGTCTGACCGTACTAGAGACCTGCGCGGGACTGTTTTCTTCATCCCGCTCCCGCCCGCACCCGCCGTATTTCTGACCAATCCCGCCCGCTCCCGCAACGTATGCATTACACTCCCGCCCGCTCCCGCAATATGTATGTCCACTCCCGCCCGCACCCGCAAAACTCGGAGAATTTAATCCCACACAATACTAGAAATGCATTGATTTTGTGTGTTCTCCCGTCCGCAGGAAAAAAAACACGTATTTGTGTTGCTATTAAGAGATTCATGGGGTTGTTTGTTACGTTTTCCTGGCCTGCATGTATTCTGATGCACTGATCAGGAAGATGAATAGTAGCCTGGCTATCGGGGACATCTATAGGCTACCGTGCATTTCTTTAGACTTCAAGTATTTTAATTTTAGCTATAGAAGTATTCCATCATATTATGGTCCTGGAGTAAATGTGCAGAAAGCATGTCTGAAAGCAGCTAGCCTCGGAGAACGTTTTTTCTCAAAAAACGACAGTGCGCCTAGCCTATATGGATCAATTAGTTAACAACGTTCCGCGTTATTAAATTCACCCGCGAATTTGTGCTCGTGTCCATCTTATGCCCGCTTTGTCACACGGCCAGTTCAACCTCGTATAATCAGGTTATGTGCGTCTCCCGCTCACGAGCGCTCACTCTTAACAGACACGCGAACAGACACAGACACACACACATGCGCGCGGGGACAGTGTGTGTGTGTGTCTGTTCGTGTGTCTGTTAAGAGTGAGCGCTCGTGAGCAGTCACAGAATGTTCATAAAGCGCTACCCATTCACAGTAACCGGGTCGTCTATTCAAAACAGCCAGCTGTTTGCTGTCAGCGAGCCGCTTAGGTTTTGTGCTATAAATACCTCGTTTGAGGTTCTTTTCCCACATCATTTATTGACATCTCCATCATGTCGCTGGGCTACCTCACAATCCCGCAGGTTTTTTTTTGGCCGCCCATTCCCGCCCGCAGCAAAGTTCAAACCGCCCGCCGCCGTGAGATTTGCGTCTGGGTCCCGCGGGACCCAGCGGGGACTGAGTGCCCAATGCAGCCCCCTCAGCTGCGTGCTACTGCCAAGAGCTCGAGCTGTAGTTGTGATCGACCCAGGGAGGAGTCCCCTCAATCAGCCTGCCGTTGACTACTGTCGTACAGTTCCCAGTGTCCACGTAGCCGTGGAAGCTTTGCATACCACTTGTAGTTAAAGGAGAAGCTCGGCAAACGATGGACTCTTTGGGCTGAATAAAACATCGCGTAACTAGTCAGTTGTTACTACTGAGATTTGTTTTTCAGCTGATATTTTTGAACATAAAGAGTTTTATCTCAAAAAACTGTTTCAGCAGCTATAATGCTCAGTACTGGGGCATCTGACCAAGTAAAAAGAAACCGCCTGCGTTTATCCCACTTAACAAAGGCTCAAAATAGCACCCACACTAGCACAGTAACATAATGAGGGTCCATACATGCAAAACAAAGACATTGGAGAACTTTGTAAGTGTACAGACAGTTTAATAAAGAAGAGACGTTATGAACAGTTCACTTCGTGTATACAGACAGGAGCCAGTCGTGGAGTAGAGGTCTCCGTATAAGTCGGAACCACGAACGTCGTGCTGAGTGATCTGTATGAAGTTCAGCGACTTCTTGCTGAACCGTACTGACGGCGTTTCGGGGATCGACTTATACGAGACTATTTTTCACGGGATTGGCTCCTGCTTGTCTCATACATGAAGTGAACTGTCATTATGACGTATCTTCTTTATTAAACGGTCTGTACACTCCCAGAAGTTTCTCAATGCTCTTATTTTGCATGTTATGGACCCTCATTATGTTACTGTGTTAGTGAGGGCGTGATTTTTGCAGCCCTGTTAGTGGTATTGGCTGAGCGATTTCTTTTTACTTGGTCGGTGCCCCCCCCACTAGCATTGTGCGCTTAAACATTTTGAGAGATAAAACTCTCTTACATTTGAATTATCATGAAAACGAAGTGTCAGAGAACGATCGACTAGGTACCAATGTTCTATTAGACCAAAGGCTACATTGTTCGCTGGAATTCTCCTTTAGCTCTGTCAAAGCTTCTCTTCTAAGCAGGACATTTAGAGAGGGAGAAGGCTCTTCCAGGTCAGTGTTTTGTACTCGCTGGGATACTTCAAAATGCTATCAAGCACTTTCCCTTGTCCCCTTTTTAGGTCCCCACAGAATAAATACATTTCCCATGGTTTCTACATTGGTTAATTTGCTCCTCAAGAATAGAGAAAATATATTGGTTGTAGTAGGGGGATTCTGGTGGAGGTATATAGATGGCACATATATGTCTACATCTGTTTATTAATTTTCAACCAAATCTTAGTATTCTCCTTTTTAATTACTATGATGGACTGTTCTCAGTTCTGATTTACACCAATAATCATGCCTCCTGAATCTCTGCCTTGGGTTATTGTGGGATTTTTTGTTGATGGTATAATAATCTCAGTGTAGCCATGAGTACGACCAGTGGAAACATATTCTATGATGTCAGAGTCTTTTAACTCTCTATTAAAATCTGAGTTTCTGCTCTTTAGACCAAAAGCTGATGATCTCAGTCTTCTATAGTCGAAACATCATTACATTATCCACCTCTCTTGCCTTTGGACAGGAGATACAAACTGCTGTAGCACTAAACATTATGCTTGTTACTTTGTTCTATCCACACAGTAATCCCTCAGGCAACAAGCAGAAAATGTTCCGTGCAGGACAGATGAGTCCAGAGGAAGCCTGATGAGACACCCAGGCTGGATGTGTTGATTTTGGCTGGCATACCTGTCATGGAAAGTTGCAGCTGCAGTTCAAAAATGAGGAGGCTACGTGCCACATGAGGCCATATGGTGACATGGTGAAGAGCCTGCACACACACACACACACATGTGTGTGTGTCGGGGGGGTGTTTATGTGACTTATGAGGACACAAGTTTAATGAGGACACAAATGGCTTAAAGAACATAAAAAACAATGTTTTATTAAAATAAAAAATGCAGCATGTGTCCTGTGATGGTTAGGTTTAGGGATTGCGTTAGTGTAGGGTGATAGAATATATAGTTTGCACAGGATAAAAACTATTACGCCTATGGAGAGTCCTCATAATGCTGTTGCACCAACATGTGTGTGTGTGTGCAGGCTCAGCTTTTCAGCATTTTGTTTGTGGCTTAGTAGATGTGTAGTAAATAAGTTAAGGATATAAGGTCATGTAGATGAAAGTGTATCTATCTATAGATTCAGAACATCCTGTACTGTCTTCAACTATGGAGAGAGGGTCTAAAAAAGGCAGAAAGTGATTGCACAACTAATTCAGTTATTTTCTCAGAGTTACACAAAAATGATATTACTTTAATTCCATGGTCTGATGTAATTACTTCAGGCTATCGTTTATCTTTTCATACACATGTTCAGAGTGTTTCAGACATAATTCATTTGACCACTTCACAATTCCCCTGTAGCAGAACATCTGACTTGATGAAAAGCAGTTGGGATGTAATGCATTACAAGCAAAAAAAAGTATTCCAGCACAGATGGTACATTCAGCCTTTTAATAATAAAATCTGCTTCTGTGTTATTTAAAAAAAATTACAATAACCTTTCACTAATCCCCTGACTTTGGGTCTGGTACACCTGAACGACTGCATGCAGCAATCCCTACCCCTTGATAACATATTAGGATTACGGCTTAGATTTTATATCTCAGTTCTGGCCTCCATCTTTCTCATAAATACGTTAGATAAGCATATCTGTTTAATTTCATTCTCTCTGATCACAGGATTACACAGAAACAGTTGATTGTCAATGCAGACATACAGCCAAACATCTGCATACAAATTTATACATCTGCATCAGATGTAATTTTATGTTTTAACATCATACATTTATTTTTGTCAGCACACACTGTAGAGTCAGGTAGATGTAATATGTTACAAAATCAGGCCTGCATGTCCATTGGAATGAAATTTTAATCCAAGGAATCATGCTATGTCCAACATATCCAATATATACTTTCAGACAGACAGACATAGACAGATAGATAGATACATAGACACATAGATAGATACTGACTATTTATATATATTGCTCCAATATAGCTTCATTTACCTTGCATGCTGTGCAAAATATTGTAGCACCTGCATGTCGTAGTGATTTCCTCAAACTAGGCAGATGGTCCTCCGTCTCCCCTCACCCTCGCCCACCGGCCTCCCATTACCCAGTATCTGGCACCTGAGTCTACAGGGAATACTGCCTTGCAATACCCGACTAGAACAGCCTCAACAGAGCAACAAAAAAACAGGTGGGCTCCAGGCCTGACCTCTCAAAGCGAATCACACACATCTGAATCACATGAGCCAGATTCCTCGTGAAGAGCAAGAGATGTTTCTCTCCCAAGACTAATGCGAAAATATGCCCTCAAACTTATTGCTATATGTGTAATTTAGTGGCATGACTGCTAGCGAAACACATAACACAAAGGTCCTTATGGCGACCGTAGCCTCGCTTATCGCTGATTTAATTATAAGCTCTTGTCTTTTGAACACTATGAGGGACATTAATGGGTAAACTAATAGCTTATGTATAAAATGTCTATATCAGTGACATCTTGCATGTCTCTGTTTGCCTGAGGGAAAAGTTCACAGCACATTTCTTTGCTGTCAAAGTGTGAAGTCTAAACATTGTCTAGTTTGTCTTATATAGTTTAATGTGATGTACTCTGCTTGACAAAATGAAATATTATGACAAAGTACAATCTCTACAATAAAGAAATGAAGGCTCAACAAGCAGGCTGGCCTCCAAGGTTTGGGTTTGCTGTGCACGTTAACCACCTAGATTGTCATAGGTGACATAGATTTTACATTGACTGAATTATAAATACACTGAGATGAAGATCAGTATATTAACTGCATTTATAAAAACATAATAGGGTGGTAGCTTACGCAAAATTGCCCATCACAATGCTCAGCGTGCTGTGGATGATTGCCAGGGTGTTGCTATGCAGCTAGTCTCTAAGATGTTGTGAGTGTTTTTCAAAACATTGCTATGAGATTTTAGAAGTAATCTACGAATACTTTTTAAATACCAATTTAAAGGTGGGGTAGATAGAAATTGTCTAAAAAACTTTTTTCCCAAATTTGTTTAAACTGTCTTTGTATACCAATACATAATTAAAATGTTTGTAGCCTACTTTGAAAAAGAAAGTATACAAATGGAGTGTCTGTAGTCCTCTTGGGAAATTTGGGAAAATTTCTACCTACCCCACCTTTAAAACCTGTATTTGAATGGTAAGAAATGTAATGTATAACTGCAATTACAAATTTAATTTAACAAGGAAGCAGAATTAAAATAAATATATTTTTTTAAACAATATAAATGTAATTATGTCATGGCAACTCTTGAAGTGATTGGCAGGGTAATGACAATGAGCATTTGGTTTTTGGTTTTGGCAGAATAGATTTGCAACGTTGCTGCTGCTTTTATCGCTATTGC
Organism: Hybognathus amarus; assembly: GCA_030378365.1. Lineage (NCBI taxonomy): Eukaryota > Metazoa > Chordata > Actinopteri > Cypriniformes > Leuciscidae > Hybognathus > Hybognathus amarus. The sequence goes on from JAQIUQ010002832.1 coordinate 88,449, forward strand.
TGTAGGTTATTGCTGCTGCTGTGGCAGAGCAAGTACGGGATTTGCTACTGCCAGTACATACACGACATGCTGCTGTGAGTACAGTATAGTGTACTGTACATGAATGACCCGTAGCATATCTATACAGTGGAGCTGGGGAAGGTGGAGGGTTTCTGAAAGTGTACTAGACTGCTAAGGCAAATGCTACCCAAGTATTTGAGGGCTGAGCAGTGCAACCCTAAACGCTCTATACATAACTAGATGATTATGAGCAGGTGAGTAAAAGGACCTATAGCTTGCACCATCTAGAGTTTCATCCCAGAACTTTGTGTTTGTTACATTACAGTTTTTCTCAGTAATGTTAGAAGAATGTGCTTTCTCAAATAAATTCATACTAACAGAACCACACTTTGAATTACCTGTAAAAGCCTTTAAACTTACTAAAAATCTGTAGTTCATCTCTTAAAGTAAGTATTTATGTCAATCAACATATCAGTGCCTTTAGAATGAAAAGTCCTTGAGTTCACAAAGATAGTCAAAATGCTTAGTCATGTTGGCAATAAAATACTGCACTCTGTTAGTTACTATTACCTGATGTAAACTATGGCAACAGTTTGAATGATAGTTACTGAAATGAACAAAACTGATTCTGCATGCCATATATTCATTTCAAAAGTACAAATTTACACACTACTGTACGTGAGTTATTAATTGAAAGAGACTAGATAGGATTCAAAGTCACACTTTTAGTAGTGGTCCGAAAAAAAATTATAATATTATTGTGATATAGAAATGGAAATAGGGTGAAACACAACATTAGAAAGGCAAACACAGAAAGACCCCTAGGCAGAACTTTGCTTTTGCATGCAGCACTGTACATGCTTGCTAATTGAAGGTTCATGAGATGCTATTTCAGAGAACTGGTTTATCATTGTTTGATTTACATTCTCTTCATTTGTGAAAGTCAATATTCAGCTGCACAATTTATCAATTCATGGCATGTTTACAAAAAGTCTAATAGAAATGTGTAGAAAAAAAGCTTGACAGTTTCTGACAACTAGATCAACCATTTTGCATTTAATGACTTAAACGATGAACTGAATGACTACGGTAGATGTTTTGAGGGGGTAAGACTATTGCACAGAGACCTATTTAAAGGGGTCATGAACTGGCTTTTTAAATGTTTTTGTTTTGTTGTCTGAGGTCAACTTATGACGTTTGCTTGGTTTTTACATTCAAAAACATAAAAATGAATAAGTTATGGGCTATTTTCTTCCCTAGTTTTCAGCCTACTTGAAAAATGCTTGGATTTTATGGGCGTATCGCATTGAGGACTAGGAAGTAAACGCCCTCTGCTGTGAGTGGATAACAGTTTTGCATATTATAATGAGCTTCAACTCTGTCGTCGGTTTCGGTCGGTGCACGTGGGGGTTTGTTGAAAACCACTGTTGTAAAATGGCAACCGGAATGATTCGCCCATACATGTTTGACCCAGAGTCCGATCCCGAATCGCAGGACAATGAACCAACAGCACCTCGAAATATACAACGGATACTTGTAGACATATAATTATTAAATATCAAAAAATCTGTAACAATGCAATGCTAGCCGAGTAGATTATTATTTCTAAAATAAAAATATTACTCACATAAGTGAGTAAGTGATAAAGGAGTAATCCACTCCTGTTGGATCCAGTATAGAAGGTAACGTAGACTAATCATGTTCCGTACAACAATGTTCCGTACAGATTAACTTTAACTGCCGATCGCTGAATAAATACTTCTAGGTCATACACAAAATGCATATCTGTGTCGTCTTCATTTCTCCCTCTAATATAATAATGAGTTTAACTCACCCGTCGGTGCACGTGGGGAAAACGTCCAATGTTGTCAAATGGCAACGGATTCGCCCATACATCTTCGACCCCAGAGTCCGTGTGTTGCACAATTCCTGTCAGATCCAATATAGACGGCACATCACCATTCTTTTCTCTTAATCGGTCTGCAAATCCAGTCTTGAGTTGTTGACAAAACAATCCTCTGTGAAATGAAGCAAACATACGGATAATGTTTTACACTCATCTGCTGGAACGTCATATAAAAACAAATTTTAACCAGGCATTCCTAATATTGGAATCCAGAGGAAGCTTAAGCAGCAACTGTCTTCTTCCACAGCCAGGCACGGCACAACATTTTGTCAACGGAATGTTTATTGCTGGTAGCTCGCTCCGGTTTGTCATCACGAGGTATGCTTTTGTTTACCTATGAGTGAATGCGTGAATCGGTGGGCGGGGCTAGGAACCGGACGTGTTGAAGTAGGCGTTGATGAGCGGGTGGGGTTTTAGCGTCTTTGACGTCATACTTCCACACTTTCAAAAACGAGACGTTTGTTGAGGCTGGTGTCAATAAAAGCTTTTATTGGACTAACAAGGTTGTTTTCAGTTCTGAAACTTACAGGATATTCTTATAATATGATGACCTCTTAGATGTCAAAAGCTCATGGAAAATTTGATTTCTCAGTTCATCTGCCCCTTTAATACATTTTGAGCAACATTGCAATAGCAACTGATAATGTATAAAACCACAGACAATTGTACATAATCAATTGCATGATTGTACCAAGCAATCACAACTTGTTCAAAAGAATGATAAAGTGCTTTTATGATGTGCATAAGTGACTAGATGATGTGGAGGTTGAACAAGTAGTTTTAAGAATTTCATTTTTGATCTGAGAAATGCAACAAAGTGACTGAGAAAAACTCTAAAAAATTAAATAATATGTTTGTCAAGACCTATTTGAAACTACTGCAAAAATTTAAAGTTTTACATTTTTAAATTTTGAAGATTTATACAGATGGGCAGACAGACAGACAGTCCGGCTGATGGACAAACAGAAAGACAGGCGAGAGTATATGATAGCCAGAGAGACAGAACGACGAACCTATTAAACCCATTCGAGAATTCTACGGCAAATGTAGAAATAAAAAAATAAAACATCGAGGTGAAAATTGGTAGATTATGGGATGGTATTTGATACCAGACAATCAGAAAGATTATAGAGATGCACCGATTACAATTTTCTAGGCCGAATTTTTCATTGAGTTTGACCTGCCCAGACAGAATTTAGCCATTCTGTATATATATATATATATATATAACACACACACACACACACATATATATATATATATATATATATATATACAAAGTTTTACCCAAACTGAATAATAAAAACAAATTTGAATGAGTACATTTTCTATAAAATATTTTTGAGCCTTCATTTTCTTATCCGATTTAGCCTACTCCAGTTCTTGTTAAAATACACTAGACATGCAAATTATGTGCATTTTAGGCACTTTTTGTTTGTCCATCAAAAGTGTTCTTTCACTTTAATTGAGTGTGAGCAGCGCAGCAAAAATAGACTCGGTGCCAAAACCCCCGCTTCACTGCTGCACACTACAGCTGCGGGCTGAAACGGCCGTAATTCACAAGGTTTCCTACATATGTGTTCCTTGTGAGCTGCTGATGTTGGAAGACGTTAATCATGCGGGGCCTGAAATGCCCGTTCACATGAAAATCTGTCACCAGCTGATCAATCGGTGCATCTCTAAAAGATTTGCATTAAAAGTATAATGTTCAGATAGGTTATGCGACAAATTATTATAATGCTATTTCATACCAATACTCATAATAATATAATTTAATATGACAGACAGACAGCCAAGGAACAGATGGACAAATGAAAAGGCAGACAGACAGACAGATCAGAATCATGGCTTTCAATTATTCAAGAAACAAAATATATGATAAAATATATACTAAGCAGGTAAATGAAAACCTTGTGTAGCTTAGGGCAAAGTCAAGGAAGCAGGGCATTAAATCACTCTTAGAAAAGATAACATGGCCTTCTATTTCATTTCAATAGCTTTACGAACAGTCATTCTCTCACTCTTTGATGGAAAGATGGATCACAAGGCACTCTGAGCTTTAGACCTTCACTGTCTGCTGATATAAATCTTACAGATATTTTAATTACCCAACTGGATTCTTATCATACAGAATGTTTTGAAAATTCCCCCAAGCCTTTGGAACACCACTCGACAAAGTGTTACGTGAAGAAAAGACACTATGTGAACACATTGTGTGAATGGTCTTTTCATTTTATAGTAAATACATTTGTGAATTATTGCAACAATAGTTGGTGTAAAACACCACATTTCTTGCTGTACCTAATTTCCCTTAATAGACTAAAGTTGGGAGGCCTGAAACAATGGCATGGCAAAAGTGGACCAATGGCAAAAAGCTGAGTCTGAAAATAGCCTGGCAGAAACCACAGTCCCAAATTGAGAAATAGCCTGCTAAGTTATCGCTATTAGCAAAGTGAAAAGGACAGTGCTGACTGCAAAGCTAAAATTACCCTCTTTTGGATTCAGAGCATGAATGTCCAATTGTATCATGTTACAAAACTGTAGATGAGTCTTGTTTAGTACAAAATGTGTTTATTGATAGTCTTCAAAATACTTTATGCCTCTCTTATACTTATGACATTCCATGTCAATTTAGTTCGAATTAAATCCATATAATATAGTTTCAGTTTCCACTACTCCATTACAAAAACCACTACGGCCCGTGTAAGACTGGAAAAACTGGTTCGAAGGGATAGACCTGTACACTGGTCTATGAGATGAAGGACCTTGCTGCAAATTTGAACATCTCACACACACACACTTCTTCCCCGCATCCCCACTCTTGCAGAGATCACTCAAACTTCCGTAAGACTTTCGTTCATCTTCGGAACACAAATAAAGATATTTATTATTAAATCTGAGAGCTGTCTCACTCCATAGGCTTCCAATGTTATTAAAACTTGCCGGTCACAGAACATTTTGTAAAAACTTGGTTAAAATAGTCCTAGTGACAATGGCTCAACCAAAAAGTTTATGAAGCGACGGAAATACTTTTTGTGAGTAAAAACAAACAAAAATAATGACTTTATTAATCTATTCATTTTCTATTGAGATTTCATGTAGTATGCAGAGCTTCTGTCTTGTACGTCACACACATCACACACATGACCAACGTCGGCCAATAGTGAGCCTACATTGTCATGGAATGCCAAAGCTGACTTAATTACAAATAAAATAAATACATAAATAAATATACAAAGAAATGTTAAAAAGCAAAAAAAACAAACAAAAAAAACCCAGAAAATAAATACATAAATAAATATACAAATAAATGTAAAAAGTACAAATAAATTAAATGGTAAATGGACTGCATTTATATAGCGCTTTCATAGACCTAATGGCCACCAAAGCGCTTTACATAGCCTCACATTCACCCATTCACACACTCATTCATACACCGACGGCGGTGTCAGCCATGCAACGGCGCCATCCAGCTCGTCGGGAGCAGCTGGGGTTCAGGGGTCTTGCTCATGGACACCTCGACACTTGGTCAGGTGGAACCGGGGATGGAACCACCAACCTTACGGTTTGTAGACAACCTACATGAACCACTGAGCCACTGCCGCCCCTGCTAAAATAAATTAGTATTTATACTCTTATTTCCTTATTTATATATAATTGTATTTTTTTCACACATGTATTTATTTAGTTATTTTTACATATATTAATTTATTTATTTCTACTTTATACATTTCCACATTCATTTATGTATTTGTTTTTATGTCTGCATTTATTTATTTTCACATTTATTTATTTATTTATATATTTATTATTTCCACATTTATTTATTTCTACATTTATGCATTTCTTTCTGTATGCTAATGAGGGGTAACTCAGACATCAGCAATCGAGCTCAGAGTGGCAGTGCTGAAGCTTTGAGGCCACAGCGACACCTTGTGTTGTGTGACCAAACAAGACGCAAGAGGTATGCGGACAATAGATCACATTTTAAGTCATGTTTATCACCCTAACTGTATGTAGGGTAGGCTATATAGGGTTAACACATCTTAATATATGTTACGAAGATGAACGAAAGTCTTACAGGATTGGAACAACATGAGGGTGAGTAATTATTGACAGAATTTTCTTTTGGGTGAACTAACCCTTTATGCCTGGTTCAGATTACACGTTTTTTTTTTTTTGTCTGTTACGATAGTATATTTTTAGTATATTTTGAATACTAAAATCTTGTCGTGTTGTGGACAATTCACAATGTCAGACTACACGTTGCTTAAAGTTATGCCGTCTTTAACGGCGCGTGATGTCATCGAGAAAGCGAAACTAGCGAGTGACTTCCGGAAACGAACGTAAACAAACAATGGATGAAGCAGTGAGTGTTGTATTGGCTGTCCTGTGTTCAGAAAAATGTAAAAAAAAAAAGAAGAAAGAAAGAAAATCCGACAATGGACACATTCCTGGATTGCTCGGCATTGCCTTTTCAGCGTGAGAAATAGACGGTGTGGCGTGTGGACTGGTTGAATTGCGTATGTCTCACGGCCATTGCGTGAGACTTAACCCTGCTCGAAGAGGACAGTATGGGCTGTCAATCCTCCAAAGAGAACTTGAGGTAAACTATTGTTTTCTTATATATTTTTATTTTTAGGTTTAACGTTAGCACCATAGTCTCTCTTTCATTTCGCCATTTTTGAAAGTTGTGTACAAAAAAGATGTGCTCCTATTGGTCAACCTCATACATGTGACGGAACCGTCGTGAACGACCATTAAAAAATTAAACATGCTAGTCTTTGTGTTGTGATGTCGTGAAGCATCGCAGACGCGACGTAGGTTGTCTCCCACTATGACACACTATACGAGATGATACGATTCGAATCTTGCGTCTCACGCCCGTTGTCGTTTACGAATCCCCACGACACCTACGTCAAACGGATCATGCCAAAATCGGGCTAAAAACGTGTAATCTGAACCAGGCATTAAGCCTGTGGAACTGACCTCACAAGATCCATCTTCTAAATGTATTTACAGTTCTGAGGCATAATAATCCCTATCATGTATTTTAGAAATATGTTCACGTTGGTGTTTAAGTAAGTAAGTACGTCATTATTCCCCCAGAATGTTGGTAACCAACATTCTTCAAAATATTCTCTTTTGTGTTCAACAGAGGAAAGAAATTCACACAAGTTTGCAACAACACAAGGGTGAGAAAATTATGGGGTGAGTTATCACTTTAAGGAGTTTGGAATAAATTATTATTTTATACTACTCAGTTACTCAGTTTTGCCCAAAATAATGTCTTGATCTTTAAGGTATCTAAATTAATTTCACGCACAGTGACACTAAAAGAAATTCTAAAAAGCACATGATAGTATAGTACAGCAGTTTTGTTTTTATCAAATATTTTTATAATTAAGAATTTCTGTGAAAATGCACCAGCACAGCTAACAAGAAACATACATTATTTAGCATGGATGATTCTCAGTTGTTTTTTGCTTGCGATTTTAGATGACAGTCAACAGTGATTTTGTTTTTATAAAACAAATAAACCAACAGACCATAAGTGGTAATCCACCTGTGAGACCTGCAAAAGCTAGGACTAGGTTTATAGTTACATACATTTTTAACTGCTATATGTAGCATTTCATTCAAACGTCTGTTCCTGTGATCTGACCAGAGTAAAGAAACCACAACAACTCTCCTACTCTCCCAATCTGTCATATATGTTCTCTCCCACATCGGGAGCATGATGAGGAGGTCAGTGAATACTAACTGAGAGCAATGTGATTCTGAGAGGACGTCCTCACAGGCTTTGACTCTCCACTGTTCCGACATTAAGCTCATAAGAGTGTGACATATTGAAAAGGGAGCTCAAGAAAACACGAACATTTTCATTGGACAGATTATACAGAGTAGACAGATGTTTACAGGGCTTCATGATATTTAAAAAATATATATAAATAAACAGAACACATGGTGTGTGTGGTAATGGGGGATTTTCCTGAAGGGCCCTGAGGCTGTCGCTGAAAAGGAGATTAGATCATATGAGAGGAGAGGCCTCATCAGCAAGTTTACGTGTATGATAATCAAGTGAAAATATATGAGACTCTCATAGACTTTCTGAATTATACATAATCAGATAAGGTGCATCTTGGGGCAGCATTATTTCTGCAGCATATGGTGCAGTGCGCTTTAGGATATTCCCTGTGGAAGCTTGGTATTAAGCACAATGTGTGGTGCTTCATTTAACTAGTACCTTTAAAGCTCTTATCTCTTCCTAATGTCAAATGTTTATTTAGGTTAACTTTCCTCTGTTCACAGAATGGGCTTTTAAATGGGTGTGGAATATTCTGCTCTGGCAGATGTCAGCAAATCTAAACAAGGATTGAGTATGCATATCTACTTTAAAGCCTGATGTTGCAACATGGTGCTATAATGCCCTTTCTCTTTGCCATATTACATTGTCATATTACATAAAGGAATATAGTTCAGTATTGGTTAAAAGTAAAAAAAAACTGAAGCAACTTTTAGGATGCTTAAGTGTCAAAATGTTAAAGATGATTAATCAAATTGAATAAGGTGGGCTTTACTGTTCTCAGATGCTAAAATGCTTAGGTTAACATTGAAAGAGTACAGTACAAGGTAAAATGTAAATAACTAAACGTGTACTGTTTGACGGTAATATCCAGCGATTCAAACTTCTCAACTTTGTCAAATATGTTGTTTTAAAATTGAAAATCTATTTTTAAAGTGAAACATGTAATTTCCTTATTGAATGTGATGAGAAGAGAAACATGAGCAGAGCCGTTTTTGCCCCTTTGTCATATGATTAATGTGTGCATTTTGTATATGCATACATGAGTGCATATGTAAATATTTGCAAAATACAAAATTACTTTCCAATAAATTTTAGTTTTTCATTTCATTATTTAATTCCTTTATTGTTTTTTTTCTTTATTAAAGTAACAACAGGTAGTTTTTGCTCTCTGGGTCCCCCTACAGTTGAGAAACAGTATTGTCCCCTACTACTGTCCGTAAACTCTGTCATCCTACATGCGCGCGCATTTGTTGACAACCATGATAGCCCTGAACACTGTAGGAGGAGGTCACATGCAGGTGTGCTGCTTGCGTCTCGTGTAAAATGTCTTCATCACAGGTACAGTGGCATATATTTCAGCATGTCAAATGAATATACTTTTATGGGTTTTATTTATTTTTTTTCTAATCGACAAATGATCGCGATGCTCACGTTTACAAGCCAGTGTCATTATAGTAGCCTAGTCTATTGGTTACCGTTTTACTGAATCTATATGAGACTTCAATGCAATGTTTGAGTGGTAGATAATAAACATATATCGTCAATATTATAATATCAAGCTACCACTGAATCTGCACTGAATCTGCACATTTTACAAATCGATTTGCATTATAGCTTGAGGCAAGAAAAATTTACGATTATCAAAGACATGTTAGGTATCCTAAAGTATGATTTTGTACATCTTCTATATTTACTTGCAAGAATAGCCCCTACCTAAACTTGTACACGCCGTTTAGACATAGGCTTTCATTTGATTTTTTTTACTAGAATATTGTTTACTAGCTACCAGATTGATAATTCGCTGACTCTATTCATGAAGATAAATGGAGGATAAAATAGGTTCCGGAACATAGTCAGACAGACAAAAAAACAAAGAGATAATATGCAAGCAATCAACTCCATCTTTGCGGGCACTCTCCTCCTCCCCCTTCAGCTCACGCCAGCGAGAAACGCTGGCCCAATGTTGACCCCGTTCTGCCTTTAGTGTGATCACTTTCTCTTTTTGCTTTGCTCCGATAAAACCTTTGCTTCCTTGTTTTTCTGTACTGCTTCGGCCAAGACTATAACATTTGGCTCGCATCCGTTTTTAAGGAAGTGGGGAGTTGGTGGAAGTGTCGAATTTTGTAGTTCTCTTTGTTCGCCAGTTACTACATCTGAAATCTCGAAGTTTAAAAGTACGATTAAAAACAGAACAGAAAGAACAGACCCTGTCAGGCTATGCATTGGCAGACGTGTCATTCAACCTATTATAAGTCGATGTCCCATCACAAAAAAACTTGGAAATATATTACTGAAGGCTGAAAAGCTACCTGGGGTTACTTTAATAATAATAGTTATTATATTACTTCAGTTGTAATCAGCAAATCTGCTTGCTGATAGGGTGTAATATTGCTAAAATAATTCCATTCTTTCTGAAAATCCCAAAGCGGTAAACTATAAACAAAGGACAAAGCAAACAGAAAGTTTATCAGCAGCTTTAATGATAGATGAAGCTCATTTCTGCTTTATGTGGGGGCCAGCAAGTCAGGCACATTTCATTTGTAACCATAATGACATAAACATCAATCTGTCTCAACTGCTGCTTAAACGACTGTGTAACCTTTACAGCCCAGTTAAAGAAAGATATATAACTTCTATAAAAGAAAGACCTTCCATGATAACATAAATCGAGCAACTTTTCTTTAGCTGGCTTGCCACCACTTTTATGTTGGGTTCGAAGGTATAAGCGCACATCCTCAGAGAAAAAGAAGCTACTGGCATTCTGAAGAGAGAGGCATTAAAGTAATCGGTGAAATTTTAACTGATTCCAAAATTGCCATGAACAACAACAGATTGAGACTCATAAAAGCTGTGTAAAGCCTTTACTACCTACTGACATTCTGGCATAATGGAAATATTGTACAATGCTTTCCCTTTATGGACCTCCATCCACTATAAATTATATTATGCAAAAAACATCATCATCAGGGATGGCATTAACAGTCTTCGCTTAACAGGTTCTGTGAAAAACGAGTTAGTTGCTGCATGTACCCTGGAACAAAATTCAATTCGCCACCATATTTAATGTTACATTTTTTATTAACTTGTGAGCATATGCTGAAATGGCTACAAATGATGGAAGTAGCTGCTGGGCACAGTGATCATCATGACTTTCTATCTATATTTGAATAATAGAATTGGACAAAGAGTTTGTGACCTTAGTCAAGGGCTTTGCTGGCAGTGAGGAAAAAACTTGCAGCAAACGGCAAACAGTGTTTCGCGCGCTAGCACTGAGCTGTGAATATGCAACGTCTCTTGTTCTTCATGCAGGCTTTCAAAACAAAATCAGGAAATTGTTTGAAAACCTTTTGCCTCTTAGGGGCATCACTGGGCAGTGTAGCAGACTGCTTAGCTTTGCAAAAATATTTGATGCCTCTGTTTTAGTGGAGCATATGCCAAAATCTGCAAATTATGCAGAGCAGTATTGCTTTTAATGCCCTTTTATAGTGATGTCATTGAGGACACAGAAAAAACAAACAGCAGTGCAAAACAGAATCATCTGAGCTAGTCCAGATGCCTTTGATACAGCCTGATACTAAAAGATATAGCAAGAGGACATTGGCAGGGGAGGATCAATGAAAAAAAACATTTTCACTTTTTATTGCCACCGCTGTATCAGTGATGTAATTCTTGTAACTATTGTTATGTGAACTTTACTGTAAATATTGCAGGATATATTAGTACTGACTTTGCCTCACAACTAAATCTAAAACTTATTGATGCAAAAGGCCAGTCACACTAGACCATAGACCGTAAAAAATATGGACGAAGCGTTTCACCCATAGACTTTCTGAAGAACAGTTTTGAGGCTGTTTATGGGGGTATGGGCGGTGCCATATTGGAAAATCTTGGTAAATACAAAATACAAATGTTCAGAAAGGATACAGAGGTGGTATGATGTGTTGTGTCAGATCATGGCCGAGACATAAAATTCCACTCTGGCGCAGCCCGTTATCAGCTGTCAATCAAACTTATTCGCCCCTTTTTGTCATACATTTAAATATGATCTAATCTAACGAGTTAGAAAAATTTTCACCCCCTCAGTTGTCAGGCACACAGAACCTATCGAAAAATACAAAAAAAGTCCATGGGACCAACTTGTGAAAACATGAATTTATGCTGTGAAAACGGACATTTTAACATGCCGTCTATGGATATTTGTTCCCTTTTTGGGACGTCCCTCTAGCGGATTTTAGTTGTATTGCAGTTTTTCGCACTTCCGCACTTCATTTTTAAGACTAGAATGTTGCCGCTTGCACTGGACTTGGAAAAGGCAAAATCTCTTGCAGCAGACTTTAAAGTTTGTGTTCTTTTAAATCAGCTAGGAGGTCACAGTATGATATATCAGTCTTCAATTGGTCACACATCTTTACATAGTGCAAATTTGTAGGTCAGAGTTCACTAAACCTAAACTTTGGAACACAGAAAAAAAAACATCTTTGCATGAACTCCCATATTTGCATGTTTGAATGGAAGTCTAAAGTGTAGTGATCTCCCCTTAAGTAGGAGGATGTGCCAAAAGACAGGTGTAAATGGAGGCGGGACTTACAAGGGCTTAAATGAACACTGAGGAGGGACTGACGGATTTATTCCATGCAATGTCACTGGCAGGATCATTGGACATAATTACAGAAGGATCAGCATGATCGGCTGTCACTGATTTTGCTGACATCTGTCTGTGGTCTGCAAACACATGATGACCAAGGCTTAAATAGCCAAACAGATTTATTTTATTTCCAAAAATAAAATAAATTTAGAGGGGGTTTGTGGAAAACATAAATGGGCATAGAAATGACATTGTGAACAGTATCCATTCTTTATTATTTTCTGAAATACTGTAGTCCACCTGACCAATTCAGTTTGATTATGCAGTTGACCTGTCATACATTCATAAAGATAAATGTAATAGAGCTAATTTGATGCAGTTGTTGATAAGACCTTTTTCTAGCATGAGCTGTCATAAGCTGTTTGTTTGTACATGTTATCCTTAAAGCCAATATCAATGAGGTCTCACAAGATGGATTATTTATTTCGGATATTACTGTATGGCTCATAACAGCCAGTTTGAGATTAAGAAAATTAATTTTAGCTTTGCAGCAGTGGGCAGCATACAATTACACAAATCAGGCTAGGAGGGAAAAAAATAATTAAAAAAACTAAATAGGAAATGCTGGAATACTTTGATTCAACCTTCATCTGAGAGGTCTAGATATTATTTCTTAGCTAAATCCTTTCTTCATTTCATCTTGGAGATCTGAACAAAATGCTTAAACATATGGCCTTAAATTACTGGCAATAACCTGGTAACATAATCATTGAGATTAACACAACAGCTTGCATAGTTTTCTTTTTTTCTTCCTTTTCTTTTCAAGCTGTCTTCATACATGATTAAATGTTAGATTTTTACAATCCTGTGTTTTGAGAAAAGTATCGAGCCCCTTGGGAATTTCTTTTAATGAAGCTCAAATTTATGAAAACAATACAAATCTGCCCCTTTGGGACTACATAATGTATTCATTTCACTTAGATTGAAGATTATAATACAAGCACATGATAAACTGCATTCTTTCTTGTTAAACATGTCGTATTGCATCTTACTAGTAGGGATAATATCAATATAAACATGAAACAAGATATAATTATGCACAAAAAAGTATTTAATTCTAAACATACAGTACAATGGTACATTTGACATTTAACGATTAATCGTGCAAGTCTAATACATATAACAACGTGTTCTAATTTGACTGTAATATTGTGGCATAATTGAAAAAAAGATTTGAGTAGTGAGTACATGAAAAAAAAATTAATTTGACAGTCAAAAATTAGTCATTAATTTTATTGTTGTCATAATGATTTTTTTAATGTTTAAGCATCTTAAATTAAAAACTTGTGAAAAGATGTATACCTGTGTAGAGATGGCAAATGAGCCGTTAAGTAATCCTCTGCAGCCTATTATAGTGCTATAGTTATTTTAAGTGTTTGTTTTTCAGTAGATGATATCAATCTTCCACTATGTCTATGTGGTGTTTTGAATATGTGCCAATGTATAAGTTAACACCATTGCTGAGTAGTTTCTCTTAAGACTGCAGTGTACCAAAGACAACCTCGAAAACATGGTTTGAAACTGCCCATTTCCTACCGTCACAAACTGGCTGGGGCTTTTCGCCACTGAATTTCTGTGATGTTCAAACCAAGTAGTGCTGTTCAAAGTGTTTCTTTGGATAAGTACAATAGCCTGTACCATTACTGGATGTGTTGTTATCCAGGTAGGTTTAACTCTCTACCTTAACAGTAGTTGATCCGAAAGAGAAAAACACTTGTAAACCATCCGTAAAAGATGAAATGTCGACTTTACTGCCACTTGCTAGCCTGACTTCTGTCATACTCATATTCTGGTCAGAAAATGAGTCTCGATACCACTCCATAGGGCTTTGATTATGAGGCGTGTCTTAACCGAACCAGGAAAAAAAACAACAACCCTGCACACAATTAGATAATAAAACCAATCAGAGCAACGCAGTCAAATACTTTGCATAGCATAGTTGTCAACAACAGAACTTACTTATTTTAGAAGTACAATAACGAGTGTTGCTTCTTTCACTTGGTCCTTCATGAGTGCGACCAAAGGAGAAACCACAACGACCACAGGCTTTTCATTACGTCCCATCTTCTTAACTTAGCGACCGTCAGAGCCAGCTGATAAGTTACACTTTTGCCGAATATCTTTCCGATCGACAAATGCCTTGATTGCAGGTTTCTGTTTGTCTATTAAAATTAATGCGCTGTCGATTAATTTTAAAAACAGACGTGACAGCGGAATATACATCTTAATTCTCCAGCTGCAGTCATCTCTGAGGGAAACCAATTAGCGCTCTTTGATAAAGTGATGATTATGTCCCTGCAGATCATCTGTCCATCATCGTATAAAGCCCGCCCTGGAAATCTGATTGGCCCGATCATTTTTTTGCCAGATCATAATTACTCCTCAAAAGATCGAGTCCAGACCAAACTTCCCGACCAAAAAATGTTGTGGGCGGAGTTCAGGCTGGCATCCAGGCTAGCCACTAGCAGCAATTGCTAAAAATGTAACATTTATGGATTTTTTTTTACTTTGTTATGCAAACAAATGTCACTGCATTAACAGAAGACAAAACAAATACGAGCCCGTTCTCATCCTTTAGCGTCACATAAAGCGCTTTATGACAAAACGGCGCTATACTACGCACATGGTACCCTTTATCGTTTATATAACACGCGAACTCAAGGCGTCATAAATCCTTTAGCGTAATATGAAACTACCCTACCCTACCCCACACCTAAACCTAACCATCACAGCGCGTGTTATATAAACGATAAAGGGTACCATGCGCGTAGTATAACACCGTTTTGTCATATAACGCTCTATATGACGCTAAAGGATGAGAACGCGTTGCAAATACCCAATGAAAAAAATGTACTGTAAGAGATAATGCACTGTTCTGTTTCGCAGAATAAACCCTGACAGGGTGATCAGGACCCCACCCTGAAGTGAAATATTGACTTGAGTTGAACTGTTTCATTAGGTCTATAAACACAAAGCTTATTCAAAGAAAGCAGTTGCTAACAAGTGGCAAGTAACCATGCAAAACTTCCACGAAGAACACATTTTTCCTTACAGGCGTATAGCACTGACTTCAGCGACAATTACCCGGATGAGCTTGTGTTATCAGTTTTACCGGATGTTATTGAGGAATAACATACTGCTGGATGGCACGATTGACCAATCAGAATCAAGTATTCCACAGCTGTGCTTTAAATAGCCTGTAAATACCAATAAGATCATATAGTACATCATTACAACAATAAAGATGTACAATATCTATAAAGAAAATTAAAAAAAAAGTTAAAGCCTGCAGAGTATGCATCTGAGATGCCTAAGAGTAAATTCAGATATATACTACATTCTTAAAGATGAGAAGTTAAGTCACATGCTTGTTTTGGAATTGTTTATGCTTTGTCCCACTGCTTGCATAGCATGAATGATCTCCACTTTCAATGTGCCATCAGAAGTGTTTATGACAGATCAGATGTAAGGCTGCAACTGCATTTCATTAAAGTTATTTTTGTTTTAATGTATCTGTGAGTCAATTAATTGTGTCGTAAAAGGCCACCGTAAACTGTGTGCTGAAGTTAATGAGTCTGACATTATCACATCATTACACCAGCTGGCATAATGGAGCATGTGTTGTTTGTCATAATATGCCATGCCATGCTTAGCAGTTATTGGCTGTTTACATTAGCAACTTTCGGAAGAACTTCAGAACAGTGAATTTGAATTTCTCAGCAAAGTCTTCACGCGTCAGATTTTGTGCCACGTCTAGTGCTGTAAGAGATTTGAGTTCTGCAACCATTTTGCATGATCTTGGTACTTGTAACATTAGAAATGTTACATTGTGTTTAAAGGTATGCTATTCATTGTAAGTTATTCATTTGATTCCTTAGGAATCAAAGCCATGATCAATGTCCAACTATTTGAGCTTCAGCAATGTAATTCAGTAATTTTATAGCAGCCCCTATCATGGATTTTTGAAAATGACTGTTCATATGGTGTGGAATATAGCTCTAAGGGAATGAAAACATCCTGCAAAGATTTATATCTGAAAGTGCACCATATATAAAGTTATTGTCTTTCAAAAGTGAGAGTTGAATCTGAGTTTATGAAATGAATTGTTTTTGAAACGAGTCATTAGCTGGTTCGTCGTGAACGTAGATACATACTGGCCGCGCCCAGTTACTGCGCGCGCAGACGGAAGTCTAGAACACATTCAAATACTTCATCATAGCATCATGTCGAGAAGACGCTGTGTTATACAATGCAAAGATAGTTCAGCCACTTTGTTAATGACGGATTCGTTCAAAAACATAAATGAATTTAAATTTGCAAAGCGGTCTGTTCCTGAAGGAGGGTTCAGCAACTTACTTACCCAGTGTATATGAATCAGCTTCCTCCTATGAATCACAACCTGTAAGTATTATTAATAATTGTTGCTTTTATGGGTTTTGAACGGTTTTGTAGCGTCGGGTGCGAGGAGGGAAGGCTGCAAGTAAGTGTGTGCGTGTGTAAGTTACGCTCAGCGCAGCTTCAGGTCTCCAATGTAATTTTTTTTAAATATGTGAAATGTCTGTCGCTGTTATTGGAGTTGTCATAAAGAATAGAGCGTCTTGTAGTACTGCAGTGCTTTATCAATATGTTTATGCGTTATGCTAACAAACAATAACTGACTGGGTCTGTCATCTGACCAATCGCCACAGATTCAGCGTCACGCAAAGGAGTGGTTTGGAAAAATGAGTCGTTGTACGAATCATTTGGGAGTCGGTGAGCAAATCAGTTTATATCAATAAATGCATATTATAAGACAAATAATGTGTTTATCCTTGCATGCATGTTAAACTGTTTTTCGGAACTCCTGAACAATAGGAACATTTCAAATGCTATGATAGGGGCTCTTTAAGCTGTATTAAATGTAGATTCATGGTAGTCTTTTAACGGCAATACAAGCAGCTCATATGACCAAATCGTCCAGTTCAGACTGTGTAAATCCTACAGTAAATATTACAGCTTGAACAGCCCTTTTTTCTCATAAGACAAAGTGTTGTCCTCTACACTCACCATCATTCTTGCAGCAGAGCACAGCTACACCCAGCACGGTGCACCACCCCACACCATCTCAAGGTCACTTCCTCCTTCAGTTTTGAAGGATGATGGGCAAGCCCAGAGTCTGCCTCAGTTTGGCCTTTCTGCCTTGAAAGATGGTGGGAGAGGGTGAGGCGAACCCCTGCCGCTCCATAACTGGTACCAAATGTTGCCTTCTAACAAAGGTGTTGACCCTTGAGCATGCAAAGTCCCAGGGCACCTCACTGCAGAGCTGGAGGACAGGCAGACAGCTGTCTTCTGTCAGCCAGCTCCAGCTGAAGATCCCCCACCACCCTGCTAACAGTCAGGACACATCCTGGAAATAAAGGGTGTGTGGGGTGCGGGGGTTGACTTCTTTCAAGACCCAGACAAACTTCTATGAACACGGTGAAGGGTTCCAGCCCCCCAATCCTTAAGGCGTGTTTGTACAGGTGACTCGTTTGGATAAAATTAAGAAAATATTCTGTAATAGCTAGACATTAGAGCAAAGCAGGCACATAAATTATGTTTCAAAGCTTAAAAGTTGTGTTTGCCTGAGAATGACTATATCATATTATTCTCCAAGTTTAAAATCTTTTTCGGGCTGGCTTGTGCCATTGTTTCCTAAAAAAAAAACTCACAGACTGAGCGCTATCATTCTTCAGGGAAGAAGCCACATAATTAATTTGTGTGTTCCGCAGTGACAGATGTTTGATTTTGGCCGTAAAAGTAATTAATAAGGGGAGTCAAGAGAGGCAGATTGTTTGAAGATTATTTATGAAGACCTCCCTCTCCCCCTGGTGGCTGGGGGAGTGTCACCTCTCCTTCACGGCCTCCTGTCTTCACCTGCTTCCTGAGACACAGATGTTTGTCTGAGGCTGATGACCCCAAACACACGTTTAGTATCTGTCCCTCAAGGGAATGGCCATGCGGCAGCATGGAGAGAGAGAGGACTGTGCAAGGATTGCACTTCAGTCTAACCACAGGCATTACATAGGGCTTAAAGGGTTTAATTCAAATTACAATGGCACTACCTCTGCTTTTATTTGATCTGGAGGACCTCCTGATTACTGAGAGCAGAGTGGCTTAAGGTTTCAGAGAAATGTGGGACAGCTGTTGAAGGGAGCCTTGTTGCATGTGTCTGTGTATGGAGCAGCAGCTCAAAATGATGAATGAATAGAGGTGTGAAACTTGAGTGCAGAAGGTACTGAAGACAGTTTAATGGATTGGTAGTCTAATGCCGTTTCACACATACTCCGTTTGCAGTGCGTATTTTTTCCGTACCCATGTTAACAGGTAAAGCCGCCTTCACACTGGCAGTTGAAATCAGCTCCGATATGGCTCCGAAACGACCGGAAGTCATTCATTTCTGATGGAGATTCGCAGACCACATGCGAATGGGTCCGAAACGGGTTCCGACCGAGTGCGGTGCGAAAGCAAAAACGTGTCCATTGATCATCTGGATGCGTTCAAAAAATGTTACTCTTGCAAAAAGCTACGGTTCCTATCCGACAATTCCAGTGGAAGTTGAGCTTTGCTATGGTACTAATAAACAAACCTGAATTCTTAACTTTTAATAAAATAATGATTTTATAACGATAAGTTGTCACGCCATTTTTTTTTATTTTCATGATTTTCTAACGTTTTTAGTGCAATACAATTAAAATGTGGGCTATAATCAAATTGAACTGGCTATAATTAAATTTTGTGGCCATTTTCCCTTTATATGATGTATATGTTTTTATAGGTGTATATTTTCTCTGATACTGTTAAATGTCATTTATCTTTATTGTTTAGATTTTTGTTATACTGAAAAGTGATAAACAATTTAAAAACATTGTTGTTATTTGAAATTAAGCCGTATGCAAGATTGTGGCCAAAACTGGTACTGCCATTACTTTCATATTACTGTAGAGCGGTGTATCCCCCCATCTTCCCCTTGACTCGAAGTTGCCAGATAGACAGCAGGATCCAGCAGGAATGTAGGCTGCCATAAGAAGCTTCCAATGGCAAGTGACGAGTCCTACACAGTGAGGTTTTTTTATTTCGGACTCTGTCAAGAAGTATTTTGGATTCATATTGAGTTTTTTTTTTTTTTTTTTTGGTTTCGCAACGTTAGACATTTTTCCCGATTCCGACATGTTTGAATCTGCAGCTGCGGTAACTAGAGAAGAGCTTGGTATTTGAGATACCAAGAGATTGGTAGATCGATGGAGGTTGGCACATCAGAACAAAACGCAATATGACAACATCAACATCAGTTGAGGGCTGCAACTTCACTTGCATTTTAAATGACAATATCCTGGCCGGACTACTGTTGTCAGTGATATACGTATTTGAAATGAACATGATTTCTTCATGTCTAGTGACATATCAGGGTAAAGTTATGATTAATTAAAATACATTTCTTGCATACAGCTCCTTTAAATAAAAACGTTACACAAACATACATTTTTTGTAAGTGGAAGCACTAAAATTACAACCTGGAAATAAATTACTGAAACTGAACTAAAACTAGAACTAGAATGTCAAAAATAAACCTAAATAGCAATATTAAAAAATAATAATAATAAGTTAACCATTCAAAGTATGAATAAAAACAAAAATGGTAAATAATACTAAATGTTTGAACAACACAACTGATGATCATCAAGTGGATCATGATTAAATATGAGAGACCGCACACACATGTTCAGAGTAAAAGCAAGTCTAATCAAATTCAGATCACTGTTTTGCAACAGCATGGTGGCCATAATTTATGCCTCAATCTCAGCTGGAACTTCTGCTTTTCTTTGCCTTTATTTTTGTGTGGCTGGCTGTGTGTGTGCGTGTGTGGCAGGGATAATAATAAACTATAATGGATTCCAAACAGAGAGGACAGCGAGTGAATGTAATTTCCTCAATGTGGGGATAAATCAGGAGGCTGAGGGTTTTACTGGAAAGTTCTTGTGGCTATTCAAATCTGCTGCCGTGATTGAAGCAATCAGAGTGGATCGCTGGGCCGTAATTCGACAGAAGGTTAGCGCTGGTGACCTGCCACAATATGATCTTGTTTATAGGCGGAAATTGCGGCAAGATTACTCTCTGGGGTCTTATTAGTCGGGGTGTGATTAAAGATGAAGCTTTGGTGTCTGACGTGGTGGGAAGCGGTGTCTGGAATGTCGATCATTGTTTTATATGTAATGTGCTGGCATAAATTTTCTCCGACAACAACCCAGGTGGGTATTGTTAGCTGGTTAGGCCTTCAGTAGGAGTTAGGGGCTTATATTAATTCAGAGGAGGGCTTCCATGCAGGATTATGAGCATTAGACAGTATCTAAATGATAATAGAGATAGCAGAGACCATACATAGACAGATATTCCAGGATTAAGAGTCTACTGATCCCTCTCAATAATGACTCTTTTGGATGAGAGGGAAACCCCCCAGCTCCACAGGCAGCGGGCCATGGCATATCAAGGTGTCATGGAGCCTAAGAGAGGCGCTGGCCTACATTCACTGGCCATCTGACACAGATAGACCGGAATCTTCTCTGAATCATTGACTTCAAGGTTAAAAAAGTTCCTGATTAACTTTATGCCATTATATCGAAAATACACTGTGACAGGTGCACACATTAGAACATTAAAACCAATGTAGATTTAAAAGTAGAGTCATATACAACTGTACAGAACTGTACAATTAACCAGAAATGCAGAGGAAATTAATTGACTGGCGATAAATTACATCACACTTGTAGGTACATGGATTCAATCTATCAGATAAATAGAGAGATTAAATATAATGAAGAAGGTGATCATAAAATTATACATTTGCATACTAATTAACCCAGTGTAATACACTTGCCAATATTCTTTAAACATGTCTAAGAAAAGGCATCGGGGTAATTTATTGAAGAATGATATAATAATTTAGCCAGGACTGTGTGGTTTGATGTTAACATGCACATGTTTTCAGCAAAGTACTTTTTGACTTTAAAGTTGCGCTGAATTGTGCTTCATAACTCACTTTAATGTGGGGCTCAGGCACTTCATTCTGCACTAATTTTGTGGAACGACGCATTAACTTTTAATCAGAACTTCAGTAAGATATTGCACATTCATTTTTTTTCTTGACTTAATGATAATGAAAAAAATATTGCGATGACATGCCACTAAATAAAATTCAAAACCTGCCTAATAATCACGTGAAGTACAGTAAATTGTCACCACCAAGATTTCGAGCCCTGAATCTTGTGCAAGCCACTTCATATGGTCAGTCTAGCCTATGTTATCTAGAGTATTTATCTGATAAGACTGTCAGGACGATGTAGAAACAACCAAGAAAAAAAAAGCAAGACAAAAATGTCCTTTGATTGTAGCAGATGCACCGTCTTAAGCGAACCAGCAATCATCTTGTTTAATATGAGGAATACATCTGTTCATGGTTCAAGCCTCCTGCTCCTTCATGCGACAGTATCTGCAACTGCATGTTTCTCAGTAGCATAGCATTAAACCTTTCTCCAGCAATATGTAATTAAACTCAGGGAGCATATTTCTAATCCTAAAGGCTATTATAGATTTACTTAGGCTGGGACATTGTCTGACCCTAGAATGGCATTTATTTTCATTCTTTCCATGCTCACGACAAACCTCTATATGCAGTTAAATGGGTGGATAAAGAGTTTTAAATAGATGAGAGCTTGGGTGCCGGCCTTCGGTTTTGTATTTGGTCCAAAGAGGATAGAGCTTATCTCTTCACACTGAAGAGTGTAATTATTCACAATACTTAGCGTCTATAACAAATGACATATCTGAGAACCTGTCTCCAGTCACATTACAGAAAGTCAAAATGTAGAATGTGTGTATATGAGGCTTTAATTACTGGATAGTCGCTTTGCACCCCTGGAGGATTAAAGTACTGAGGATATGTAATTATTAAGTGCTCTACATTTTGAGCAGGGCTGTATCTGTGATTAAAACTGACCTATCCCTCAGACAAATTGCTTTGAAATTCGGTGAATACTTAAGTTAATTGGTACTTGTGTTTTCTGGCCCTTGTCGCTCGGCTGTGCGCGCATGTCCATACGTGTGCGGAGAGTCGGGGGAGGGATGATGTAACATTTAGCCTGCTTTTGACAGGAGGACCCTTTTCAGTTGGATTCATGTCTGGTATTGTATGTCGCACTGAGCAGTTGGACCCTCTGTCCTTCTCTGTCACGCCGCAAAAGAGAGAATCAACCGATTCTGGTCTCAATGTTAATGTATTCCCCCTTATTTGACTTTTTAATAGGCTTTTACCTAATTATCATCACATGGTCCAGAGCAGGGGAAGAGAGAGGAGACACAAAAGGAGGTCATCTTTGGCAGTGTTGGCAAGCAGCCTACATCCAAGCACCGTTACAGCGGCCATCGCTCCAGCCCATGATAAATTTTCCCCTTGAACATGATGTCAATATGTTGATGTGCCTGCCTTTATTAAGACACCATCCAACTGATAACAAGTCCTGCTGCGTGTTACCAACATAAATAATTAGTGCAGAGACCAAGGAACGGCAGGTGGCTTTTGGCACAAAGAAATAATCATACTTGATGTGGAAAATAAAGTAAAAGGAGCCATCTGTTCCCAGCAGGGGTACAGGGAGAAAAAAACACGTTAACATATTGTCACTAACGTTATGAAATACACAGTTAATAATTCAGTCATGCTTCCGACTCTGGCCACTTGTTTAAAGAATATGAAATGAGTGAAGGTGCCCATCTTGATGCCTGAATTAACCTCAGTGTTCAGCGTTATTGGCTCTTCCGGCTATTTTATTACTTAGCTAAACAGATGTAGGGAGGTCATGTCTGGTAAATATTATGATGCAAACAGAAGATCTGATAGCAGAAGCATGTAAAAAAAGTTAGTAGTTCAGGCAATGGATGGGAATTAACATCTGCGGGTCAACCTGGGGTTAACTTTTATCTGCATGTGAAGAAGTTGCATCTGGTTTGCGAACCATATCTTTATTGGTTTGCTTGCAACTGAAAACATTCTTATTCCACAAGACAATGCAACAATCAATATGACACTTTATTTTATGACCCGCAAACAACTGTGTAAGTACACTGAAATTACGGTGTACATTTCTGTAATTATAGTGTACTTCTGTGTAGGTATAAGGGAACAGTATGTTACAATTTTGGGTAATAAAGGGGTAACAAGCACCACTTTAACTTACAGATAGATGCTGAAACGTATAATATGGACGTATCTGCAACATTTAAAATTAACATTATTACGTTTTTACAGCTAAAAAACGTAAACTGTTTACGTATATTCTGATATCATACAGATATCTGTATAATTTCTCTTTTTACCATTTTTTAGATAAATGTAAGATCCCGTAACCCTAATCCCAAACCTAAACATACCCATTTTATACATAATATAAAAAAAGGATAAAACGGTGTTGGGAAAGGGCAGTTTTATTAACAATATAACGTTAGCATTAAAATCTATTTTGAGCCACCAATCCTACTCCTACCCCTAAACCTACCCATAACAATTCCTTAAAACTAACATATAACAAACTACAATTATAAAGAAAAACATAACTAACAAACAAGTATAATCACAATAATTTATTTATTGCGAAAATGTCAAAACCAATACCAAAAGCCGTTCACATGATGATGCGTTGCAGTCGCAGTCTTCTCTGGCAGTATTGTAATAGTTTTGAATGAAGTACGGAGCAGAAATGAATTTGAAGAGTTCAGATGCAAAAGCCTCAGTGCCATTGAAATTTTCTTCTAAAATGATAATTTTTATCAAGCTTGTATATTTAAGTTCAGTAATTTCACTTAAATGGCAATGAAGATTACCTATTAATTGTCATTTAAGTGAAATTACTGAACTTAAATATACAAGCTTGATAAAAATGGTCATTTTAGAAGAAAATTTCAAATGGCATTTAGAGGCTTTTGCATCTGAACTCTTCAAATACAATCAATGAAAATGTTAATCCGGCTTCGGTTCACGCTTCTCCATTTCAAATGATTAACCAACCATCTCGCAGTCCTTCATGTCGCAATCTGTGACGAAGCAGGGAAGAGCCAATGAACGTTTGATATCACTGCCGTAATATATGACGTATCGCTTCTCAAGGGCACATTTTTTGAATTTGAATTCATAACCAGCCCTCGTTGTTGACATGTACGGTCGCTGCTGAGAATGGAGACGAAGGTCACGACTGGATAAGAGGCTGAATTAGGAGTTGTTTTTTGCATACAACTATGGATTCTAAAGATTTGGATTACATCAACCTAATAAAATTTATGTATTTTGTGAATTTTGTTGTGTGTTTTTATAGGAGAAACGCTTTATGTGTCTCAAGGTAAATAAACTATTACAAAACGGTTAAACGAGTAACGTTAAAGAATGTATTTTTAAGGTTTTATATTGTATTGTTTAACACCATGCAGGCGAAACGAGCAAAATGTTAATATTTATGAGTATTATATCAATAAATGCGACTAAAACTTAATTAATAAGACCGTGGAAGGCAATAGGGTTAAACATAATGCTACGATATTATTATAACAAATTGTGATACATCATACGTACAAATGTGTACGTCTGTGGATTTGTTCATACGTAAATAATTACGTTTTTGTGCTGTCAATACGTAAATATTTTACGTTTTAATACTGTAAATACGTCTGTATTATATGTTTCTGCGCATATAAAACGTAACTTATACATACGTATGATAGAACGACACTTTACGTACAAATGCATACATATTCTCATGAGATCACGTTGGAAATGTACACCGTAATTTCAGTGTACTTACACAGTTGTTTGCTGGTCGTAAAATAAAGTGTTACCGACGTTTTTGATTGAGGCATCCCTGGTTAGTGCATTAGCGGGACCAATTTATTTGTATTTTTTTGTGGTTTGTCATTTGTCAAAAAGTACTTGCATGATGCATAAAGAATAGTGTTACTGGTGGCCATTACGTGAACTGACTTTTGTTATCATACTGTATTGATAAATAGTTATTAGAAATGAGTTTTGCTCACTAAACGAAGTGCAGACTTTACATTTCCATTGATGAAATGCAGCTATAATGTTGTCAGACATTAAAATGTAACTGCATTTTTCCAACTGTATAATTACTTAATTCCGTGTGACAAGTAATTAATTCAGCCCATATAATTAGCCCTACTTTTAAAGGCAGCAATCTACTCGACATCCTCCATTCACTCAAATGACAATCCAGTATTGTGTTTTACTGAGGTTCAAGACAAAATGGTTGATTTTGGTGCAGAAAACAACAGGGAGATCTTTCCAACAATGCTGTGACATTTCGCAGGTCCTCTGAGGCGTCTTGGAAACCAAAGGAAACACTCCTTTGCCCAGGAGTAAAAAAGCCATTACAGCATGTAGTTGAAGATTTAATAGGTGTCATAATTTATCACGTAAACTGAAAACTGTTTCTTAATTAAGTACGTGCGTTAATGAATTTTTTAATTTGCTCCCTGTAAGTACTTTGCTATGCTAATTGCAATATTATTCACATTAGTTATCGGCTGTTGCCCTTGGCTATTTGCTGTAGTAGGAGAGGGACCTTTTTTCGTCCTCCTATCATTAACTCATCAAACCTGAACAGTTTTAATTTAAGCACAACGTTCTCTACTGGAATTCTGCTCCTGAAGATTAAATTTCTTACTGTAGGATAAAGAACAGCACAGCTACATGCAGGACTCACTTTGGACCAGTCATTTTTATAGATTAACATTTGGCAAAGGTTGAATGTTCAAATTGCAATATGGGTGTTGGTGTGTGAATAACTATCCTAATCCTCCAAGTAACCCATATTCAAGTCTTTAATGCAGTGACCGACTAATATCGCAACTGTGCTATGTGTCAAATCCTCCTAAAGTAAAGTATTAAATAAGGCTTTGTCCCCAGCATAGTGTGTTTCATCCACTGCCACAGCTTGCACAGGAAAGCCCTATATGTTTTCTGTCATGGCTCCGCACACAAGTGCATCACTCAGTGAGAAAACCTGCCCCACTAATGCTGATACCAAGATGCTCCAACCACATGGCAGTATTAGGAATGGGGAAACAATCTGTGAACATTTCCCAATAATGTTGTAGAACCATCTGCAGAGAAATGTATTTAATATTCAGTGGGGATCCTACTCACTGACATTCAGGAGACCCATAATCCCTTGTAGATTAAATTAAATGTAAGCTCTGAGTATTTATCTCAAGCTATTTTTTTCATCAGCACTAAAGATATTGTTCCCCACCTCATAATACCGAACGCGACTGTTGTCATCCACAGCCTCTCGCTGAAATGCAATTTTACTCCAGCTTTAATCTCTCAACAACATGTTAGTATTATGATTTTTAACTACACTTCACTTATTGGTGGAAAATAATATGCATTTTTTGGTATTAAAATTAAGCTTCTGTTACATTAATCTAAAAGCAGAAGGAACATTACACATAACTCTCATTACACATAACAGCAGTTTGTCAGCTTTCACTATGATAGCGGAATAACTTTTATTTATTACTATGACTAAGACTCTTGTGTTAAATTGCAGTTGCTTTTATTTAAAAGTAATGCCGTTGGTTTAATTTCACAAAATGCATTTCTGACATCTGCAAACATCACTCAATGTTATGAGGAAGATAAGTTGCCATTATAATTTGTCATTCATCAAGAATATGTCTTTAACTATTAATATGAAAAAACGTTTGGTTATGTTTTATTTATTAAATGTATTAATTCAGAACATGACCTCAGTTGGCCCATAGGGGAGCGCAGGGCACAACGTAAGCGCGGGGCTAGTTGTAAACACGCTTGTTTTAAATAATTCCACACATGCTGGCATGACGAAACTTGGTATATTTACTAGTTGCCATTTCAACACTATATGGAGAAAAAATACGCCAAAATTCCAAAATCTTTGTAAGATATCACTGAACATTTATTTAACCATAGCAAAAGTGCATTTCTTACTTAAGTTAATTTTTCGTCTCTATTTTTTGTTTTTATTTAAAATTAGACAAATCTGATATTATTTGAACTCTGTTGTTTAACCGTTGATTTAGTTCTTTCATGCTTCGCTGAACTAGCAGAAGACACTAGCAGGGTTTAAATCAGGGTTTAAATTCTATTGAGAAAACATGAGAAACATGTAAATAAAGACTGAGAGTCAATGCTCAGAAATTATTAAGTATTATTTTGTTTTTGAATTATGCTGTATAGCTGTTTTCCGATGTGTTTGTTGTCAAACTCAAAAATTAGTTTATTTTTAATTATTAAAAAATGCCGTTATTTTATATGAAAAAGTTAATAATTGTATTTTATTAAGAAAATATTTTGGTTTGACTTGCATATGTTTTTGATCAGATCAGATAGCATTTTAAGCGGTCATATGGTGATGTTACAATGTGCCCCTCACATGTTACAATTTACCCCACCTATGGGGCATGTTGTCACATTTCACTTCCATTCTTTCAGGGTAAATTAAGAAAAAAGTATACACTGTATTAATAAAACAAAACCACATAATTGTGCTAGACATGTGGGAAATTAATGTGGGGGAAAAAAAACTCTAAACCCTAAGTAGATTTACACAAATTGACAAAGTCAAAAAGTGTTACTTTGTGCCCCGCTCTCCCCTATCTATTTCGTATAACACAATGTATTGCACTATAAAAACGGCAAAAGTGACGAGTAAAGTTCCAAGAACTTCTAAATGAAAAATTAAACATCTTTATGTAACCCTGGATGTCGCTAGCACAAGGGTTGAACAGCATAACTTTACATGACAAAAGTCATCCACAGTGCTTGAAGTATCATTTGGTGTGTGTGTGTGTTCCATAACAGCTGCCATATTGCTTCTCAAATCATCTCTCAGTGAAGCCCAGTGTGGCTGATCAAGCAGTTCTAACAACTGGAAGACATCACAAGTTAAACACTCATTATTTTAATTTGATGCTAATCATGTGTTAATGAGACTAATCCTTGCAATGATTCAGGTAATTTGCTTAATGGCTGCCCAGAGTACAGATTACGGTAATCAGTCACGTTTGATAAGACGTCTGTTGCAGATAGGAGGAATTCTCAGGTATGAATGTTATTCAACTATGATAAGATTACTCCTTTTCCAAGTGAATTCAAACAGATATTGTAAAAGTCAGAAAACGTATGTTCCTTCTGTCAGTTGAAGCTTGACCGTGACCATTGTCACTTCTTCTATGCAACCACAACTGTATTATGTCAACAAAATGAGATGATAATTTTGATAAATATGCAAATTAGTGCACATTTAAATGGATAATGCCGCTTTGCATAGTTAAACATTTTAGAAAACGTACAATTCAAATGTGCGATTAATCAACTGTAGAAGAATGGTGATACCTATTCATTAATATTTATCTACGGTTTTTCACTGTAAATTATACAACGATTTGTTCTTTTTCACTTTCAAAAACTGTAAATTTAACGGTATTTTACTGTAAAATTATTTCACAGTTATTTACCGTGTATAGTACGGAAAATTTCTGTTTACCAATTAACAGTTTTGCACTGTAGCATTTTTACAGTATTTTACCGTTAAAATCACATATATTTTTTACAGTGTATGGTGTCTTCCATTAAGGTGAAGTTCACTTAATAGCTTTTCACTATGCGACATCATGCAAGTGTCATATTCTCTTACCATTTACTATTTCAACTTTGATTTTACGGTATTAAGGATCAACTTTAATTTCCAGCCTTTTGGGGGCCTTTTTGGAGCTTTTTTTTAGACTTGGCGATTCATAAGGAGCCCAGAGACAAGTGCTTAAGCAGAATAGATGGTTGTTCATAATGGAGACCCTGTTGTAGTGAACATTGCCTCTCTAGAGATCCCGAGGAGTAAACACCCCCGTGCTGACAAATGACAGCAGCATAATGACCCATAAGCGCTAACAAATATAAATAGGTGCTGCTTACATTTAACTGTCATCAAAACAAATGCTTGTTAGGCGTTTATGACTTCCCATTTGAATGATGAATATCTTAATTATCTCATCACTGTAGCAAATCTGAATACTTTCCAGACTTCAGTTTTATCTATTTGCAGGATTTTGTTTTCTTCGTTTTGAAAATTTTAGACGAAATTAGTCTATTTTGTACAAAATTGATTGAACACATTTTACAAAATATTTCTTTTATACATCTTCTAATTAATAACTGTTATATTATATAACGTAATGGATGACGCACATGACAATTTTAATTGCTCCCATTACAAGACGTTTGTGAGAACAAGGGCATATGCAAATTTGTCTCCAAACAAACAAACATAGAAACAAAAGGGATTTCTAATAGCATTTCAACCAGCTACATGCAGAGCATACCCAAGACTTATAAAAAGGTGACGATGAAGAGATGTGTCACATAAATTGAGGCATAACCTACATTTCCCTTTTTAATCCTGCCTCAAATGTGTAAATGCCCATATAGGGTCTTAAGGATCCTTTTCAACCCGATATCTCACAGTAATGCTAGTCTATTGTGCCGGCCTGAGGCTTACACTTCTTAGCATGCTGAGTGACAATGGACTTATGTGGCGTTCAGATCTGGCAAAGAAGCTTTGGTGTCACAGATTGCCAGGCAGCTCTAATATCTCACTGTGGCCGATACGCTTTGAAGCCTTACATGCTTTCAGCGGCGCTCTAGCATGAACCGTGTCCAAGCTGCCCACTCTGATAATGGAAACAGCACCAATATCCTCTCATTGACTAACAGAGCAAACACTAACACTTGCTATTATGGAGATTACAAAAGTGAACCCTAAGCCTGTAGTTTTAATTCACATTATTGTTAGACAGCTAGATCTCTACTTAGAGGTGCATGTAGATTATAAAAGAGCTATATCCATTAAGTGGATCAGTACAATTTGTAATATTACACTCTAAAAAATGCTGGGTTAAAAACGACCATTGCAGGGTTATTTGGCAATTCAGAGATGCATGGGTAAATTTTAGATAAAACACATGCTGGGTTATATGCATTTTCAATGCTCACTCAAGACCAATTCATATGTATTTTACGAGGTGTCTAATTCCTTACGAATTCAGGTAAAAACCCCAGTGAAGCGTAGGTTTAGGGCCGGGGTCAGACATAGGTCATCCATAAGAATTTCTATGAACTGGTCAACTCAATACGCAAGATTGAGCAAAAAATCATAGGAAATCATAAGAGTGATGTTGTCCGAATTAGCCATCTCATAAAATTGGAGTGAAATCAGGTTGCTTATTTTAACTGAACTTGTTGGGTTTTACGCATTAATATTGGGTTGGGTTTTTTTTTTTTTTTTTTTTTTACACAGTGCTGGGTCAAACAACCTGATAGCGGTTATTAATTTAAATAATAATAAATCAAAAACATTTAGATGTCGTTCTATGAAGAGTCAATAAAAGCCTCTGTGAATCTGTGAAAAATAAAAATAAATAAAAAAAATAAATAAAATAAAATCACTGGGCTGTATGTCTGTTCCAGTTCATTAACAATCTCATGTGCCATACTTGTGCGTTTTTATGCAATATTCAAGTTACATCAAAAAAGCTTTACCTTGTGTCATCTCATTGCCTATAGTGTACATTTACATTTCACCTCATTAAACGAATAGCATGACAACAGCGGCGAGGTTAGCATTTTCTCTGCTTAAGTAGAACATGTAAGTTAAGATCTATCCACTGATATTTGTAGCATTTGTACATTTATTGAGGTCGTATGGACATTTGAATTTGTTAAATTATATGTATGATTTACTGAAATAACAGTCTTGCCATTTGGTCTTTGTTGCTCCAGAGAAAATGAATTACTGAAATTAAGACTTGTGTTAGTGGGCAACAACTTTAACTACACAGAGTGCACAAAATGAGATACATACACATAGTGTTACAGTAAGTCTTCTAGTATTCATAAGTTTATATTTATATGCAAATGTTTTGTTTTTCTTTGCTAAAACACATTTATATGTAAAATATGGATTTAGATGAAAGTTGAATGTATTTATATGAAAAAATAAGGATTATATGCATGAAACAAAACATCTGCTTGAGTGCATGCTGTGAGGAGGAACTTGAATACATTGTTTTGGATGAAACAGCTAGGAAATGAAAAATAACTTCACTTAACGCATTAGCCATCCCCTGATGAACCTAAATGCGCATGTAAACATTTTAACAAGCAGAAAATCTGAGAACTGTGGGCTGAGACAATGCCGAATAACAATGTGACATGCTAGCTAATTTTTTTCTTTGTTTTCTGATGATTAAACGGCCACCATTATCTTAACAATGCGAATTTCTGAGAGGGTTAAATTCTGAATTAAAAGAACATATTTGGGTTATGTAAAATTATAGGTTAAGCTATGACATTAGCACAAGATGACATTTAATTGTGTTTTCCGTCACAAACAAAACATATTTTTGTCAGTGTTTAGGCTAGGCTGTTTTAGCTATTGTGGTAAAGAAAAAATAAATTAAGCTATACAGCAAAGTATGTTGAGTGTTGCTCTTTTGAGTAAGTTAAATGTAATGTAAGTGTCTTATCCTAGATTGACATTATGTCATTATATAAGGGAAATATTCAGCCTGTCAGAGAGTTTAGACAGTCAACAAAGGCACTACATTTATCATATCCACTGTGCCAACTGTGTGAATGCATCCACGCCGGCCCTTCCATTGAATGACTCCCAGTTGTAGTGACTGCAATAGTTTATGAAGCCATCTACTGAATGGAGTTGGTATTACACCATCATTTTTTATATCCATTTGTCTGTTGTTCTCTGCCCTGTCTAGTTCCCACTTGTATTAACAAGAGCTCTTGGAATAACATGCATCATAATCTGCAACATATTCCCTTCATAATCTAAAAAAAAAACACCTAAAGAGGATGAATATGAACCTCTTCTTTAAGCTGCTTTCATTTAGGCAGCTGAATGAAAATGGAACAATTACTATATTGAGGTCATGATGGTAAGAAGTGGATCATATTCCTTTGAGAGGCCTATCTTTAAATATAGGGACACAGAAAAATTGCGGACTTCATGTTTTGAATGATTATTAAAAAAATACTCTGAAAACCATTGCCGGTCTTTGGCATTTTAATACATTTAGAAAATGTTTCAAGAACTACTACTAAATATATAGTAAAGATATATATATAGGCCTAATGATTATATTTATATAATTAAATACAAGTGTGTTCATTTAATGGATTAAAAAAATGCAAAAAACAATGAAATAAGCATTTTAAAAAAGTTCTTACATGTCAAAGGGTAAAGTTCTTACATGTCAAGTTCATGTGCAGAGCCCCTGGTGATACTTTGAGCACAGTTTTATGTTGTGTTGAGCCGACTTGTGTGTTAAAAATAGCGTAGAAGTGCCCCATGTACTCCCATTCAAAAGCAAGCAATTTGACCTAAAACGAAAATAGGGTCAATCTTAAAAGTGGCGTTTTCATTCTAATTATGTTTTTACACGAAAGTTTGACTCTGGTAGATTAACAAAAAGAGCCTAGGTTTTATTTTGGCAAGAGTTACCCTTTCAGACAGAAACAATTTGTAGTAAACTAATCTGTCGTATTAGGATTACCACATGTAACTAGCGCTTTTTTTAAATAAAGGTTTATTAAAACACAACACTGTTTTAACATGTCAATTTGCTTCACAGTATTCATTTTGGAAATAAAATAATGCTCTTCCTAAATCATCATAATTTTATGTAAACCTGTAATGAAATTTAGTTTTAGAAGTAGGATTAATTAAAAGTAATGTCTGTAAATCTGGTGCATCATCATATGCAAACATATGCATAATACAGTTCTAAACAGACAGTTTACTTGTTTATAATCGTTCAATAAACAAAAAAGTTTTCCTCTTTGCTCAGGCTAAGGAATTAGAAAAGCAGAATTTTATAGCTAATTTTCATACTCAACGTACATATCATTTATTCACAGCTAAATAAAAACTCCCGTATTTTATATAAAACATTTTTATGTAATATAAGAATTTAAAAAAAAATTCCTAAAATATGGGGACTTTGACAACTTATAGGATGTAATAAATCGAGACATTATAGCATAAACAATGACTTTTCAAACAAATGCCACAGCAACTTGTGAATCGTATCCATCATCCTTGTACCCATAATGATTCTAGCTCACGTAACTCAGAGTTGAATGGATGTCTTACTTTATCCTGTATTGTGCAATCAGAGTTGAAACTCTCTGGACTACATGCTCTTAACAGGACTTCAGTACTCCTCTGAGTCTGCTCAAGAAATATTGCTGTGCATCAGAGTAGTGAAGGCTGGAAGAGAAAAGCCTTGAGGGGAAACGGGAGTCTGTTTGTCAGAGAAAGTACCAGAGCCTCAACCTGCGTCACTTTGGATTCCTCCACACGCTACATGATCCTCCCCATTCCCCGCTAGCCTGGAGACAAAAATCCGGGCGGAGAGGCCCGCAACAACACATAGACGTGACAAATGATTGATTCCTTCCTAATTCTCTCAAATAAGATGTGTGGGGATGAGAAGAACGATAAAGGGCAGGGAGAAGCGGAGAACGGGCTGAAGTGGAGAGTGATTAGTAATGCCACCCTGTGTCAGGTAAACTCCCTGCTTGTAGCTAACTGGACATGTCAGACAAGCTAAATGTTATGATGTCAGCCTTTGACAATGGGGTTAAAGATGTGGCCTAGAAATGTTGGGCTTGGATGGGATGAGGGGGAACAAGTCATTGTTCTGTGAAACATCATGCTAATTGTCGGAAGGGAAGATCCTAGTCGTGAACACGAGGAAGGATAAGCTAGAACTTTGAAACAAAGTAAGAAAGAAGAGCACTGAACACCCCTTGTTTTCCCACAATCTGAATAATGGATTAGTGAAGAAGCTGAACTGGTTAGCAGCAATAGCTAGTTTTTACTGTGACATTGGTCTAGAATGAAATTTTAGACTCTGATTGTCAAATAAGAAGATTTAGCTAATCATATTAGGTCATAATCCCCATAATTATTTAAAACTGATAACAAGATTATTTTAACAGAGTTATCAAATATTACCAAGCATTATCAAACCTTTAAGCCTTACAAAGAATTGCATCAGAACGTCAGCAAACTGTCCACAGTTATTCGCCCGCTCGCCTTATTCTGGTAAGTGCAAAATCACTGATCACAGCCATCCCACACAACACTTGACCAGTCCAAACATGTCTGCTAAAATGCTTATTTAAGTTATTTTTATAGTCTGACAAAGGAGTATAAATTTCCCCAAGAGTTTTGAGTCACTGGGTCATTCAATTCAAATTTATATACGTTTTTAACAGAACAAATCAAACCAAACTAGCTTTGGTGATTTAAAGCAAGCAAGCCAAAGGTGACAGTGGCAAGAAAAACTTCTTAACCAAAAGGCAGAGGCACACTATGGTATGTATTATTTAAAATCATATTCGTAGTAGTCAAATTAAATATTAACTACCTATTTCTGCCATGAAACTCTAGATGGCACAGGCTGATAGGTCCAACACATTTGGTAGCGATCTCATCATGACACAGCTGATTGGTTGTTGTTGCATTAGCGGCCTTAGTTGTGGCTAAACCTTCAAACAACCAACGATAGTGTTGGTAGCAATCTGCAGCGCGCTTTCAGAGATCATGAACATCCACCAGTATAGATCTGCTGCTACGAGGGTTATTTCATTTATGTTACATGTGCAGCAGCATGGCTTACATGCTCACAGCAGTATGTATGTGAATGTAGTCTCAGAACTTGCTTTGCAGCAGCAGCAGAAGATATATTCTGCCAAGACCAAAACATTCATATCCATTACCATGCCGATCTATCTATATTACCCAAGAGTTGTCATGACAAAACTTAAGTAGAAAGCTTTCAATATTACGGAGCCATAAGGGCATGGTGGCAATAATACAAAAAAGAGTTGGAAGGAAAAACAAATGTGTTGCGTTTCCCTGAGAAACTTTGCGTTCACTCACAAAATGTTTCCAAGCAAACATCAAAACATTGACAAATATTTTTTTCCTTCACCAAGGCCCTTTTAGGGGCTCCGTCCAATGTATAAATACAAATATATATACTTCTGCACTTTGTGGAAATACAATTTGTATTCCCGAAATACTAACTGTATTTGATTTAGTCGATTTAATCTGTAGACTGCTGTACACGTTTTACTCTCCATCTTGAATAAGATGCACCTTATAATGGACCAAAAAAACTTGAGACCTTTTTTAATTATCTGTTTGCAGATAAAACTATATAACTTGTATAAAACTGAGGCTTTGCCTGCTCAAAACTGAAATTTCAGGTGTCCAGTTCTTTTTAACATATCCAGAGAGACCGAGAGAGGAAAAGAAAGATTAATATATTACTTAATTGTATATTTTGAATGTTTGGTCCAGCTGTAGTTCATAGTGGACTCTAATTTAACAATACATTGATTGTAATTATAAAAGCTCACAAATAACTAATATAGTAAACTTGTATTCACTATGTGTTTCCAGAGTCTTATTGGCTCATAATAGTGGTGTTAGGGAG
This sequence comes from Hybognathus amarus, assembly GCA_030378365.1. Classification (NCBI taxonomy): domain Eukaryota; kingdom Metazoa; phylum Chordata; class Actinopteri; order Cypriniformes; family Leuciscidae; genus Hybognathus; species Hybognathus amarus. Next base: position 124,449 of record JAQIUQ010002832.1, read on the forward strand.
GTCAGGTGAGTAAAAAACACAACAAAACATTACACATTAATGGAATGTTGTTAAATCAAATAATCATAAATGCATACTTTGCTTTGAAAATACAACTTTAATATATATCTAAATTGTGAGGCAGCAAGAGACCTAAACCTTTTTAACCTTCACCAAACAAGTGTCTCCACTGGTAAACCACAGTCAGTGTTTACAAATTAACATAATTTAGGTGATGCCAAGTTCAATTCTTTGTTTGCGGCTCTATTTCTGAATCGTTTAAATATCCAGTCATTCGAGCGAGCTGGAGAGAAGGAGTGAACTAATAGTTCATTTCTGGAGTCTTTTAGCAGCGGCCATTGGCGGAGCAAACAGCAGATGTGATGGACTGGTTTCAAATTGCAGATGATAGATGCAAATTGCTGCCTTTGACCACTTTCCAGTGTCCAATCTGACTGCGAGAGAGGTCTTGATTTCCTCTCTAAGCATCGGAAGGGCTCATACACACAGAATGCAACAACATTGAAACTTTTCAACAAGTCACATGATAGACCTGTCACGGTTCATGAATTCACAGTCTCTCTCTCGTCTCGTGCTATTGTGTGTGTGTGTCTGTGGGCGTGGTCACTGATCATTGATGATCAGCAGCACCAGCTGGTTTCAATCTGTTTGTCCCTTTATATGTTCAGTAACTAGTGTCATGTTGTCTCCCGTGTTCGTCATCGTGTTTCTTCGAGTTTCTTCACACTTCCACGGATTCACCGAGCAACATCACTAGAGATTCTACACTGGACTGGGAGCACTTCACTGGTTGTTGACTGAGGTCCCTGCGTCACCTAACATCTGCGCTGGAGTCCGTCTGACCATCGACCTGTGTACCATCTGTGTTGTTCCAGTGTTGTGTGCTTCACCAAACTAATTGCCTACTCATTAAAAGTGTTATTTGCAATGGTATCCTCCTCCATTTTCTTTCACAGAATGATCTGACCATATTATGGATACATCAGACGCTACGAGCAGGGATAATTTCGCCTCTCGAAGTATCACGAGAATGAACCAACAGGAAGAGAGCATCACCAACACAGGTCGGGCAGTTCCAAACGCTTGTAAAGCAGGTGTCCGAGCTCACCCAACAACTTAAACATCTGAGAGGTCCCCCTGCGCCACCCACACCGCCCGTTCAACACGTACCACCAGAGTCGCCTCATCGGCGTGAACCGTGCTTGCCGACACCAGAAGGAAGTTTTGTAGAGCATTTTTAACCCGCTGTTCAATGGATTTTTCATTACAGCCACAGACGTTCTCTCAGGAACAAACTACTGTGGCATTCGTACTGACACTGCTGTAAGGCAAGGTGGCTCTTTGGGGAACGGCAGTGTGGCAGAATCAAAATCCGGGCACTCTCCAAAGAGATGAAGAGGGTTTTCAATCATGCGAAGGCGGGTAAGTTGGTGGCCCGACTACTCGCCGATCTCCGCCAGGGAAATGGCTCGTTGTTGGAATACTCCATCCTTTTCCGCACCCTGGCTGCACAGTGCCAATGGAACGAAGAGGTGCAATGGGACCGATTCCTGCATGGGTTGGCTGACCGTGTCCAGAGAGAAATATACATGTTGGACCTTCCGCAAATGCTGAACGGACTCGTTAGTTGAGTTAGCGCTGAGAGTCCACACTCGATGGAGTCGGAATAATTGTTTTCAGCAGAGTCACCAGTTCCTTGGCGCGGAGGACTCTCGCATCGACAGTGTGGACACAGTCAGCCCCGTCTCTGATCTCAAGCCCATGTAGGTGGGTAGAGCTCTGCTTTCTCGGGAGGACCTGGAGAGGCGGAGATCCCAGGGACTGTGCCTTTACTGTGGGAAGGCGGGCCACTTCATCAACTCCTGCTAGGGCTGCACGATTAATCGCACAATGTTGTTATGCGCATCTAATCATTAAAGCCGGTTCCTTGATTAGCAGTAAATCCCTTCACCTGCTTTCAGATGGAGCGGCATTTACTACAAAGAGCCGTAACTTACTGACAAGCTGAGCCAAATCGCATTAAATATCGCTGGCGATACGTCCTCGATATTAATGCGATTTGGCTCAGCTTGTCAGTAAGTTACGGCTCTTTGTAGTAAATGCCGCTCCATCTGAAAGCAGGTGAAGGTGATTTACTACTAATCAAGGAACTGGCTTTACTGATTAGATGCGCATATCAACATCATGCAATTAATCGTGCAGCCCTAACTCCTGCCCAGTAAAAGACCAAGCCCGGTAGTAACTATGAGCCTACTATTGGGTGGGATCTCCGCCCGAGAAAACTTCATCACCATCATCTACTCTCCTCCCGGTAAGACTAAGGTGGGCAATGTGCATGTATGACACCAAGGTGTTACTGGATTCTGGAGCAGAAGGTAATATTATGGACTTTGGGCTGGCTAGAAAACACATTCCCATCACTCCACTCAAGCACCAGATCTCCATTAATGCTCTCAATGGCCAACTTCTCCTCAACATTTCACACACAACTGAACCAATCAATCTCATCACATCTGGCGAGCAAACTGAGCGCAAGAATTCAATCGCACAATTCATTACCAGTGTCAGCCATGGGCCTTACTCCGATTAAATATAGTTTAGGTTAGCAGCCACCAGTTTTTGCCAGTACTGAAATCCGAGGTTGCGGTCCCCTCCACTCAAGCCTTTGTCCAGCGTGTGAGACTTTTCTCCCAGTGAGAGCGCATACCAAGGCTAAAGCCGATCGCCACCGGTTGAACACCCGTATACGTCGTTGATCAAAAAGTGTGGCTTTTTACTAAGAACATTCCTCTCCAGTCCGTATCTAATAAGCTTGCTCACAAATTCATCAGCCCGTTTCCTGTCACCAAGATCATTAGTCCGGTGGCAGTCTGACTCAAACTTCCTCTTGCGTACAAGAGACTTCATCCCGCCTTCCATGTGTCAAATATTAAACCTGTGCTTCATGCAAGCACTAATCCGCCAGTCCCGGCTGTCCCCACCATATTTCGTAGATGGGGAACCAACGTATTCGGTTAACCATATTCTGGACTCGAGAAGGAGAGGACACGGATTTCAGTAACTGGTGGACTTGGAGGGAAGAGAAGTTGGGTTCCTGCTAGAGAAATTCTGGATCACTCCCTTATCGATGATTACAATCGACAGGTAAGTCCGTTGGGGAACGCCAGGAGACACTCCTAAGGGAGGGGGTACTGTCACGGTTCATTAATTCGTGGTCTCTCTCTCGTCTTGCGTGTGTGTGTCTGTGAGCGTGGTCACTGATCATTGATGATCAGCAGCGCCAGCAGGTTTCAATCTTGTTTGTCCCTTTAATACATGTTCAGTAACTGGTGTCTCATGTTGTCAGATCGTTGTGGTTTCACGGTGTGTTCCTGTTCATGAGCTGTGCGTCCTCCTGTGATTTTCCCCGTGTTCATCATCATGTTTCTTCGAGTTTCTTCACACTTCCATTGATTCATCGAGCACCATCACCGGAGATTCTACACTGGACTGGGAGCACTTCACTGGTTGCCCACGAGGTCCCTGGGTCACCTAACATCTGCGCTGGAGTTCGTCCGTCCGACCATCAACCTGTGTACCATCTGTGTTGTTCCCGTGTTGTGTGCCTGACCAAACTACTTACCTACTCATTAAAAGCGTTATTTGCAATTGTATCCACCTCCAGTTTCTGTCACAAGACCCTTCTTGTGATGAAGTTGTTGTTTGTAGTAGTGCTGGGCGGTAAACCTGGTTCAAACCGAAAACCGGTTTATATTTTCGTCACGATTTTGATTTTGAATAAACCGCCATACCGGTTTAATTACACAATGTTCGAAACGACCATTACGCTTCGCGACCATAGAGTGCGCGACACTGATTCAGACGGACCCTTTACCCGTTGCACTACTGAGCACCGACGAGGGTAAACAAACAGCAGCGCTCTGTTACGTTACATGGACGATGGATGCTGAAGAATAAGTACAACATGACAGTGATGACACCGAAGAAGAACTTGTACCAAAAAGAGGAGCGGGGTCTGTTGTTTGGAGGTTTTTTGTTTTCCAAAAATCCGACGTCTACCAAACAACCATTTTATGTAAGTGCTGTCGGGCTAAAATTCTCCGCTGGGGAGAATGACCCGGCAACACAAGCAAATTGCTCCAGCGCCTTAGCCGCAAACATGTCTTGGAATATGAAGAATGTATTAAATCAGCCGCGGATTTCAGCGCCCTCCACATCAGCATGTAACACAGGGAAAGCTAAAGAAAAGTCGAGCCAAATATTGTTTCCATTATACAGGATAATCCTGTGTGCCACTGCCAGTAAGTTAGCACTTTATATTTATTTTATGTTTGTTCTGGTTTCGAAGCAATACTTTTGAAGGAATAACTAATGCAAGTTGCATAATTTTGTTTTAATTTCTTTAATAGACCTCAAAAGCAATGCAAGACCAGATTTCCTCTTATATTTACTTGAATGCACGTAATGTTCCTGGATTTGTACTTGAACTAGCAAAAGTATTCCAAGTTGTTCTAATTATGTTGTTTAAAATAAAAGTTCTGTATTTTGACTGCCGTTGTCTTTGCATTTTGATTCCTCACTTCATTAGAATCATGAATGGCTCTTATTTGTAAACAGCATAATTTTCTGGGGCCATGCAAACCTGTATTACTAGTGTGGAATTGTTCTACAATATTCACTAATGACAGTAAAATAGACCATCCTAAGTCAATTTACTGCAGTAATTCCTCTCTTAACCAGTAGAAAATGCATTGAACACCTGACTATGCATAAAAAAATTAATTAAAAAAAAACGAACCTTTTTAACGGAACTATCTCTTATTAGCGCAGTGGCCTTCAGCTAATTATTCAAGTCATCTCATCGCGCTTATTATTAGCAGTAGCAAAAGAAATAGCCTATACAAGAGGAAGATAAAGAAATTAGGAATCATAGATCCATATGAAACACCACAAGTTCTTTGTACATTTAGGCCTGTCGCAATAGTCAATAAATCGCATAACCAAAAAAATGAGGTCGATAATTTCCATTTGCATGCTGTTTTGTTTCCCCTTATCCCTATAAGGGTCCTTATAAACAATTTACTGATTTTTAACAACAAAACTCCTGGAACAAAAGAAGCAAGCAGGTCAAAGGCTGATTGAGGAAATTGTCAATCATAATATGTAAAGACTTGTTAATATGTTCTGAAAGCTAGTAGCCACGAAATTCAAAGCTATTGTACGTGGTATAACCGTCATTTGTTGGCGATCCCCTTCACTGAATCCCATTTTGATGAAACCCTCTATATCCATTTTAAGCCTGACTCCTCTGATTAAACTCCTTTACATGATGAGTGTGTGGGGGTGTGCAGGGGAGGTGATTTTATAAAATGGTGATAAGTGTAATTACTCCTGTTGCTAATTGTTCTTGTAAAATTGATGCACTTGCTGTCATTAGCAAGTCGTTGTGCTACCGCTTCCGCTAGCCCCCACCCGATCAATTATTCAGGCCCATTTGCCTTTGAATCTGTCACTGACACTTTACATTGTGAGCGCTAGTTTGTAGCAGCACTTGGATACATAGGCAGGGGTAGACAGGGTGGACCCCCTGAGAGAGCTACTTTCTCGAAGCCTATTTCCTGTACAGAGCTACTTTTGACATGTCACTTAAAATCAGGAGGAACCTCTTCAGCGAGTCCATGTTCCCTTGTCTTAAATAATAAACACATCTTATTGAAATCATAGGACCACAGGTCTTTTAAAATACAACTATGTCTGACCTCAGGCGGCATGTGAAATACAAAAGCAGTTTGGAAACAGATTACCTGTATATTGTGACACTATAGCTGTGCTGTGTTTAAAGCATTACATCTGACTACATTCAGGCAGGTTATCTTTTTTTCTAAATAAAACCAGGGCAAACATTGTTGGTCCATTTACTGTATCACTCAAGGTTGGTGCATGGTCAACATGTTTTCTAGCAAAACACAAGAACAATTTAAATATTGTGTACCTGTAAATGGCCAGTGGTGCGTTTCGCTTGATCGTACAGACCATTAGTTGGCAATTGTACTTAGGCTTAAGATGCTTTTGGGAAACACTGCCCAAGTTAAAATGGAAGTATTAAAGTGATAGTTCACCCCAAAATGAAAATTACACATTTACTCAGCCTAATATCATTCCAAACCTTTATGACTTTTTTTTTCTGTGGAACATAAAATAAGATATTTTTTTTAGAAATGTGTCAGTGTGGTGACGTGGAGTTTTTTTTTTCTTTAATAGAATGCATGGTCAGCAATTTTTTTTTTTTTTTTTTTTTTTTGGTTACCAACATTCTTCAAACTTGTTTTTCTGTTTTGCAGAAGAAAGAACGGTTTTCTTACGGTTTCTTACGGTTTTGAAATGACATAAAAACTGAAAGCTAGAATTTAAATTTTCGGGTGAACTATCCCTTTGAAAAAAAAAAAAGAGTATACTCTATTCTATGATATGAATTAGTCAAGTAACGTTTACCAGTAGAAACTAAAAAAATACTTGCGTAAAAAAAAAAATCATAAACAGAAAAATGTAGGTTCCAGTCATTTTTCATTTTTTTGGGTGACCGTTTCTGAACCGCTCTGAATGTAGAACATTTTACCGCTCTTTTGAGTGTGGTGTGGCATACTGGCTAAAGCTCAGGATGGGTAAATGATTGCTGGTTTGACCATTCAGAAGAGAGCTATCGCCATTGTGCCTTTAAGTAAGACAATCAACACCAGGACTAAAAGCGTAAGGTAATTTACTCTCATTCTCAGATCAAATTTATTCATTTAAAACTGAAGTATAAATTACAATTTAATCCAGGGGTTTTCAACTGAACTGAAGTATCGGTTCAGTACAATTTGTTATCATATTTTTAAGAGTTTTTTTTCCATCTTCTAGTAAAAAAAAGTTTAGAGTTCAGTTTATAGTTCAGATGAGTGGTTGTCAATGTGTTTGTATACAGTTAGAAATGTGATCAATTGTTTTTAGCATGTTGGTTGCTAAGGTGTTCTTGGTGGTTGTAAAATGGATATTTAATGGCCCGAGTTGCAATGATTTACTCAATTTTTTACATTTAAAAATATTGATTACATTTTAAGGCAATGAAATCAATTACAGTACATATATGAACGTACATTTTAAAAAATAATGAAGTTAATCTGAGTAACTGTATTTGGTACATAAAATTGAGTCTGAAATAATTGAGGAAAACATTTTAAAAAACTATATTTATGATTAATATAAACTTTTAATTTCCTGTGAAACTTTGTAAAATACTCTGCAATACAGCATATTTTATTTTTACCATACACTATTTTTAGTTTTAACATACACCGCTGCCTACATTTAAACTCATATAACACCAATATTATAAGTAAATTTAACCAGTCTGTTATCCAATTTCTACCGGATCAGTGCTGGTTCTCGTGCCTGAGATGGACTCGCGCTCTGCGGGTGAACTTCGAACTTTAGACCGGTGTCCTGCGTTTCACTCAAGCCGAAAGGACTCGATCACTTGACAATAACAAACCGTGCACAGTTCTGAGGACATTTTATCATCCAAATTAATTATATTCATTATCTTTAGACAGTAAGTAAAGTCGTGTGTTTCATGCAAGGCATCAGGCATTTCAATCAGCGAAAAGACAGACTTGACGTTTAACGTGAGGTGACTCACGCCCTTAGTGTTGCTTTGCATTAATTTAAATGATATTATTTAAGGCAACATTGATAGATAAAACATACACACACCTGAATTTCACAGAGAAAATGCTAAAATTCACAATAATTAAGGAAAATTTGCAAATATGGTAAAAATGTCAAGGTGGACACGGTCAAAACGGCAATATTATTGATGACTTTAACACTCGGATGTAGACCTACACATTGCAGAACATAATTCATAATTCAGAACATAACAGAATTTAGCAGTCAAAAATGATAATCGTTGATTCAAACCTTTCTCAGCAGCTGTCAGGGATGAGTAGAGTCCAGTCTGGAACGGTGTAAAAGTTGCAGATGTCTGGTTAGGCCATTGTGCACATGACCATGGACAGGTAATTGTCCCATATTCGATTTCCATTCAGTTCATTCAACTAGCGCTATGCTATCAGAGTAGGCCTAATTATTAAGCAAAAGCCTTCGAGTCATCTCCCACCACAGGGTGTAACGTAATCTACGTTTTAGAGCACTATTTACTGTAGATATAAGTTACTGTATATGCCACTTTGGCATCGTCGATCACTTATGTTATGTTTACAACTCATTCGAGCTGAATTCGCGTCTGCCTGCTGATTGGCTAAATTGTGTAGGCCTACTCTAACGTCAACCTCAACGCCAAAGCCAAGCCAGCTGACTCTGCATGGGCATGTGTGTTTAGTAATGTCATGATGATGATGACTGACTGATTTTATGGACTACAAGCACAGTTTTGTTTTGTTTATTAAACAATTAGACTTTAAAATGTAGATGTTTGAAAACTCTAAAAAATAAATAAATAAATAAATAAACACAAATTTTGTCCACCTGCACAATCAAATTCAAAACTTACTCAATTTCTTAAGAGTGTTTTAAAACATATATTAATATTAATTTAAGTAATTTTGTGGTTCTTGAAACAGAGCAGTTTAATTTCTCCATTCTGAAATATTTTGAAATTTCACAAATATATTGTGTATTATAAATAAATAGTTGATTAGTCAAATACTAAATTCTTCTAGTGAAAAATTCTAATGATCTCCACTGAAGAAGTACATTCCATTCGAACAGGGTCCCTACGCTGTGTTCACTGCTCCCTACTCACTGAACACGGTACATCATCTGAAGTGGACTTCGCTGAAAATAATCACTCATTTGGAATACTCTGCAACGTCATTAAAGAAAGGCAACAACAGAGTCACGCAGATTATGATATAACATTTTATTTACTTTTCTTTTCGAATTTAAAATCATATAATAGGCCTATATATATATATATATATATATATATATATATATATATATATATATATATATATATATATATATATATATATATATATATTTATCACCCCAACCGTTCATAAAATGCTCAAGTTTGTATAGAAATAACAATATTTAGGAATACTCAATGCATACATAAACTCAGAGTCCACTTTGCAGTCCACTTACGGTCTGAATGGAACGCACCTATTTTGTAGAGAACCCAAATGCAACTTTATTTCCAAAACAGCATAAGTCATAAAACAAAGGCATGGCAAGGCATGAAGCCAAGAACCAGAACCAGAACCAGAACAAGAACCAGAACCAGAACCAGAACAAGAACAAGAACAAGAAACAAGAACTTCCCAACAGCAGATACAGTACAAGCAATAGACAAAGACACAGGGCAAACATGAGGGCTTAAATACACAAGACTAAGGACACCTGTTAACAATGAAACAATGAAGCAATCACAACAGCACATCAGACAAGGGAACACATGTCAGGATTACATGACTTAAACAAGGGATTACATGAAACAGGAACAAGGAGCAAAATGTGACATTTAAAAAGTTAATTATTACTGAGATTACACTGAATAATTTTTTTGGGTGTACCTACAGTATGATGAGAATGGGAAGACATAAACAAAGGTTTCTCATTTCTCCAGGTTTTACATTTGTTTACTGTAGCTTCAATACAATCAATAAAAAAATGGCTAACAACACATTCTCTGTATCTTTATCTCATATGGCTCTGTATAGACTATATACAGTAGCTGCCTTTATATATCAGGAAGGGGACTCATCATATTTTGGGTCATTAGCATCAAAAGAAAAGTTCTGACTTAATCACCATAACAAGCTTAGAAACAGATTTGGTCATTGGTTACAAGTGCTTCAGTAATGTTTGCCTCTTAGCCAATGCCTTTTCTATACCTTCTGCAGGTTATTATTTTTTTATGCCATACTGAGTTGAAAAGGAACTGGATGAATATTTAAATGCTATGATCCTGATCTGAATTCTGACTTGTGATGCAGCCTGAATCATAATCACACCGTGTTTGTTCTTTGGCCAGAGGAGAACTGACCCCCTACTTGAGTCTGGTTTCTCCCAAGTTCTGTCACTTGATGGAATTTGAGTTTCTTGCAACTGTCGCCTCTGGCTAGGGGACATTTAATATTCAACAGTGTTATTGATCTGACTGTACTGATGCCGTTGTATGAGAACTGAACTGAGCTGGACAATAACATCTTTTTTTTTTTTTGGCAGAACTGCTTTATAGATATAATTTGAACTAATTTGATAACTGATGACTCTTTACAACTGGAACTGAATCAACACTCTAACTGACAGCCTAAATCCATAATTTTCCTGTTATCACTGTAAAAAACAATCTGTATTGTCTAAAGCTATATGAAGGTTGACGACTTATCATTCACTAAAACCATAAAAAAAATTGACTTGAAATAAACATTAAAATTTAATGGAAAAATTAAAATATAAAAATAAAATCGAATCCAAAAACAAATCTATAAAAGTATATCAATGATACTGAAATACAACAAGGTAAAGATATACCATAAAACATGTCTCCACCAAACGCACTATTTGTATGCTCTTAGATTCCTTAGACCTTTCTGCAGAGTCAGAGGATATGTACTCGGAACCTTCGAGACCTTTCAGTATTCTAGACTGTGACACTGACCTTTTCCAATTCAGCCTTCTAAGTGAACTTGGTCCAGTGTGTGTGTGTGTTTGTGTCTGTTTGTGTTTGCGTGTGTGTTTTCGCTCCACACTAACAGAACAGTGCAAGCTGGCAGGACGGCAGTGGATCCATGGCAGCTGTTTTGTTCAATGTTTCATGCTCTCAGCCACAGCTGCTCCAAATGGAGAGTTAATATTGCAGGGGGCCCTTCCACTCCGGACTGGCCTTGTCACATACACTGAGTGTCAGCCTCTCTCCTATGACACTGGCTGATAGGACACTTCTCTCCTCTCTCTTCCCTCCAAATCTGGGAGACAGTAAAGGAGTCCGTCTGTCCTCTCCTATCCTGGTCCAGGAGACAGAGTGAGTGTGAATGTTGTCCTCCAGAGGAAGAAAAAGAATAGGCCCGGAAAATATGCAGACTGCTGACATAGGCTTCTTCTACTGGTCAGCTTCAGTGTTTGTGTGAAGTGAAAATATGCCTTCTGGCTGATGGGACGCACAACAAACAGCTGTGCCGCGATGGTGCCTGGTAAAAGTACTGAATGCAGTAGACTCTATTAGAGGCAGTTCTGGAGAACGTTTTAATATGTTTGCACGCAGTGAATCTTGCTGGTCTATTAGACAACAAATAACCAGTTCTGCACATGCTCATCGATATGGAAGCGAAACATACCATTCAAATGTTTAGAATCTGACATTTTGGAATTGAAAAAAATTCTAAACTTGCTTTCTTTTGTTGTACTGCAGTGCTTCGCTGAGTGTAACGTCACATTTTGAATTATGCAGAGTCTACATAACAGATAAAACGTTTGCTCAGGCACACACACTATACTAAAGTATAGACTTAAATTGTTTTTATTTAAATAGACTTAAAATAGACTGGCCAAACTACAGACTTATGCTCACCAAATGCAGTAAAAAATGATCTCTTTATATAAAATGTAATTTATTCCTGCATGGCAAGAATTTTCAGCATCATTACACCAGTGTCACATGATCCTTCAGAAATCATTCTAATATGGTCCAATTTAGGTGCTCAAGAAACATTTCTTATTATGAAAACAGTTGTGCTGCTTAATATTCTTAATACCTAATATTTTTGATGAAAACAAAGGGCTTAGTAATCACTTAATCGCGATTAATCGCATCCAAAATAAAACGTTTGTGTTTACATAATATATATGTGTGTAGTGTGTACAATTATTTTTGTATATATAAATACACACATGCATGTATACATTTAAGAGAAAATGTGTTCTTAATATATGAAATATGTATGTATACACATAATATTAATTATGTATAAATATATATAAAGTATATAAATGCAAATATTTCTTAAATATATACATGCATGTGTGTGTATTTATATATACAAAATAATTATACACACTACAAACACATATATTATGTGTTTATCTTTTATTTGGATGCAATTAATCACGATTAATCTTTTTTTTCAAGATGACGAATTGACCGTGCAAAAAAAAAAAAACTCCCTCACTGTTTTTTTGGGTTTTTTTTGTAACTGTATAAAAGCTCTATACTGTCAAGTTTGATAAAAAAAGCATTATTTAAACAAACAAAAACAAAATATTACTTACCATCCAAAACTCCACAGTTTTGGATGGTAGCCTAGTGTATATTAAAAAGATTCATATCTATATGTCTTATTTTCATGTTTGATGTATTTTATAATGTTTTGTCCCACTTGAGTAGTTAAGCATGCGTATACACACAAACATACACACGGTGAGTGGGTGTGTTGGAAGTGTTCCATCCACGTTGGTGCAGCTGCATAAGAAAAACAGATGCTGAACTCTCCCAAACACCCTGTGTGTCTCATGCTATCTATCAGGGGGAAAGAGAGTAGCCATCTCAGCCTGTAGAGTCACCACAGCGACGCTTTGACAAAGACATCTGTAAGATGGCATGGACACACAACGCTATCGCACACACACTGTGCCTGTGGCCGTTTGCCAGGCATCAGAAGCTGTTGTGTTTGTCGTTCAGATGTTGTGATGAGAAATACAGGATGTTTGTTTGTCAGGATAAATATTACTTTGAATTTCTACAGATGTGTTATGATAAAAAGGAAGATAAAAACACTAAACTGACTAAATATAGGGAATCTTGTCAAATTGTTACAAATACTACCTCTCACTCCTTGCAAGTGATATTCTATATGACCACTGAAAACACTCACAAATCAATGTATATCACCTCAGTCTCTAAAAGTCCAAACCAAAAGTTTGCAGTGATGTTTTTCTACCACTAACACAATGGATTTCTATTAAAAAGGACTTCAAGCAGCTCATACAATGAGCTATGTGATTTCACCATGCATAAATTATTGCTTTTCACTCTTTTTTAATTTATTATTATTATTTTTTATTTATTTTTTTGCATAAGCCAGACGGCCGTTGTGTTTCAGAGAACAATTTGTCTTGAGTGGGAATGTCTTCCCGCTGCATGCCCCATATGGCCAATCTCAAGGAGAAACATTTCTTTCACTGCTAGTTTCCTGTCCGGCAATGTCAAACGCTTATTCATTCTTCTCCTCACTATCAGCAGCATTTCAAAAGTGGCAAAAATTTAGGCAAAAGGCATTTTTTTACCTAAAATAAATGTCAGCAGATAATAAATATCAGCATAATTTTTTTGTTAATATGTGATTTATTGATTAAGAAACATTTAAACATGGTGCCTCACAAGTAATTTAAGAAAATATTAATACTTGTCATTTAACAGTATTTTTTTAAAGCAGAGAGAATTACCGTATACGTTTTCAGTAAAACATTAATGTGTTTAATCATACAGGTTTATTCTCAATTTTGTAAAAATATCAGAAAAATCAGTTGACTTAACTTTAAAAAATTGAGGAAACGGTTTACATATTTTTAAAGTAGGTTACTAAAACACTTTTTACGGTATTCAGCTTTGCAGATTCAGTTCAGCAATGTAAAATAATTTACTACACAATTTACAGCATTTTAGTATTTTAAGAATTTATTTATTTTAGGGCTGACAAATGATTAATCACGATTAATCACAACCAAAATAAAAGTTTTTGTTTGAAGTGCACTGTGTATAATTATTTTGTATGTATTTAAATACACACACATGCATGTATATTTAAAAAAAAATATTATTTACATAAAATATTCATATTTATATATAATATAAATTATATGTAAATCTATATACAGTATAGACATAATAATATTTTTTTTAATAAATACAAGTGTGTGTATTTATATTTAAAAATAATTATACACAGTGCACCCACATATGTCATGTAAACAAAAACTTTTATTTTGGATGCAATTAATCATGATATAATCATTTGACAGCCTAATTTATTTATGATTCCTAAATATTTAAACATAATCCTGTCCTACAATCTTTCTTCATAGCCGATATCGTGTTTTGCTTACATAACAAATGAAAAAGCTTATATGCAGATATATGGACAGTACATAGCAAAAATATTTCTTAGCGGTGAAATTGTTGTGTATATTTTAACAGTAAAAATATGTTTTTCTTACAGTATTTCTACAGTAGATGCTAATCTAATTGTATGCTGACTATTTAAAATGCAGATAATGTAATCATGTTTATAATGAAAGAAATCATTCAAAAAATATACTAAAAAGAAATACTAGGGGATTTTAAATACTCTTGGTTTTAAATACTCAAGGGATTGTTTAAGCTTACTGTATATACACATAAAGCTATCTAAAAAATTCACATTTGTACATAATAGAAATGTATATTCCATGGCGTGTATATTTATAATACTCTTGATTTTACACATTTCACAAGTATGATTATATCGACTGCAGCCCTGCATTTGTGTTTATAGCTAATTCTGAGCATCTGTTTGCAGAGATCCACACAGCGCCTGCAGTGAGTCGTGACCCAACGCAGATCTGGTGGATGGATGCGTTTTATGGCCTGAGAGACACAGGGATGACATATACATGCTGAGGCAGAAAAGAGCATATTCAAAATTATGACTCTAAATTATGCATCAGACAGTGGTTGCCAATAAAACAATCATTGCCACTAAACACGGTATGGGGCAATCTGTGTTATGAGCAGTCTGTAAATAGGCTAAGCTATATGATTTGCTATTTCGGAACTTGTAAAAATGGATAATGTAAAATACAGCTGTTGATTTTTCTAAAACATGAACTTGTAACTTGTGTAGTCTTCTGGCAGGATAAATACTTGAAGTGTATTGCACAATATGGGGAGTTTCTGATATGGTTAGTCATCATATGGTAAAACACAGATGTAAATGAGCTCAGTGTAGTGCTGACATATGACTTCACTGCTGACAGTAGTGAACAGTAATAGTGCTCCAGTCAATAACAGCGCTCTTGTTCTAAATGCAGTATGTAGACAGTTAATTAAGCAGCCTTTGGTTTTTAGAGTTAATTAATTGTCAAAGTGCATCAATTAGAATGTAATTAGTTTACATGCCTAGATCCCGAGGAGCAGTCACTGAAGAATATACTTAGTTTACTGATGTACAGACCCTGCATGTTGCCCTCATTTATTGTTTAAATGGTAACACTTTACAATAAGGTTCGTTAGTTAACATTAGTTAACTACATTAGTTAATATGAACTAATAATGAATAGCACATATACAGCATTTGTTAATCTTTGTTAATGTTATTTTCAACATTTACTAATACTTGATTAAAATCTTGTTAACATTAGTTAATGCACCGTGAACTAACATGAACAAACAATGAACAGCTGTATTTTTCATGAACTAACATTAACAAAGATGAACAAATGCAGTAACAAATGCATTGCTCATGGTTAGTTCAGTGTTAGATAAATACATTAACTAATGTTAACTAATGAACCTTATTGTAAAGTGTTACCGTTTAAATTGGATGTTTGAGCATGTGAAAATACTCAAAAAAATGATGTTTGAGTATGTTTGTGTCATTTAGCTGAAAAAAATGGGAAAATGTCACATTTCAATCCTTTTTTAACACAAATAATTGTTCCTCTTCTGTTTTTTTAGTCTCGTTCTATAAAAATATGCAAAAATGATGATCAACACAATAATATTGGCATCATGTAATTCTTTTTCAGTTTCCTGGCTGCTGTTTACTTCTCTTGACCATCAAATGGGGTCCAGCAGATTGGTTGGGACAGACTTTAACATGTCACTGGGTTTTCGTCGTATGAAAAAGGATGACCTTCAAATAATGAGATGTGCCTGCAGGGCCC
This sequence comes from Hybognathus amarus, assembly GCA_030378365.1. Lineage (NCBI taxonomy): Eukaryota > Metazoa > Chordata > Actinopteri > Cypriniformes > Leuciscidae > Hybognathus > Hybognathus amarus. Next base: position 140,376 of record JAQIUQ010002832.1, read on the forward strand.
TCTCGCCTGCCTGTAAAGCACTCCACAGCTGTGTGTCTCTCTTTCTCCCTTTTCACTCTCTCTTTCTCTCCACCTCTCACCTGGTGTGCCCTGGGGTAGAGGGTGAGAGCGACCATCAGTGATCTCTACCCCCAACCTCCAGCCCCTGTCTATCTTCAACAGCATAAAAAACACAACATACCGGACTCTGCCCTATATAAGAACAGACAGCTTGAAACTACAGGTATCAAGGGAATATAAATGCTGTAGGATATTATTGCTGATATAATCTCATTGTACATATCTGAGGATTTAAAAAATATTTTTTGCTCCCTAATCTTGGCTTATGTTATGAGTGTTATCAAAAAGACGTAATATTACTTTACAGTATCCATCCATCTGTTTGTCTGTCTGATTGATTGTTTTTCATAATCAAAGGAAAGTATAATTGTGGTTTAATTATGATTTGTGGGGTTTTTGATTAATATTGAATTATTGAAGATAATATAGATAGGCTTAGACTAGATTTAAAAATAACAGATTATTTGATTTTGACAAAAATAGGCAAATGCAAAACACAAAAGGGATTTATTAAAGGGATACTCCACTTTTTTTGGAAATAGGCTCATTTTACAACTCCCCAGAGTTAAACTGTTGAGTTTTACCTTTTTTGAATCCATTCAGCCGATCTCGGCTTCGGCCGGTACCACTTTTAGCATAGCTTAGCATACATCATTGAAGTGCACAGGACCATTAGCATTTCTCCCAAAAAAAAATTACCAAAGTGTTTCAACATTTTTCCTATTTAAAACTTGACTTTTCTATAGTTAAATCGTGCTCTAAGACGGAAAATGTAAAGTTGCGATTTCTAGGCTGATATGACTAGGAACTATACTCTCATTCCTGCGTAATAATCAGGAAACTTCACTGTCGTACCATGAGTGCAGCAGGCGTAATGATATGACGCAGCGCCTGAAAATAGTGCCCGGCTTCCAACGTGAATTCGGGACTGAGTTTGCGTACACTGTAAAAAATGATCGTGATTTTAACAGTAAAAGACTGTAAAAATGCTACAGTGAAAAACTGTTAATTGGTTAACAGAAATTTTCCTTACTATATACGGTAAATAACTGTGATATAAATAATGGTACGTTTAATGTAATTTTACTGTAAAATACTGTTAAATTTACAGTTTTTGGAAGTGAAAAGAAGAAGTCATTGTATAATTTACAGTGAAAAAATGTAAATTGACATTCCCACAATTCCCTGCGTGACACTTCACATTTAATGTATTTTAACTGTTTCTTCATAATTTTCTTAGTTATTTTTCTAATCAGTTATGTACATTAGGGTTTAATGTTACATTTAATGTTGTTAAATTAATACTTATTGCATTTTTTAAATTTCAACATGTTACCATGATGGTGTTTAATGTTTGTGTGAATGACACTGTGCAGCTTCTATATAATAGTATGAACTTCCCTGTAGAAGAGCTGCTTATGATGAGCTTTGATTGATCATTTGACTCTCATTACGGCTGTGATTGTTGGCAGTCAGTGTATTACAATTGAACAAAACAGATATTAATACTTCAAAAGGTCAGGAAATTAACATTATATCAGATAATGAAATACGGTTTATTGCTGTAAAATTAAATACGGTCAAAGTCTGTTAAACCTTAAATCTTGCTACGTATTTTAACAGGAAAACTCTGGTAACCACAGCTGCCAGGGTTTTCCTGTAAATTCAACGGATTTTTTTTTTTACAGTGTAGTCATCGCGCCTGCTGCACTCATGGTACGACAGTGAAGTTTCCTGATTATTACGCAGGAATGAGAAATAGTTCCTAGTCATATCAGCCTAGAAAATCACAACTTTACATTTTCCATCTGTCTTAGTGCACAGTGTAACTACAGAAGAGTCAAGTTTTAAATAGGAAAAATATTGAAACACTTTGGTAATTTTTTTTTGGGAGAAATGCTAATGGTCCTGTGCACTTCAATGATGTATGCTAAGCTATGCTAAAAGTGGTACCGCCAGAACCGGAGTTCGGCTGAATGGATTCAAAAAGGTAAAACTCAACAGTTTAACTCTGGGGAAGTTGTAAAATGAGCCTATTTCCAAAAAAGTGGAGTATCCCTTTAAATGCATTATCACATGAGATGAAGGTTACATTGAAAACAACAGGTGTGCTTTATTTTTGAGAAGCTGACACCTTATAAACAGGTTTAGTACAAATAAATGCAGTGGTCTTAAAATGATATAGTGACAAATAGAGATGCTAAAAGCGGTCTGTCCAGTTTCTAATTTAATTTTCCTGATGCAGCCATAGATCAGCACATAGCTGGCTTTACTAATGAACTTTTAGAAAAGATGTGCTTCATAAAACTGTAATTCATGGCTTGATCACTTCTATTCAGGGCTGGGAGTCTGTGAACCTACAGTATGTAATATTGATTGATGAAGAAATCTATCACATTGATCGTGAACATTTTCCACAATGAAAATGATTGAATTACAGCAGTTCGGCCTTTAATGGATCTTTGGCTCGTAAAAGGTAAGACATAAAGTCTGGCTTCGGACCTGCTCAATTAAAACTGGGAGGGTAGTGGTCAGCCTTCTGCCGCTCGGGACAAGAGTTATGGATGCCAGTGCAGCTTTAGCAAAAGAGTTGAAGTAGTTCAGGAAACCGGATCAATGAAGGCAACACGTTCTTTGAGCTTGTTAAACATGTTACATAATATTAGATGTTATAACATATATCTAAATGTTGGCCTACTATCAAGTGGAGTGCTGCCTTAACAGATTCAAGTTAGAAAAAAATACCAAAGAAGGAGATCTGTGATCTCTGTTACTGTATGCAGCAAGCTTATCTCGCCTAGTTTGGAGAAACACTGACCACCTGGGGATGACTGAATACACACACACATACACAAACAAACAGTTTGCTGACGCGGCTGCTTCAAAGGCTGTTTTTGTGAACATCATAATCACATAACACATTGCAGCTGTTGGCTGTTAAGGATTATGGCGAAGGTGACGTTAGCCGGGGATTAGCATATTTTCATTTCACTAAACAATAGGGGTATGGCATTACTTCTGAAAATATTTCTCATTTCTTCTCATATACAATAAAAGTGAACAGTGACATGAGCTGGTCAAGCACCCAAAGGAATTAATCCATATGAGCAATTTGACAGCTTTGTGTAAAAAAAAAAAAAAAAAAGAGAAAACTTGTATGATTCAGTAAGACTTGCAATACAGAGCAAGGCTGCAAGTGTCATTTAGATTGCTGTTACAGGACTTTCAGATGCACTTACTTTTACAGTATGTGTACTTGCAGTGTACTTAAGAAAATACTGGGTCATTTAAGGTAACTACAGGGGTAAAGGTACAGGGTCTTCTTACAAAGTTATTGTAATTACTGGAATAAGTACATCCTTTTAGTCCAGTTACCCATGTAAATACTATGTACTTATTTTAGTAACTACAATAGCATATGCACGATCGCTTCCGGGTTTGTCTCAGCACGCCCAGTTACATCCGGTGCTGCGTCAGTCTATGGTCAGAAGCCGGTTTTGCGTTAGGTGGAGATAGTGTCAAATTACACTTGCTGTTTATAAAAATGTCCTGCGGTTAACGTGAATGATGTTAACAACACTGTGAGGCAGTTAGCTGTCACACAAGAGTGAAAAAGAGAAGTTATTTAAATTATATATTTCGAGCTAATCAACAACTTTGAGGGTTAGTATTCTCTTATATTGTACGAAATTCGACTAGTGAATCAGCGTTTCTATAATTCGTTGTCTCTGTTTCTGAGAAAACGGATTTTATTAAAGTTTTGCCTCTATACACTTGGCCTGCAGAACACGCTTCCGGAAGTAAAGACGCTGACTGAGATTCTTTCAGACACACGTCATCAAGGTTCGTGCATAGAGGCTATTACTGGGTAATAACTAGACTAACCCTGAACCTACCCCTGTTCCATGTATATCTTATATTAGCCAGTACTACTGTAAGTACTGTACTGTAAAAGGAAGCGTTACCAAAAAATTAAATGCTCGGTACTTCAACTTTTTCCCCCAACTTTTTGTTGGGGAAAAAAGTCACTTATGCTTACCATTTGATCATATGATTTTACCATCTTTTAGTCTTGTCTGATAAAATCAGTAAAAATAACAATAATATCATTTTCAAATGATTATTCAGAAAACATTTTAATATGCAGCTCAGGAAACATTTTGTATTATCAAAGTTGAAAGCAGCTGTGCAGCTTAATATTTTTGTGCAAACCATCATACATTTTTGTCAGGATTGCTGGATGAATAGAGATTTAAAAACAATGGCATTTCGTCCCCTTGGAATTATAAGGTTCTATCTGCGTTCTGAGCAGTTTTGAGATATTGAGCTTCAAAGTTTTTGCATTTCATAAAGGAAAATGGGTATGGGGAACAAGTTTCTTTCAAACATAAAAATAACAGGGATCCTAAATGTACAAAACACATCACATAATGTAAATAAATGGTCACAGAATAATAATATGTGAATAACTCAATTTTGACAAAAATGTCAGATAGAACCGTATAATTCCAAGGGGACGATTTATAAAAAAAAAAATGTTTGACTATTTAATACACCCTTGCTAAATAATCATAATTTCTTACTATTATGCAAATATGCAGATCACACCTAGGCTACACTCTTAGAAAAAAGGGTTCTATATATGTAGCATAGGGTTCTTTACTCAACTGCAAAGGACCTTTTATGAAAAAAATGATGATAATGACAAGAAAGAACGCTTTTGGCACAAAGGTTCTTTATACGCTATTATTCATTCATATATTACATTTTTTTGCTACATTTTGTTGTTGTGATTAAATTATTGTTTATTAAACTGTTGTAGAAACTTAATATCACATTTTAATCATGCTGATTTTTAGGGGATAAAAACTGAAATGGCACTTTTCGTGTGATATTGATTAATTGCATTTTTTAACTCCCATATCTTGATTTTTGTGATCATTCATGCATTGCATTTTAGGGGTTCCAAATACGTAGCACTTTAGAACCCTTAAAGGTTCTATATAGAACCTTTTCTTCTAGTGTATAGTGTATGTGTCCACAAAGAAGTAATTATGATGAAAAAATAAATCATAATTCAGATTATTCTTTCATTGGTTTGTTTGTCCTAAAGCTTTGACATTGCATGAAGGTGATAAACATGTTATCCCTGAACCCTTTGTTTGTTTTCCTTTTTGCTGTTTTGAGGATTAACCAAAGTAAAGGTAGCAGGTTGATACTGCTATATCTTTGCTTTTTTCCCGCTGCTCACTGACCCAATTCATTAGATAAGATGGCTTGCGTTCACCCCACCTTGTGCCTCTACCATTCACTGAGGATCAGGCATTTATAATCCCTGGATTTTATATCCACCAAAACAGCTTGGTCCCATCAGCAAATTGCGATGGCATATGGTATAGGTTTATGATTCATCTGGCACTTGCATAGCAATGAGGCCCCATCAGCCGTCAAAAAACACAGGGAAAATATCGTAATGTTAAATGATGCCAGCGACTGGGAGAGGTGCTGCTGGGTGCGTGGGCGGCCTGTGTTTGTGCTTAGAGAACTTGGAGCATCTAAGGTAGTAAGCGCCTCCTCTCAGTGCATCACTGCGGTGGGCAGGCTGGATTATGGGCGGTGTTGGCCGAGCTGGGCCCAACTGGAATAGTCTGTGTTCTTCCAACGGCCCTAGTCAATGACAATTAAAACATTGTCCGACATGTGTCGCTGATTCGACAGCGAATCACCTTTTGATCCCCAACACTCTGCTAATGTTTAGTAACATCCTGCAAATGGGAAATAAAAGAAAATCTTTAACTACTCTAGCTTTTTTTTCAGTTGCAGCCTGAAATGTTATTGCAAATTGCTCAAACATCTGCTGCAAAATTTTAAAAGCTGTTCTGGGCTTCAGATGACACAAAGGTTCTGAAAACAGCAGAAAAATCACCTTCGGTCATTGTTTCTTTCATGTCCATTAACTGAACTTTTCTGACCAGTGGCAAGGTGACTTCTGTTAGCTGATGCAGGCTCCGCCCTCATTCGTGGCAGCTTGATTGTTTCTCGCTTTGGATTGGCTAAAAGACATGCCAGTCATTTCTTGTAGCAAGCTGCGCAGAGAGCAATATTTTCACTCTCATGCTGGAGTCAAAAGTGAAGTGACACTCGTATGTTGTTTTTTAGCATTAACAGACGGAGCAATTCGCCCACCCTAACCCTCCCAGCACTGAGGTGAGTGTGCAGGCTCTCAGTGTCAGCAAATGCCTCATGGTTGGTTTGCTTTGATTTTTTGAGCTACGCTGCAAAACATCATTTATAGGAGGGGAAATCACTAAAACTCCATGTAATTGTTTTAAGTAAAACATTTTTTTTAAACATTGAGTTAAATACCATAACACACTAATCCCCCACCTGCACTTTCCACATGTTGCATTGTGCAAACTCTCACTGCATGAGCAGGACTTGGTTTTATTCACTTTGAAACGCATTGCAGAAAATCAAGTGTCAAGTCTAACAAGACAGTCTTTAAAAGAAACCAGCTGATCCAGCGACCTCCCTTTGAAAGGTTAGTATTTCAACAGGGTTTAATAACCTTATCCCACAATTCTTAACTGTGAAAACTGGTGTAACCTGTAAAACTTAGACCAGCTTAAACAGAGAACAGCTGCATTAATCTGCCCTTTCTGTTTTATGGCCAGCGTTAGTTGAGAAGCTGCTGTCGGATTTTGTTCACAAAGCACATACTGCATTTTTTTTTCAAGAGAATGTAATACTATAACAAGTTTCAAAGATGACATAAAATAACCAAACCACCAAATTATTTGGCAAAAAAAAAAAAAAAGAAAAAAGTGGACCTCCTCTGGTGGAATAAATGAATAAATATTTGATGAAATCCAGAGCTTTCTGATCCCTCCTTAGGCAGCAATGCCATTGCAAATTTGAAGGCCCTGAAAGGTAGTAAATACATTGTTAAAATAGTCCATGTGACTACTGTGGTTCACATGTAATGTTATGAAGGATCTGACACATAAGATAATTAAATCAAATTATATAATTATTAGGGGTGTAACGGTGCACAAAATTCACAGTTCGGTTCAGACTGATACACTTGTGTCATGGTTTGGTTCGATATGTTTCCGATACAGCAAAAGAAAGAAATGCCAGGTAAATTTCTTCCTGATTTAATTTTTTTCAATTATATTTTTATTAAAATTAACATTATAAAAGTATGATTTTTTTTTTTACTTTGAGCAACGAGGGAGCTATACTTGACTTTTCTTCGGAGCATATAAAACACAACAGCTCCTTGGACAAAATGAAATGTAATATTGTAGAAGTTATTAACAAAGGTTTATTTTAGTTCAGATTAACATTTGAGGGCAGCAATTGTTTTCATAATGTCAAAATAAAACCGACATAATGTTTCTTTAAAGCATTATAGCCGACTATTCCTGCTAAACTTACAGTTAGTGTTATACAGTAAACCCATGGTGAATGTTGTGGAGACTGGATAGTTCATTCATGGCACAATGTTTCTCCTGGTTTCCACGTCAGCGCTTTTTGATCCGTTAATAACGGAGAAATGTGAATGTTTCTCACTAGATCTTCGCAGCGATGTTATTACTTCAGAGGTAAATTCAAATGCTTTCTTTACTGGATTTGGCTGTGTACTAAAAGTGCTGCTTGATCAAGATCGGCTTGCGCTGCATTGGACCAAACTGATCAACGGTCGTCAACCACACAGATAACGAGTAGCTCAGTTTCGTTCCGCTTGCATTACATTTGCTATTTGATGTTGGGCAATGCTGTGGTCACAGCCAGCGTTTCTTACATTATGAGCGCACTTGCCATGCGCGACGCACCTAACGTGACATTTGAAATAACGAAATTTTGGTCGGCAGGAAAAATGGTTCAACGAACCGTTTGGTTCAAAAATGCGTACCGAACGGTTCTTTTTTAAAATACATAAATTCTCAAATAAAGTATTGTTTTTTTTCGCACAAAAGTATTTTCATCGCTTCATAAGATTAAGATTGAACCACTGTATCACATAGCCTATTTTAACATCGTCTTCACTACCTTTGGGGCCTTGAAAGTTGCAATAACGTTGAGGTTAACACAGTCTCATCCCAATTCGTCATATAACTGACATTTTGGGACGTCTTTTGACCATTCGTCAATATACGACTTTTCAGGGCCCCCTTAAACGTCGGTAGATGACGATCCGGGTCGTCATACAAATGACGCTTTACCTTTAACGTCAGTTAGGTGACGAGTTGGTGTTTAGGGTTAGGTTTAGGTCTGGGGTAGAGTTAGGATCCCATAACGTCATCTACCGACGTTTAAGGGGGCCCTAAAAGTCGTATATTGACGAATGGTCAAAAGACGTCCCAAAACATCAGTTATATGACGAATTAGGATGAGACTGCGCTGTTGAGGTCTATATGGATGGATCACAAAGCTCTCAAATTTCATCCAAAATAATCTTAATTTATGTTCTAAAGATGAACAAAAGTCTACTGGTTTAGAACAACATGAGGGTAAATTATTAATGACAGAATTGAAATTTTTGCTATCCTTTTAATTCCAAAAAGTCTTTGAAGAAAGTTTAAAGTTCCACTTCATCAAACTTGGAGGATGAATATTCTTTTTTATATATATTATTCAGCATTTACAGCCCATAAAACATCTTTCAGACAGTGTGAACCTGTGATAATGAGTCATGCCACTCAACTCAAAGCGTTTTCTTAGCTTAAGTGGAACATCTCATTTTGAGACCTAATGTTGTGTTAAAGGCACAAGTTTGGACTCTAAAGGAAGTGGTTTTATGGTCATAACCAGGTGCATGAACGTCTCTTACGCCTCATTTCAAGGGAAATTATGAGCAGCACAGAACACTATAAAGCTTTTGGTCACGCATTACTGGAGTATGAGCCACAGCTTGAGAGCAGGGTTAGTGGGAATCCTGTAGGTTTAATGATGGTTGAGTGTATGCTTAACAAGGGCCTTGGATTGAGAACAATGAGTTAAGTGTGTAACCTATCACAGCCTAGAATTAGGAGATAGACCTAAAATGGGAGCATGTGCAAGGAACCAAACTAATGAAACTGTGTATTCAAAATAATGTTAGCTACAGAAGAAATGTGTATTTAAGAGTTCAACACGTTAAGTCAGTCCCTGAATAGTCAGATAAGCAGATGTTTGGTTTATAGCAGTTTATCATATGAAAATATGGCTTTTAATAATTCACTATGTAAGCTGTGCAGAATCATTTACAGTAATCTGCTTAAGTGTGATGCATCATTAAAGTTCAGTGATACTGACAAGTGCTTAAATGGACATATGATCCTTTAAAACAATGTGCCATTTATTTTATTCAAAAAGCAAATACAAAAGATACAAAAATGTTTGAAATCGAAAATGAGATCATGTGATGTGCTAAATGCTTTTGTGTGTATTACTTTAAGACAACAACTGCAGAAAAACAGATGACTAACATTGTGAACATAGTCAATTGTTTATAGTGAATCTGAGTGTCTCCAGCTTTCTCCTATGCATCAAACTATTTTTAGAGTAGTGCTGCCAATTGTGAATTTTCTACCCACTTCTTTTCCTTTTCTGTTTTTTTCTGTGCATTTTACTCAATTTTTTTCTGTACACTACTACTGTTTAAAAGTAGTTTTTAACCAGTGCATTAGTAAAGTTTATATCTGCAGTACCAATTGGTGTCAGGTAGAAAAAGAATCATGAAATATTACATTGTCAAAAAAGTTACTATTGAAATTACATTCATTGGCCAGACTACAGTGGACATGAGGCATTATCTTCACAGGGGCTGAAGTACTATATATATATAAAAACTTGACCTGGTTTTCAGTTCAAATAAAAAAATATTACTACTTATACATTATTTCTTTACATTTTAATGTACAAAAAATAGTGCACAGTTGTCATCACATGAGTTACTTAAAACACATTTTCTAAATTCAATTTCTAAAAAATTAAAACTTGTTTTTACCTAAAACAGGTGCAATTATCCTATTTTACAATATTCATTATTTTTTAGATTTTTTTTCTTGTTTTTTACATAAGTTATTAATAATATATTTATTTTAGCTGGAGCTTATTTCAACACTTACAAGAATAAATCCAATTTGCAAAAACAAAAGGTTTACAATAACTTTCCACACACATTAACGAGTATTTAAAACACACACACACACACACACACAAAAAAACCCACACACACAGGAACCACAATCAATAAGAAAATATAAATATAACAATATAAAATGCATAAAAGAAGACTTAAAATAAAAGGTAAATAAAAACAACAAATAAGAGAAAACAAAGCAGAAGCTCTGGTGAGGTGGAAAAATGTAAGGAGCCGTTAAACACATCAAGCAATGTTGCAACTAGTATGTAAAATACCTAACCACATTTTTTACTAAAACCTAATTGAAATTCTGTGATCTGTGACACATATAAAAAATAAAAGCTGAATTACACTCACCTATCTATCCATGAAGTCCATTAGCTAAACTTGTACAGTAAGTGCCACTGAGAACGATTCCAAATGTTTCAACTTTTCAATGTATTTATTCGGCTGTATTAGTCTTTTTTTTTTTGGGAGGGGGTGGAGGGGAACAATGAATGAACGTCCCTGACAATTATGACGTATAGAAACAAAGAAATAATTAAACCAGGGCTCTTCTCCCTCAATGGTCCTGCCATCTTGCACACTTGCATGCCCACCGAGTGTGAGCGACTGCACCTCATTCTGTTCCCCCTCAAACTTGATGGTTGTTGAACTTATTTTTAGTGTCATTTGATAAGCTTCCCTGCTTGCACTGAGACATCCCACTGACCCAGCCACTGGTCATTGTCTATACCACTTCCCGTTCAAGCCGGCACGCTTTGTCAGATTTCGAGTCTTAATATCCATTTTGCATCTGAAGTAGCGTATCGAAAGTGACTGGATCGTTCTGAGCCTTTTCTTCAGCTGCCGCCCCCTTCCTCCCCCACAGTGTTTCCACTGACACTGACATCATTCACGATCGTCGTCATGACAGCGCGTTAAAGAAATCTAAAATAAATATATATTGCTCGCTTTTCTGTGTGCAAGTGGAGGGGGAGTGCGATGTGGATAATTTCTGGAAATGAACAACACTCATCCGTCCGTCGCCCTTTCGTGTTTGATCTTTCGAGATATATTGGATGAGGGTGTCATGTCAGCACGGCTAAGGAACTCCTTAATTGTACAAAATTCTAAAGTGGTCAGACCTCAAACAAAAGATACATCTCTAAAGTTGCCTTTACACTTAATCAAAGTCCGATATCCCTATCCCAAGAGAACCTGAAGCACAAAATGTTTGTAGATCGGATGGATGGACAGTGGTATTGATGCACTAAAGCTTTTAACTGAGGGGCATGTTTCTGAATTGTGACGGTCTATGCATTAGTGAGCACAGAACAGACTGCCAAATAAGTGGGGAGGAAGCACCAACCACCAGAGTTAAATCTGTCCCTCAAAACCTTGCCGGAGAGCTTTGGTCACAGGGTGTCTGGCGGTGCAGTAACGCTCTATTAATTTCTCTGCCTGTCCTCGCATTCATAGAAAGGTGTCTTCACAAACTAAAGGGCAAAGCTCACTGCGTCCAATACCTTAGGGCATTCTGTCTACAATTTGTCATGCGTGTGCACTTCTCAGTGTTAAAATGACAAGATCTCCAGTCATAGAAGCCCCGTGAGGCATCCGACAGATAGTGGGCTTGGAGAGATTTTTGTGAAGAGACATTGCCAAGAGGCAAAGTACTTCTGCACTCCATGAGCCTACTGGGATTAGTTCTACTTCCCAGCCAACGGCAAAGAGCCTCATCTCATTCTGCTTTTTTTTCTTCCTTTTCTCTCTGAAATAGCCTCCGTCTGTGTCCATAAGATTAGTATTTTTTTCCTCAGAAGGCACAATATGGTCAGAACATGAAAAAGCCTTTGCTGTGCATTAAAGCTGCAAAATCAGACACTTTTTTTGGGGGTAAATCTATTTAGTCATCTGCTTGCCATTCAATAGCTTGAAAGAAGTTTTGGAAAGCCAATACGCAAGCATTCAACCAAGATACTCTAAAGTGGCCAAAGAAGCTATGTCATCTCGAGGAAAATGATGCTTTTTTTCTGTTGTCCCATCTGATATACTTGGAAGTCAAAGTATTTCAGAGACCGGAGACTATCGTCTATTGATGCTGCATCCGATTGAAATTTATACAGCGTCCCTAGAAGAAAAAGAAAAGGTCAGGAGAGAATTTAATTAATTAATTGACTGATTCAATCATGTATTTTTAGTAATTCATGCATTTATAATAACAATAATTGTTATTAACATGTTTTTGTGCCTATTTAAGACATGTCAGGGTGGTAAAAATATGATAAAATGAAATATATAATATAAAACATAAAATGTGAAAATAAATATATATACATGGAAAAAAGGTCTTAATAATGAGTGAAGGGAATTGAGAAAGTATTCTAATTCCTTAACAAGAACATCTTATACTATGGAATGAAAAACGTATTTATTACCCCCAAAAGATGTATAACAATACAAACAGACATGAATCATTATTTTTCTTGTATTATTTTACTTTTCCATGTACATATCTGATTCCCTTAAAAAGTAAACTATTAATACATAAATAATAAAAAATTAAAATGTATATGTATATCATATTAAATTATTTAAATAACACATCAAGATTGGATACATTTTTAATAAAATTACTGATTCATTTTTCCTGAACAAATATACATGCAAATTACACCCTTATACTCAAACACAAACAAATATAAAAACAACACACTAAAAACTCTCTTGTTTACCTTCCAAAAGTATATATCTTGAGTATTTCTATTCAGTGATTAAATTAATCATAAAAATGTGGTGTTTGCTCCTGTTTTCATTATAGCACAAAGTGTCCGTGTATCTACTCTATAGTTTGTGTTTCATCACAAGGATGGATAAACTGGGTGCAATGGCACCAAGAGGGAGCTCTCGCATAAGCGTATAACCACCATACACACTCCCAAGCACTCACTCCCACACACACAGGCTTCATTAATGCTCTACTGAACCCAGGCATCTTTACCATTGAGAGTTAATAGTATTTCCCCATCATGTATGATTGATAACTAGTGTGTGTAACAACCAACAATGAAAAACTAAAATCACAGTCGCCTGCCCTAGTTTCAAGTGGCAATTGGCATTAGATATTGGAAGAAACCCAGAGTCTTCATAGACTAACCACGAATAAAGGGCTTTACGTTGTCCCAGCATTGTAAGCCATGTGAGGCGCACCCTCTGCGATAGATCTCACTCGTCAACAAATAAGGCACATCAGATGCTGTTTTGGCCACAGCCGATTGTGTGGCTAAGTTTACTGGATTTTGCAGGCTTTGAAGCAGGAACTCTGAAAGCTGTCCTCCTCCACCACAATATCCGTGAAGGGGCTCTGCTGTAAGATTCGACCAGGTGCAGAGCAATACGGTCACATCCAAACCCACGGTCAGACCCATTTTAACTCCATCGCTCCCGGGCAAGAGCACTTGGCGTTGGACACTATTTGTAAGCAATGTCACACTGAGACAGACAAAGCCCACCTGTGCCATGAGAATAGAAAGAGCATGGGCTAAATATTAAAGGGATACTCCACTTTTTTGGAAATAGGCTCATTTTACAACTCCCCCACATTTAAACAGTTGATGTTTTACCAGTTTCAAGAATATTTAGAAGAATATTCAGGTAACCAGACAGTTTCTGGCTCTCATTGACTTCCATAGTATATATTTTTTTCCTACTATGGAAGTAAATGAGACCAGAAACCGTCTGTTTACCGATATTCTTCTAAATATCAGAAAATTGGCTGAATGCACTGTTTAACTCTGGGGAGCCTATTTCCAAAAAAAGTGGAGTATCCCTTTAAGGTGACTTTATTGGATAGGGTGTTGTGGTTAAAAGAGTATGATGAAGAGACATTTGTTTCTCACTCAAGACATGCAAAATGCCATATTAAAATGTAACATTTCTCATGTGTTTGTTATATTGTATAAATAATATTGTGTTTTACAAAAATGATCCTGAGTCCAAGCTTCAGAGTCTCTGTGCGCAGTCTTTGTGCTGAATTGGTCAACATGCAGCTCAATTATCACAAATACCATGAAGAGACAAGTATCAAACAAGCTTAAAGTTGTTGAATGCATAAAAGCAGAAATAATTACACCACTCCTGGAAAGACACTTGATTGGACTGATCAGATGTCTCATGGTTTCATGCCATCTTTAAGAGATCACACAAGGCTCAGTTCATCAAGAGCTTCACCTCTGTGACCCCACACATATGCTACACCTATACAGATCAGTCAAACAGAGCCAGCCTGCTGGGGGCCGTCATTACCCCTCTATCTCTGCTCTTTGGAGCGCTCTCCGAGCCGCACCATTCAGACGGCCACCAGACTTTACAGAAAGATGTCCGCTGCTCCTGATTAGCCGTGTGCTTGGGCACTGGTCCAAAGAGTCTGCATGTGTTTTTGCGTCTAATCTTCTGCTCAGCCACTCTCTGGAACAGCTTGATTCCCCCAACCCTGGAACTCGCAGAGGAGACGTCTTGCACTTTCTGTTCTTTGAACGAAGAACGAAGGTAGAACTTGGAAAGCAGCCCATGTCTTTCTCAGGACCATCCCATTTCATCTCATATTCCACCCAAAAGATAAGTAAAATGCTATCGACAGACGTGAATCATTGTGGCTGATTGTCAAAATGGCTTTTTTGGGACTATGTTCAAATAGCTGATTCCCATAAAAAAGTAAAAGCAAAAATATATTGCAAAAAAATGAATAAATATGTATAATTTAACTAACATACATACATACAGTACCGTATATACATACTTTATTTAAGCAAGAATGTGTTAAATTAATGAAAGGTTACACTAATTAAAATTGTATATCATTTAAATGTATAATTTAAATAATGTACATAGATACTTTTGTAGATATATTTTTGCTACATTAAACACTACATTAAGCAAGAATGCATTAAATTAATCAAAGGTAACACTAAAATAAAACTTATATCATTTGAAATAAATGCTGGTCTTTTGAACTTTCTATTCATCAGAGAATACTGAAAAACACTAAAATGTTAAGCAGCACAACAGGTTTTTGTTTTTCAGTTTTGTTTCTTAAAAAAAGTTTCTTAAGCAACAAATCTTAGTATCACAATGATATCTGAAGGATCATGCGACACTGAAGACTGGAGTAATGATGCTGAAAATTCAGCTTTGCCATCACAGGAATAAAAATTACATTTGTAAATATGTTCAAATACAAAACAGTTATTTTAAATTGTAATAATATTTCACAAAATTACTGTATTTTAAAGGGTTTTCAATTCTTCTCTTTCTTTCAACTACGCCTTGTTTATAAAAAAAAACTACTGTGACATTACACAGATTAAGCTCTGTCTTCTAAACCCTATCCGCATATTGAAAATTTTAGAAGATCAAAATGGGACAGGAAGTGCAGCTGCAAACAGGCCTGGGAAATGCCAGAATGTGAGCAATCCTGCACTCTAGAGCTGGCCCCCACTATCTCCACACCCATGGTCCACATACGGCCCACATAGCACCGCCATCTGGTCTGGTGGAGATTCAGAACCAAGCCAAGAGAGCCTAAAATCTAATGCCTGCTGACAACTTGGATACATTTTCCAGTTATTAAAAAGTGATATAGGCACTGAAACAGTGAATACATTAAACGCCTCAAGAAAAGGACAGTTACTTTGAGCCATCAGAAAAAAAAGTGAAGAAGCTCACAATTTTACGGTTCTGAAACTGTAGCTGTCACGGGTGAATCAAAACGGATCCTCTGACAAGCATTACATTTAGAAAAAATCATGTCAGCATGAGTCTCAAGAGGCTATGGAGGGCCTAATAATGCTCTACCCGCAGCTTGCTTTGAAATTGAGAGTTGACAGCATGATGGTGATCCCTGTAATTTAAGTCCACAGCCACAATGTCTTTTGGAAGCACATAGACACCATAAATTACAAGGGTATAAAATATCCCTCCTGCTGACAATATTTACTGCAAGTCCTGCTGGCTCAAATCAAGTCTTCTGGGTAAATAAAGTGGCATATGATCAGCAATCAAGAGCTGATGACTACCGGACTGACCCACGAGACAGAAGGAGAATGATGGTTTTTAATCTCGAGAGACCGGTAAAAAACCCAACACTGACATTAGGTGTCATGATGTTTACAAATTGGTCATTACTGGCTCATTTTTAGCATAACATTAGAGGCAAAGTTGACGGTAAACAACAACAACAAAAAACCTCCAAATCATTAACCTCTACTAACAATGTCTCTAGTGTGGCAGGCCACTTCCACCAGGGAACACCATTGTCATGTTTCGGTTCGTACCTGGTCTTCAACAATGTTTAGGTAGGTAGCACCATAGTCAAATTTACGTCTGATATCAAATAGCCAGACCCACGGGTTCCCAGCAAGGGTATTGCCCAGAACATCACACTCTCTCCACCAGCTTGTCGTCGTCCCACAGTGCATTCTGGTGGAATCACTTGCCCAGATAAATGGCACACACATACACAGCCATCCACGTGATGCCTTCATTGCTCTTGTGCATCGATTAGCCTTGGATACCCAAGACCATTTTGCCAGTTTGTGTTTTGTTCCTCCCGGATCACTGTTGGTAAATTCACAACAATCTTCACAAAACCCAGGAGTCAGAGTATCTCTTCCAGTAAAATTTGGCCCATGTCAAGGTTGCTCAGACTTTAATTCCTGCCCATCTCTTCTGCATCCAACATGTTGATTATGAACACTGACTGTTTGTTTACCATGTAATACCCAGACCTTAATACTGTACATAGCCTTGTTAGGAGATGGTCAACGATATTTGCTTCACCTGTGACGGTCATTATGTTTTGGCTCATCAGAGTATACTGCTGTATATCCACCCTATTCTGCTCTAAACAATGTGCGCTGCCATGACGACGCGCCGGTTGCCAACTTCCGGTTCGAGTCTGGTCTATGCTTTTATGCCATGTGTTTTAGATGGTCTCATCTCCACATCGCTGAAACTAAGTCGAAAAACATTCATCAAATGTGATTTGATCACGTTATTTTTTGGTAAATTCAGATAAATACAAATGAACGTTTTCTTTTCTTCATAACTTCCAAAAGATAGCTGATGCATGACTGCAATTATCTCCCTGAATCCAGCAATAGATGAACATTTAACAGTTTTGATTACTCTCAACTGCTGCAGAATAACAGCACTATAAGTTTAGGCTGGTTAGCCCTTTGCACTCCTGTCTACCTCTGCTTTCAAAGATGCATAGTCTATATATTTCTCAGGCCTGTGAGGAGAGTAACGGTTACATTAGGTTACATTATACGCAGAGTTTCATTCATTTATGAGACCAAAGCCCAGTTTGCACGCGGTCACCTCCGTCCATGATCATCTATTGTTAAAGGTCCAATATGTAAGGATTTTGTAATAAAATATCCAAAAATCACTTGCACAGTGTGATATATTTCCTGCAGTTGTGTAATTACAATATCCCAAAAGTCTCCAAAGTTCTTTTATTTCAGAGAAATTCCAATTTTAAAATAAGTGGCCGTCCCGGAAAAAAATGTCGCCTGTAAATGACGCAATATCCGCGCTATCCTCGGCTACCCTCGGCTATCCTCGTTTCTGCCGCATTGCCATAGCCATGACTTAACCATGGCGACATACGCGGACAACTGCAAGTAACGTTTGGGCGGCACCCAGTTCTTGTTTCGTTCAATTATAGACCATGGCAAGCAGACTTTGGGACAAACAAGGACAACTAGAATGAGGATCAATATCAGCGTGATGTTTCTGAGATGTCGAGAGCTAGCGTGTCATTTTAACATAGAGCTAGCGTCCGTGACTAATTCTGGACTTGACACTGACAGAACTTCACGAGCTCATCGAATTAACAGCTTTATTAGACAGGTGAGCAAAGTATATAAAACAAATCAATGTTGTAACGTTAGCTTGACATGATGAAATGTTAGAATATGGTCAGTATGTTATTCTTATGTTGATCAAGCTGCTAGTTTCGTATTGCAAACATAAACACGTAGAATAGCATTTTTTAACTTTCAACACACATTTAAATGCTGCTTAGTGTGATAGTGTAACGTTATTCCAAGTGGAACAGCGCTGCATTTCCCTCACAAATTTAATGTAATCTATTAAACTGACCTGGTATGATAATCCGAGCACTTGCGTGTAGTTCAATAGGATGAAATTTCCTTATTCCTTTAATATCCGTGGGACTCGCGTGTGCTATATATGTATCTTATTAGCAATCGCGACCTGCTTCATACCACTGTAATGTTAAAAAACATGAGTGTTTTCACTAATCCTTAAACATTATTATATCCATCAGCTTGACAGCAAGTCCCATCATTCAGCTCATTACTGCGTCACATACATTCGCCTTTGTTATTGTTGGAACGGCGCCCTCTTGTGGCCACTAAAGTTACACTGTAGCTTTAACTATATACTTCTTATATATTAAAACCAGGAAATTGGTTGATGAAACATTGATTGAAATTAAGATAAAATTAATAAAAAAGAAATTAACTTTAAAGATAGGTTTCTTTGTGGTTTCTCTTTAAGATCTCTGTGTAACGTTTTAAGTCGCTTAGATTTCAGAACGGCTCATGTCCATGAATATAAAACGCATGTGCAGACTGATATTTATTAATGTCTGGACCACTTATCTATATAATATACATCTTTATAGATCAGTGGTCTGAACTAGAGTGCAAGCTTCTATGTAAACAAATACTTCAACAGGAAGTAGAAAACAATTTAGTCAGCTGAACCTGCTATGAATCATAGGAAATATAATGGGCACAGAAAAAGGTGGATAGTACTATTGTGCCTGAACTCATTCATATTTTGGGTCAAACGTATCATTGAAAGTTTTGCCTGATGAATGTTACGGTGAACCGTTCATTCTGGTGTCTGTGAACGCACGCCTCTCAGTTTAACTTCGTTCAATAGAGGTGCCAGATTTCTAACAGTCTTCCAGCGCAAAACTCGGCTAAAACATTCCGTTTTTCTAACTATCCCTTTTGTGACACATAGAA
Organism: Hybognathus amarus; assembly: GCA_030378365.1. Classification (NCBI taxonomy): domain Eukaryota; kingdom Metazoa; phylum Chordata; class Actinopteri; order Cypriniformes; family Leuciscidae; genus Hybognathus; species Hybognathus amarus. Next base: position 159,612 of record JAQIUQ010002832.1, read on the forward strand.
TCTAAATATTTACAGTAATCGGCTCATAAAGAGATGTAGACACACTACATTACAAGTAGGTGGATTGTGTCTTTAATCTAAGGATGGAAAATCTACTGATTTAAATGACTAATCAATTAGTTCAATAAATTCTGTCATCATTTACCCTAATTTCGTTCCAAACCTGTACTGACTTTATTTATTGTGTAGACCACCAAATATATTTAAGAATTGTATTAAACAGCATTAGCAAATGATGGCAGAACTCTTCTTACAAACAACAAATTTCTGTTACAACAAAACAAATGTGCATCTTTCAAAAACTTTGATTCAACCTACTTAAATCCAATGTAAATTCGGGACCACTGAAGACATTACAAGGGTACAAGGGTATTACAAGGGTTCCTGATCATCTGATATCTGGAGATGACTTGCTCTGAGGAAGCAGTGTGTTGGAAGAGCTCAAGTTTACAAAGCTTGGTTTAGCTGCATGGTCACCAAGAAAGTCTTTCCCTGTGAAGTAGCTTAAGCAAAGCTGCACTACATGTGCAGATGTTTTCTGCTCCCCATCCTGTCTTTCTTTCCCTGGGTTTGTCAGAAAAAGTGCACATCATTGCCAGCTAGCAGCTCTGGGCACCATCCCCTGGTTGTTTGAGAGAAAATGCCAGTCATTTTGGCGTGAGCGCAGGCGCTCACAGACGGCACAGGCGGGCACAGATGGCACTAATGGACAAGCAGAATCCAACAGAGGGAGCAGGAACGAGCCACCGAGGAGAGCTATTCCAAATAGCAGCAGTGAAATCCAGGCCCTGATCAGCTTTAGCAAGGTTACCACTGCAGCGTTTCATCATAAAGAATTTAAAGTGATAAAATAATCATAAGGATGCAGAAATCTGTTTGGCCGGATGCCAGTGGATCAGATGGAAGGAGATTGTTCCTGAGTTAAATACATGTTCCAGAGTAGCAAAACTTGAGACAGCAGGTATATGCTTCAGCTTGCCAGTTGACGAATAGGAATTGTTTTATGTTTCCAAGGTTGCACGCTTAAATTGATGTTCATTTTAGTGAATATTATCCTGTTCATGATCATTTTTAGGCAAGATAAAAAATGCAACTGAAAATCTGCAAAAGTAATTATGCAATTATAATTATTTACTAGAATAAATATGTTTACTGCATGGCATTAAAATCATTTTGCTTAGGTATTTTACTAAAAAATAAAATAAAATAATATAAATTGGTTATATATTACAATATAAAACACTTCCTCTCTGTGAAAGTTCTTTTTTGCAAACTGTTGTTTTGAAAGTGTATATAAGTACATGAGCAATGGTTCTTTTTAACTGTATTCTACAAATGAGACAGATGCAAATTGTGAGAGCTGTAATGCGCTTGTAGTTCTTGTGTTTAATCACTGAAACCCCTCAAGCCACTTAAAACTCCCCGTTCTCACTTCCATGCTTGTATCCTATTTCCCTTCTTCCCTCTCTCAGAGAAATCTCACGACACTGCAAATGAGCATCCAAACAAAGCTGTTGGGCTCATCTGTACTTTTTCATTTCTGGCCTGTCTCTGCAGCTTCAACTGGCCTGCAGTCAGGCCCCTAGACACGATCAAACATTCAGCTGCACAAAAACCATAAGCTTGCATGCAAACTTAGTCCAAGAGAAAACACACTAACTACAATTAAAAAAGTAGGGCTGTTAAAATTTGCATGTTAACACATACGATTAAGTATGTGTTTAAAAGTGAATATTTTAAAACTCAATCTTCAATCGGACACTTCTGACTTAACCATAAACTCTCTTAGAAACAGCTTATATAGAGAGGTGAATTGGGACTATTGCTATTGAGATGACTAGGAAAAAATATTCAAAGTATCCTAAATTAACCCAACACAGTATATATACACTACCGGTCAAAAGTGTAAAATCGGTAAGATTTTTTATGTTTTTAAAAGAAGTCTCTTTGTGCTACCAACGCTGCAATTTTTTGATAAAAAATACACAAAAAACACAGTAATATTGTGAAATATTATGACAATTTAAAATGACTTTTTTATGTTAATATATATTAAAATGTAATTTATTCCTCTGAAAAAAGCTGAATTTTCCGCATCATTACTCCAGTCTTCAGTGTCACATGATCCTTCACAAATCACTCTAATATGATGATTTCATGCTCCAAAAACATGTATGATTATTATCCATGTTGTAAAACAGTTTTTTTTTCAGGATTTTTTGATGAATAGAAAAGTTCAAAAGAACAGCATTTATTAATTTAGAATCTTTTCTAACATTATAAATGTCTTTACTGTAACTTTTGATCAATGTACTCATCCTTTATGAATAGAAGTATTGATTTCTTATTTATTTCCCCCAAAAATAAAATAAAAAGTCTCACTGACCCCAAACTTTTTAAAGGGTAGTGTTTAATGTATCAAAAGCTTTCCATTTCAGATAAATGCTGTTCTTTGAACTTTCTATTCATCAAAGAATCCTGAAATAAAAATGTAAAAAACTGTTTTCAACATGGATACATAATCATACATGTTTTTGGAGCATAAAATCATCATATTAGAGTGATTTGTGAAGGATCATGTGACACTGAAGACTGGCAGTGATGATGCTGAAAATTCAGCTTTTTTTCAGAGGAATAAATTACATTTTAATATATTAACATATATAACATATATATTAACATAAAAAAGTCATTTTAAATTGTCATAATATTTCACAATATTATTGTGTTTTTTGTGTATTTTTTTATCAAAAAATTGCAGCCTTGGTGAGCAGAAGAGACTTCTTTTAAAAACATAAAAAATCTTACCGATCTTAAACTTTTGACCAGTAGTCTATATATAGGCTAAAACTACTTCTCTCAAGAGAAACTGGTAATATTATCAATATTCTCCAAATATAAATGTAAAAACAAAGCCTTATTAAAAACATATTCCTTTATAAACATTTAATCAATGTTTCAGTTCACATTACTAAAATAAAAATACAGTTTTTGTTAAATCTACTGTAAACTGTTAACGCAATAACTTCAAAAGAAATGAATCACGTATATATTTAAACTGGATTAACAACCCTACCACAGAAAAGGAAATAAAACCCACAGACTAGTTGCTGAAAAGAAGAAGAGAATGTGCAAAAAGCAGAAGAAGTATCTGAGTGTATGTTTCTGTGTGCAGCCTCCCTTTCCCTTTGGACTCTCTGCTCTTCCTTCGCTTCCACCAGCGTGGCAGCGAGCGGGGTCACATGTGATCTGGGCCAGAGAGAGATGGGAGGTAAGCGACAGGAGTGGCGGTAATTGGAGGGAGCTGTCAGGATGGAGCAGTGTTGCATCCACTGTGAAATTCCTGCCATTTGGATAGGACCACACACACGTGCCAGGCGCCTACAATCCCGTCGGGTGGCATGCATTAAAGCTAGTGATGAGGCTAATGTGTGTGGAATCGCTTTTGGCACCCAGCCCACAAAGGGGTCATTGGGCGACCTGTTAAGAGAAACTGCAATGAAACGGAAACTGTATCAACAATTTAAAATACTACATTGTAAGGTGTCTTGGACTGTTACAATCTAGCTAGCTCTAACAAACGCAGCTTGTTATTTTATTACAATCTTTTGTCTTGCCAGTGATAAAAAAGATCAATGACTATATGTTTTATAATAATCATATATCTCTATAACACTATTCCTTTTAATACGGAGAAAACAACTAAACTGACATATACAGTTGTTGTTGTTTTTTTAAATACAGCTATTTTAATTCAAATAGTCTTTCAGGAAATGTCTACATTAAGTTATTAAATTAAAACAATAATATTAAAATAAAATAAAAGTTTTCATACACAATTATTATTATTATTTGTATACAAAATCATTTACTCAAAAAAGTTTCCAAAGAGTTGAGTCTGCACATATTCTCTTTTGTTCTGATTTAAGACATCATGATGCTTTTACGAGCAAGTTCCCCTCATTATTTAATGCAAAAAAATTCAGCTTTAAAATTACAGTAAAGAAAAGGTTTATGTATGTGGTGCTATAAAGCACAGGAGTGTAAATACACACTGGATGCACACCCTGCTATATTCGGTAGTAACCCTGGTGATAAACCATCTTGTTATGTCTACTGGGGAAAATATGCTTATCAAGCCGCATGGTAATGTAAGCAGTAAATAACTTGATCATTGCACAGCAACAGTGGAAATCTAACAGTATGAAGCAGCTTCAGGCCACACTCACATTACTAAGGAGAGCTGTATGTGTGCGTTTTTTTTCCTTCTAGACCAACACTGTGAGAACTGGGTTAATGTGACCTGAGTTGGTCAGACAACAACTGGTCAAGAGGAGAACACACACACACACACAAAATAACACTACTTTAACGGAAAATAAATTTTCAAAGTACAGTATACATACTATCTGAAAAGATTCCACGGTGCGAGCACTTATCCAAAGACAAGCCAATTGCAGTATTGGTGTAACACAATGATTCAAGCCAATAATCACAATCGAATAGCTGAGACTTAATCCCATTGCTCAGCCTCTTGATCACTATTGTTCAGGACTCACACAAGAAAACCCGTGACCTTTCCTCTAGCGTCTGCCCCAGCCTCCCATGGAGACCAGACACCAGTCACCATGTCACACCTTACATCTACTTTCTCTTCAGACAATTTGTTCATCTCCTCATCAGGTTCCATTGAGTCACAGCTGCATTTTTATTGCAGATTCTATCATTTCAATACAGTTTACTGTGATCATCAGGGAATGGCCAATAAACACATCTTTTAAAAATGTACCTGGACTAAACTGACGAGAAACAATCACTGCAAAATCTCTGATAATACTCACTGACCACTAAGCACAAGAATTTTAGTTTTTAAATTTGAATTCACTATCAATGACTATAACAAATAGCATCTATGCATTGTGCATGCACAGATTTGCAGCATTAATTACACTGTAATATTTTGAAACCTATTCTATAGTTGTAATTATTATTTGTTTTCCTGTTTCAGGTTTTTGCCAAACTATTGGTATCTGTATTGATATTTATCATGGTACCGGTTCAGAGATATTTTAGTTGGGTATTGTATTAAAATCATACATGTATTTAAAAATTGTACAGACCCCAAACTTTTGAAAGCATTATCTTAAGTGCAGTAATCTGATGATAGCTTCAGAATAAACACTACCTCAAGGATGTGAAGGTTATTAATTATCTGCTAAAATCAATATACTAGACTGGTATACATTATATATAATTTCAGAAACAGCTGCATGATTGTTGTCTGTACAGATCCAAAATGGATTAGGTCTCATAAACAAATCAAATCAAATCATAACCAACAAGTGAGATTCAGGAAGAAAAGGTCTTGTGCCCTGAGAGAAAGAGGCTGTACCACAGCTCTGTTTTAGGAGAGGAGTCTCTTTTCAACTATGCAGATGTAATGATAATGAGCTGCACGCTCAGGCAGGACGTATTGTGACTGTATGTCTCTATCTGTGTGCAAAAGCATGTTTTCTCTCACTAAACCAAACACAGTCACTGGCAGTGGCGTCAGCTGGTTTCCCAGTCATTCTCTTTACATGAGGTTTGCAAAAGCTATTGAATCGCTTAAAAGCAAAAGACAAGGGGCTAGGGGGAGTGTGTGCGCTCTTTACTTTGATGGTCCAACCAGTAACAGCATATAAGGCTGAGTATGTGTGTTAGACCCTGTGGATGAGTGTGGGTATATTTGGAAGTGGGGAGGAGGGGGGACTGGCTATTAAATGGAGGATGACAGGGAGTAATTATTCTAATGCGCTACTTTGCAGTGTGGCTGGGTTAAGGTGTCAGCTGCGAGTCATTAGGCCTGACATGCGCTGGATAGCGACGAGACAGCTGTCTACCTCCCAGGTGGGCTGACCCATACCGCTGCCACCGCGCTAACCGGCCACCATCAGGGTGCCTCTATAACTCGGTTAGTCTAATCCTGGTAGCAGCCATGTTGTACCCTGGCTAATGAACACAACCTCTTCAATTGTACTGCCCTAACACTCGTTAACTTTCTGTCTCTTCAGAGGGGGAAACATTAGTAGAAAGAATTTCAATTCCTGAGCAGGTCAAAAATCATTAGTTTTCATTTTTGTTGTTTTGCCAAACAAACCTGGAATATAGTCATCCCATATCCCAGAGCAGAACAAAACAGTTTTAAGCTACACTGAAACCCCCCAAAATGTAAGTCAAAGAAAACTAATGAGGGAATTCATCAAGAATGATAGCAGAGTTCATTTGCAAAGATGTCTGTTATGGCTGTTTCAGTGAATTATTCAAATCAGGTACAAATACAACCAAAAAAGCAATTTGCACTAGCCTGGCTAATGTCAGACCCAAGTCTCATTCAGACCTGAGAACCACATGTTTGTTTTTTTCTCAAATTTGAGGCATGGTTTACGAATGCCCAGAGCCACTAATTGGGTCCTAAGAATGTCTATCAAATGCGCCTGTACGTAGCTCATAGCCACTCGTTTCAATTATACCAGATGGTGTGTAGGGCGACAGAAATTAGATGAGGAAGATGATGATGGCATTTATTCTAACGGCCGTTTCACCAAAGAATGTATATTGACAAGAAGTGAAAGCCAATAGAACGTTCCATTGCAATACCAGCGCCCAGCAGCAGCGATACACTTCCGCCATTTTGGGGTGAAAGAGACTCGGACAGCAGTTCACTAACGATGTGCCGATTCTTTGAAAAGGGCTGATATATTAGGCTGTAGCAACTATAAGTACTAACAGTAACTCGCGATTGAGCGCTGAACTGATGCGAATGTGTTCTATTGTTTGGGGAGACAACCTCAGTGCGGGGGCGTGTCCAGGAGCTCAGGGGCTCCAGTGCGTCGTCGAGCCTCATTTTTAGCCCCGCCCAAAAAATCCAGAAAATATAAATGGTGAAAAAATGTTTAACGGCCTAACTCCACAATTCAGTACTTCACAGTTCACAGTCTTTGTAATATGTTTTAGCAATACATTTGTAACATTTATAATGTGTTTGAATTTTTTTTGTAGAATTGCCTTAAGAGGGATTTTCCACAACTGATTTAAAAAAAAAAACACACACATACAAGCCAATACAGCATTTACTGTAGGTGTACAAAATTAACACTATTCACGTATGGCTTAATTTAAGAAATTGTCTATTGCGCTTCTGATTTGGCTGAGAGATTCTCTGATTTTGGGTGCGCAACAGCGAGTTTGTCTAGTAAGGCCGTGTGTCCACCAAAGGGTTTTTATCCAGCTGAAAAGGCTAGACGCTTCTGCCGAAAACACTTAGCTGCGGATGCATGAGAGTGTTTGGACGTGTGTCCACCAAAGCGTTTTTCCGCGCACCCATTGTTTTCAATGGGAGTGCCGCATTTTACTTGTAACTGACTTCGCAGATAATTGTTTCATAATAAAAAAATTTTTCATCCATTTTGCAAAGTGTGAACATTTTTCAACTCTCGGCAAGCAGTAAAAACGCTGGCCGCTCAGCGTCACATTACGCTCATCGCGTTCAAAAAACGCGGCGCAACACGGCCTAACTCCAGTTGAAATATTCAATTTTAACCCATAATGACGGCCGAAGGCGCCACCTCAGTGGCTTTTACCAAAAGAGCATCAGAGTTTCGTCTCTTTGGTTTCACATTGCATGCGTGAGTGGCGCGTATTTTTTGCGTGCATGCTAATCAATGAGTGCATTCACACCGGGAGCAGGAGCAGTGCGAGAGTGTGAAGCGGGAACGACACGTGAGCAGCAGTGTTTCACAGGGTTTTGGTGTCAAATCTGTTTTTGCTGCACTGGTCACGCTCAATTGTGAAACCACATTTTTGATGGACAAAAATTAATATGATTTCACACAAAAAGTGCCCCAAATGCACAGAATAAGCATGTCTAAGAGAGTTTTAACAAGAACTTGAGTAGGTAAATAAAAGAAAATAAAGACTCAAAAAAATGTATAGAAGATTTAGTCTATCCAGTAAAAAGTTTAATTATTCAGTTTAGGTAAAAATTGTGTATTACATTAAAAGAAAAACTAAAGTAAACTAGCCAGAAAATATTATACATAAATGTTATTTTAGTTTATGTGACACAGAGACAGCTACATAGGCTTGCACAACCCAAATCAAACCTGAGTGTGTGGTTTATTTATATTTTGTTTTTTATCCATGGAGTAACTTGTAAACATATCGAAACTATGACTGAAACTAATAGATTGGAGATTTGGGTTGTTTTGTTCTTTAACATGTATTTGAATATGTTGTACACCTCCCCATTACAAACTTTCAAGACTATCAATGTTATAAATGACCAACTTCTAAAAAAAATGTAATAGTTGTCTTTGTAAAGAATTGCTTGCTTTTATATGTAGCTATGGAGCCGCTGCAGTGACACAAGTACAAACGCTTCCAGTGTGAATACTCTCGTGCGCCTGCCAGCTGCAGTGACGAGTAGCTTACGCTGACGCGCTGCTCAAGTGCCAGCAGTAAAGGCTGATTTCATGACTTCTGCGTCGGACCTACGGCGGAGCCTCTACGCTATAGACTGATGCATTGGTTTTCATTTATAATTTTGCGCATTGCCCACGTCTATGCGCAATTAGCACGTACAGAGGGAACATGTGAAAACCAGGAGCGGTTCTAGCAGACTCAACTCACAGCGTTTGCGGTACGAGTAGAATTGTTACATTTTGGAGAGATGCACGTCAGGGTACGTCGAAGGGTACACTCACTACACACAGCCTACGACGTAGCTACGGCGTGAGTTCGACACCACAGGAAGTCAATTTTCCAAAAATATTTCATGTCAACTACCTTAAATGGTGAAATGGACTGCATTTATATAACTTTCACAGACCCAATAGCCACCAAAGTGCTTTACATTTGTCTCACATTCACCCATTCATACATACACCGACGGCATCAGCCATGCACACCTAACTCGTCGAGAGCAGCTGGGGTTAGGTGTCTTGCTCAAATACACCTTGACACTTGGTCAGGTGGAATCGGGGATTGAACCACCAACAAATGATCAAATCTATTGTGGTCTCATATGAAACACACAATGTTAATGAAAAAATCCATACTCTTTTTTTCTTCATTAAAAAATTTAAGCGACGAAGGTATTAGACAAAATAAAAATCCAGACTGTGAAAACACACAGCAAGAAAAATCATAACTCTGTGTACAGTATAAATATCTATAAATATGATTTATTTGCATGTTTTGATTCTGGAGAGTCAGTGCCCCTGAGCCAAGCCTTGGATGGGAAAGACAGAATTAGTGCTAATATATGCAACCATAACAAAGAGCAGAACTTTCCATATCCTTATGTTCCAGAGGATCATATCAACCCATACTCCGATGGGCCTTACTTACTGAAAAGTCATGAGTCTGTGCATATGTACCTTAGAGCAAAGTTCACACGAAAAGACTTTCAAAGGCAAAACAGTGTTAAACTAACCAAAAATGAGACCGCATACATCCAACAGACAGAGATGAAAACAGAAGCTAAAAATGTTCACAGAAAAAATGCTTCTGCTCTTCTCCATAATCGTTAAATTTGAACTTATCAATTTAAAGCAACATGTTTTTGAAAGAAGGATTTGTGTTGTATATTTTGCATGATTATTTTTAACCATTTTCTGTTGGAAAAAAGTCCTCAAAAATCTTTCACTTAAATCTTGAATTCTCATCCTGTTTTCAGTTCTCAGAGTTTTCAGTTTCAGAGTCTTCTTAGCTGGTGGGTCATGGCCCAAAAAAAGGTTCTGACAGAATTGTAAGAAGGAAAAACAATGCTAATAACAAATAATGAAATGCATAAAATCATAACCAAATTACAGTATAGTGCAAAGTTAGAATCTCAAAATATCAGGGGCGCAGATTCATTTTTTTTTTTTTGGGTTGACGTCAAATCCTGTGATACCAATCAATCTCTACAACAAGTCCCAACAAGAATAGATTTAACAAAATGCTTTATTTTAAGGATATTTTTGCTTACTTTTATACATTGCACAAGTCTGCTTCTTTCACCACTTGTTTTGTCCAATGTAAAATCTGAATACTAAAGCAAAACCAGTTGAGAACCACTTCACATAAATTCACCAACAAATAATACCTAAATTCCTGCATGAGTCAGAGTTGTTTCACAATGTATTATTAAACATTACAGGAAAATCCCTTTGTCGTTAAATGCTACAAGACAAATGTTTCAATATGAGACAGTGACATTATTACTCACATGCAGGCCAAAGTGAACATCCATTATACAAAAAAACTTTCTGCCTTTTTACATTTTCAAAAAAACATTCATAATCATAAGCTGTTTTCCTCATTGGGACTAAAAAAATTACCCACAAGGACAAGGATCTAGGATATTGCCATCTTTAAGGGGACAACCACACACACACACACACACACACACACACACACACACACACACACACACACACTTTGTTTCACTACATCAGTGAGAATATTGCATATACTTCCATTGATTTTATATTAGGTTAATGACATTTTCTATTGCATAATCCATAACAAAAGCGTGCAAAAAAAAAAGATTTAAATGAAAACATGTTTTGGCTGATTTATAAGCCTTTTTAACTAGTGAGGATCAATAGCTGGTTGTCATAATATTTCACTATATAAGTAAGGAAATTAGACTCTCACAAGTGTAGGCAAATATGCACACACGCGCCTCCTAAATACCTGCCTTTCAATAGATCTTCACATCAGACTTCACACTCTAGATATCATCACGCCATCAGTGGTTAGTTTCACACTTTTACTTTCTGAAACTATCCTGCAAAGTTCACAGTTTACGTCTTTATTAGTCCCAATATTGCTACTAAAAATAACAATAAAAAAGACAGCCGTGAATTCCTAATTTCTTCTTCTTAGTAGTGATTCTAGAGTAAATTGTTAAAATATAATGACATACAATTGTAACCATTGGAACAAAATAAGCATTCTGAGATTTATACCGTGTAAAGCATTCATGTTGGACAGATAGAGATGGGTAATATATGCAAAACTTCTTGCGTAGGGAATTTATGCGACTGCCACTTTGGAAGGGTTTGGGCCATCTGATGGGTTAAAACTATTAAGACCACAAGAGCAAGTTCTGCATCTGTACACACAAAAATCGGGATTCAGAAATTACTTAAATGCATTTGTTTTGAGTACCACAGATACATATCCAGATTATTGTGATCAAAACAAAGGAAAGTAAACAAGCCTTTTTTCATAGATCTGCTCTCTTTATGTCGAAATCTCTCTGCTGCAACAAACCCAGAGACCTTCGTTTCTACTCGATTTGACGATATATGATGTACGGACACAATGACCTATAACTCATTAAGTTTAGACATCATCATTAAACTTACTATGTTAGATTATAAACTGTTACTATGATCTATTATGATGATGAATGTCATATGGATTGCATTTATTTCTTTAGTTTATATCATCTGTGAGTATTGTTGAACAGAAGTTTTGTAGTGACACATAGAAGAACATGATGCATTGACTTTTGATTTCTGTTTTTGAGGGCACCAGCTTTCCTCCTCTGAGAGAATGTTTGCAACTGACAGGACGGAACAAATAACATAAACTGAATAAACCAATTTTTTCAACAGCTGCACGATAATTGTCACATCTGTGTCCTTTCTTCCAATCAATAATGAACCACAAGTTGTAATTTATTTATGGCCAATTCAGGCTCTAGTGATGAAATGTTAAAGACACTCCAAACACAAAGTGATATATGGATGCCAAACTTGCCTTCTTGAAAAAATACATCTGCTCAAAATTACATGCTGCATTGCATCAGACCTGTAAGAAAGTGACTTTTTGCCCCAATTGTGGGACCATGAGTCTATATATATAATGTGATGTGAAACAAGATCTCAGGGAGATCTGGTGCTGTTTCAGAGCGCTTAGCCAAAGCCTGAGTTTCAGTAGAAGAAAAAATCAAGCCAGTAGCCGTCAAAGTCCTGCGCTTTTAACACTATTAAAGTCATGCTTTCATGACACATTAATTACTGTCTAGATAAAAGATTAGAACTGCATTTACATATTGCTTGGGCCAATGGTTTAAAATAAAGAGGGCTCCCACATTTGCATATTAAAACTAATTAGCATAATCAAGCCGCTGAAAACCATGCATGGGTATTCAGAGAGCTGAAAATGTGCAGCACAAGCTTAAATGATCCATTATGTGTTATAAGCCTTAAATATACAGTTAATAAAATATACAGGATTGGTTCTGCTGGTAAACCTTTAAAATCTAAAATATGTAATTGAATTTCAATATCCGATTCTCATCTAATATAATCCAAATTTGTGTAAACATTTTACAAGTGTCTCTTTTTCATTTTAATAAGTGGATTTATTGAATTACACATTTGAAATGCCACCAATTCTCAATGACTACTATCATCATTATCTATATTTAATGATGACTAAGTTGCAAATTGTGCATGTTTAAATATCTTAAAAACAAAACCACTAAAACAAAGGTCCACAAATTTCCTTTCAAACAGTCATGCACTGTATTCATCACTTTAAATATTCAAATTGATCAGACGAGGGAAGGAGTGAATTACAATACATTACCGATTCCCTGTATGATTTCCATAGGTCTGTCAAGACTTAAGGAGAAAATTCAATGCGACAAAGCAGCCCAGGGAAATGTCTGACACGTAACAGTAATGCTGCTTAATTAAAGCCAAGATTCCAGCTCTCATTGCAACCAGGATTTGATTTTAATAGACGATGAAAAATGGCCCGGCACATTGACGCAAGCACATTTGTAGCCAGTCTGGCCAAGGGAAAAGAACAACACACACACACACATAGACAAAACACGGCAGGACATCAGCTCGGCATAGAATCAGGGGGTTAAGGGGAAGTACACAGAAGCTTGCGCCTGTGTTAAACAGTCTGCTAAAAGGGGCAGGTACCAGCCACCCAGCTAATCAGCAGAATGTGCACCGATACAGGAGGAAAGGGATTTCTGAGCACATGCCTCTGTCACATACATCACTTATATAAAAACCTCTGTAGGCTAAAACGCTTGACCTCAATATGGAAAATAAATTACAATGCAAACAAAAAGGAGAAAAAAAATAGGATTGTTAATGGATTGGCATTTTGTTTTTCTTAATCAAGCCTTCAATACAGAAAGAAAGTTTTAAGTCAAATTAAGCCATGCTGATAGATTATAAAAAGGATTGAAAGCATAAAGAGAAAGCATAACAATGACAAAAAAAGTTTAATTTTTTGCTAAATGTTTTTTCTCCAAATTTAAACCATGTTCAAAAACTAAAATTAAAAGTTTCCAGTTCAAATCATGTTTTTTCTATATATATTTTGAGGTGAATAGAAATTTATTTGCACTGCTGAGAATTGAAAGATTAACACTGAATGGCAATTTAATAGTGCTTAATGTACTGAGTACAGTGGCTAAAGCCTCATCAAAAAAAGGAAAACGCTATTTATCTACATTTGTGGGCATGTTAGTTCCTCTCCAAACCCATCTAGTGCATACACCACTCCAACCCAAAAGCTCTGTCATGATTTTGGCACTCCCCACCCCACTTTCCAGCTTTTCCCAGTGCCACCCTCCAAACCAGCTCATTGGGGTCCCCAATCTAATCCTGTTACCAGGAGGACTGGCAGTTCGAGGAGGCTCACAGATTAACACGGCAGACATTGTCGAATCTACAACCAGCCACGTGGACATCTGCCCTGACTTTCTGCAATACACAAAAAAAAGAAAAACAGAGAGAGACCTGGTTCAAAGAGCAAGGGGCCATTTCATGAAATCGGCAAGCCAGTCATTGTTAAAGCTGTCATTTCTCCTCTGGGGGCCGGTGTGCTTTACCTGAAACTGTCAGCCTTCTTCTTAATGCTTGTTAAGGGTAACAGGACAGTCTGCTGATAGCACTAATGAGGACCAGAAAAAAGACAAGCATGCTTAAAGGATGCACACCGATTGTCATAACAAACACAATGGTGTCGTAATGGCTACAAAAATCAGCTACTTAAGGAAAATTATGAAGATGTGAAGATTTACAGCAGATGGCGAAAGACTCATACTTCTATAAATATGATAATGTTTTGTTACGCGGCTCAGCTCTCCGCTTCCATAAACAAGTGCTTTCCTCTGCTTTATTATTTGTGACGCTTCTGATTTAATTCCAATTACACCATTAATTAGAAATCTTCTGCCCTCTGATCTAGGGTATGTTTCAACTTAATAACATTTGCCAGGTTTTATTTGTTCATGGAACTCGGGCACTTGCATCTGTTCACAGAACAGAAAGTGTTGTTTTTTTCCTAAAGTCCAAAAAGAGAGGAAAGTCTGTATTTGTCACTCAACATTATGTATAACACAATCGAGAAGAGAGAGAGATTAAATCATTAAATACTATTAAGCACTCTTATCTCATGTCATTTTCTTGAGAAGCGAGTACACAATTTGTGTTCTTGTTTAATCAGCACATTGATTATATGAAATCTGCATATCAATGGGATTCATGACAAAGGATTTTGGCAAGAAATTTAAGTCATTTACAATGCAACCGAAAACAATAGTGCATTAAAGCTGAAGTGATTCATGTCTACACACAGCATCACTAACTGGAATTGCAGTAATTGTTAAATCAGATTAAGCAGATTCTCCTTCCTCAAACTAACACCACTGGTTGAGTCAATGTTGAGTGCAAAAACAAATTTTTAGTATCTTAGTCTGGTTATCCAGTAAAAACATCCTCTAAAGATAAACTTTTTCTGAATCTAAAGTTTGCTTCCACGATGTGAAAGAAAATAAATAATAACAATTTTGAATAAAGTTTTCTCCCTTCATTCTTGTCTTCCTTTTTAAGCATAAACCTCGCTAAATGTTGTTCAATGTATGCTTAAAACAAACCATTAATTTCAATATTAATAAAAAAAAGACACTATGTTTTACACATTTAAGGATAATCAGTTCGAGAAATGGCTTAGTCTCTAATAAATAGGAGAAAGTATTGCAAGAATCTCATAAGGAGCTTGAAAGGCAACACATATTGCATATCTAAATGAGGTTGCTCCTACCAAGTGCCAAGCAAACCACATTTCTGCTACTGGTTGTTGCATCGCTGATTTGTTCAGCGCAGCTCAGTTCTGCTCATTAGGCAGTTGTCCCTCACTACAGCAGCCAGACCCACTTCATACTGGCCTTGCTAGTTCATTCAGGACACTGTTCACTCTCTGGCTCCCGGGGTAAAACACAGGAACAGAGTTCAGCGGTCTGCCGCCCTTGCGACCCTAATCCAGTCATGAGACTGGGCTCTCAAACACCACTTGGGCTGAAGCCTGGCCATGTGTGCCCTCTCCGACCTGGGGACCCGCGCCGCCACCCAGCCACGAGCCTCACCTCCCGGCTCTCTCTCTTGTTCTCGCGCTCTCCTTGGCCCCGACCCCGTCGCCATTTCTCCAGTGCCAGCATTGCCTCCCTCTCTTCCTCTCTCCTGCTTCTATAATGGCATTCTTCAGAGAGTTGGCCCCGCCGTGCCGCTCGCTTGCAGTCTCTTAATTAAAATGCTCCCACCGCTCTGTTTATGTGACCGATGACTGTTAAATCTGAAGATGCTGTCACACTGGGCCGCAACAGTACATTTTTATTTATTTATTTTGCCGGGGAAAGTTGACCAAGCACCATGCCTCGGGACTGCGAGCTGACATGTTTTCTTTGTCTGAGGTCGGAATTACACCATTTAAAAATACACTCCACCTCATTACAGCACTGCCCTGAGGAGGCAAGCAGTCGGCATGGGCTAATAAGGTTACGTGTTATACAGAGAATGATTTTAATAGGGTTTAATGTATGCAGAACAACGCTAAAGTGAAATTATATGTCTTGAACAATGCTTTCTGGGGGTGTGGGGGCTGCAATCTGAAAATCTTGTGTGTGCACCATGTCTGTATTACACATTGAGCTTGCCTTGGCTTCGAAACATCTGACAATATCGGCTCAGCCCGAGTTAGAGAGTGTGGGAGTTGAAACCAGTGAGAAAATGAGGATTGATTTCCTCAAAAAATAACAAATCCCGCGGAACGACGTCTTGAAAATGAATATTGTAAAATCACCCTATCTATAATCACCATCAGTTATCATCATTACTCCCATTCCACCCCCGAAGCCTCTAGTATGGAAACAAAAGCAATAAAAAAGAAATTGTCATAATTTACTCTCTCATGGCGTTTCCAAATCAGTATGACTGTTTCTTTGAGAAACACAATTTTAACTTTGATTAAATGTTAATTCAATGAAGTACAAATCAACACTGTACCCTACCTGACTTTCATTGTAAGAAGACATTTTTTAAACTATCTTCTTAGTTCTTACTTATAAGTCATATAGGTTTGGAATAACGTAAGGAATGATGATAGAACTGTCAGTTTTGGGAGAACTATCATTCCTTTTTAAAACAACCAAACAAATGCTTCAAATGCCCTATTTTTGAATATAAAAAGTTAAATCATGGTGTCCACATAAACAGCATGGGCATGCAAAGTCTGTTTCCTTCAGGGCTAATTTTGTAGGATGATACACTTGACTACAGTTCAAAAGTTTGGGGTCAATATGTGTGTTTTTTTAAAGAAATTAATACTTCAACAAGGATGCAATTAATTGACCAAAGTGATAAATATTGTTCTTTTTAACTTTCTATAAATCAAAAAATCCTGGGTAAAAGTAATATAAATGACTGCTGAAAAATGTGTTTTGCTATCACATTTTTGATCAAACAATTGCAGCCTTGGTGGACATAAGAGACTGCTTTCAAACACACACACACACAAAAAAAAATCTTACCTGTCTCAAACGTTTGAATGGTAGAGTAAATGATGACAATATTGAATTTTAATCTTTTAAACAATCTTTAAAGACCCACAGCAGCATCTCAAAAGCCTTTTCTATGTGTCCCATCTCGATTTTGCCTTTGTGTGGCAGCTCTCCAGGGTTAATGTATGTTAATGTATCATTTATAAAGGTGCTTATTAGTGTGGTTTGCAGACTGCTGCTTTGTAAAACAATACCGAGCCCTGCCGAGACTGTTAGTTAGAGGTGGGAGCGAGAAAGAGAGAAAACACAGAGGCAGGCGAGCGGGCGGGCGGGCGGGCGTGTGTTCAGAAGAGCCCCCGCCAGTAATAGGCCAGCCCTTGACGCGCTGCCACCTTCTCTACCTGCTGTCCCCTGCCGCTCTTTCCGGAAACTCGACGGCAGATGTTGCAGCGCTAAGCTGGCTCTGAAGTGCCTCTCTGGCTCCCCGGTCTCCCTAACAACACAGTCAAACCACATTAGATCTCTTATTTGTGCCCCAGGCAAGTTCGGCAGTGCAGCTGTGTCCACCCTCCGCTCTACCTTTGGTGTTGGAGCCCCTCAGGCGGTAAATGGGAGAGCAGAAAGTGTTCAGGCTGTCTTGAAAAAACTACATCTGCTGACAATCCAGCAGTCTGTCTGTGGGCGGAGTGGGGGAGGGGCCGGGAGGGGTCTCCGAGCTGAACAGATGTCTGCGACAACCTGCTTCCTTACACCTGTATGAGTCCTCGTAACCCCATGGATCCAACGCTGAAAAATTCATGACCCCCGAGGGTTCCTGTCGGGCATCAAAGCCCCCCTTCTCTCTAGCTGAGAGTAACGCGGCCCACCTTGGCTCTGGCGAGGGACTCCTCGGGCTTTGATAGCTCATGCCTGCACCCAGTGCACTTGATCAAGGGCTTGAAAGTCTGCACGATCGAGCTGTGGCCTCACTGAAGTGTGCCAGGGTCCCGCTTGGAGGCTCCAGACCCTCATCTCAGATGTATTGAGAGTTACAAAGGTTTTAACAGTTCTTTTGAAGAAAGTAAAACAGAACAAGTGGCTCAAGCGTGACTGGGATATTTCAGCTAATGGGAGCACTAGCACCACGGATGTGGTGAGGACTTTTTCCAAGATGAAACAAACCCAAACAAATCCTTCAAACTGTGCCCTACATTGGATTATTTATTTATTTTTTTCAATTGTAGTACGCACGTAGTCAGCACAGACTTGTGAAGCCTGTTTACTAATTTTGTCTCACTTCATATTCAATATACGCTACCATTCAAAATATTGAATCAATTCATACTATTATTCACCAAGGATGCATTAAATTGATTAAAAGTAACAGTAAAGACATTTATAATGTTGCATAAGATTTCCATTTCCAATAAATTCTAGTCGTTTTATGTATCAAAATATCCTGAAAAATACTCCTAAAACAATATTAAGCCGCCTTTCCACTGCACACAACAAACGACAGCGGTTCGAACCGGAAGTCAATGGAGAGTCGTCGCGAAAGTCCGATCATATGCGTATGCGGAAAATTCGGATCCGATTTCGAGCTTTGGATCCGTTGAAATGTCTGAACTTCTGCGGCTAGACCGTATGCGACCGGCCAACTGGATGTGATGTATTCTAATCAAAACTATGAGCGTGAGGCTAGAACTACCAATATTTCAACTCTGTAATGTTATACTGTTAATGCTATTTCTGTAAAATGTCGGTTATTAATAATAATGGCAGAATTTTTTTTCGAATTATTAAATCAATATTTATACTACTATGTTTTTATTTTAGATGTATTGAGGGTCATTTGTTTTGTGTAGACATATTCATGCATGCATTACATTAGTTAAAATCATTAATTTTACCATTGTGAATATCCGAGGGTAACGGTTGCTTCACGACCAATTTCAAAGTTCTGTGCGACTGACAATAGGGGGCGAAATGCGACAAGTCGTATGCGAATGTCGTGTGCAGTGGAAAGGCGGCTTTAAACTAGGGCTGCACGATTAATCGCACGATGTTGATATGCGCATCTAATCAGTAAAGCCGGTTCTTTGATTAGTAGTAAATCACCTTCACCTGCTTTCAGATGGAGCGGCATTTACTTACAAAGAGCCGTAACTGACAAGCTGAGCCAAATCGCGTTAATATCGAGGACATATCGCCCGCGATATTTAATGCGATATGGTTCAGCTTGTCAGTTAACTACGGCTCTTCTGTAGTAAATGCCGCTCCATTTGAAAGCAGGTGAAGGTGATTTACTGCTAATCAAGGAACCGGCTTTAATGATTAGATGCGCATAACAAAATTGTGTGATTAATCGTGCAGCCCTACTTTAAACAGTATTTCTACTACTACATTAAAAACTCAGCTGAAAAAATCTGAAAATGTATCTTTGCCATCAAAGAAATACATTATAAATTATTTTTAAAAAAGAGTTAAAAAGTTATTTGTAATTGTGATAAAACTTCACAATATTACTATTTTACTATAATTTGATCAAACAAATGTAGCCTTGGTAAGCATAAGGAACGTTTCTATGGTGAGGTAATCTATACAACAATGAAAACAAAACAACACATTCTGTTCTTAAATTGAATGCCTCTAAATGTTGTCTTTGCACATTCATAGGACTTTTTGTGGACATATTATTGCTCTACAAAAGTTACAAAAGAGGAAGTGTATGCAGCACAAGTTCATGACAGTCACATCCTGTTGTGAGTCTTTGCAGCTGAGGTTTGTGAAACTTGCACGCATTTAATACACACAAACTCACACACTCATAAATATCCCCTGAACGCTTACACCACACATTGACACCCCATGCTTTATGTACAACAATAGATTGGCTCTACTTTGGGAGTATGCAAGAGTGATGAATCATGTTTGCATTTTGTATTGGGGTAAACCATCTGTGGCTTACCTTATCTGCGGTCGTTGGGCGCATGAGCGAAACTCGGTCGTACTGCCGCCGCAGAAGAGCCCACAGTGCCTCAAGGCGGCCCTATGATAAAATGAGAAATATCAATATGTGGCCTTAGCTTGGTTCCTTTTTCCACTCATCTCAAGCAAATGCTTAAAAAATGAGAGTGGAACTTTTAGATGGACTCAAAATAAAGAAAGGGAGGTGACAGAAAGATGGTAATGGCCTCAATTGCAACAGGAAATGACTCACCCTGATAGGAGTATACCACTTGGATTCAGGTTGATGGTAAGTGGGTGGGGATGCCGTTGGCTTTTTGATCATGGGTTCTTCGGCCTCCTCTTGTATCGATATCACTGCATTCTTGGCTTTCTCTAGCCGTGCGCCCTCCTCTGTGGACCCTTTCTCTCCCCAACGGACCTACACAGATATTTGAAAAAGAAAATGTATTATATTAGATTATATTACATAAATAAAAAGTATATATAAATATATATATATATATACAATAAAGTACTTTTTCTTAGTTCTCTGCCTGCCCCCCCCCCCACCCCACTGAAAAGTGCTTAATTATAACTGCACTTCTCAAGCTGTAAATTAAGTCACATCAATATAGAAAAGCTTTTCAATAGAATCCCTGGACAACAACTCTCAATTAATAAAACATTCTTTGCATCCCATATTTCCATCTTCACAGGTCAGCATGCGTTTTAAGTAAAGAGAAAGTAGGCATACTTAGGTAAACCTCTTCCACAGGTCCAGTCATAGCTTCAGAAATGGAGAATAGGTTGTCTGGATGAATGAAAGCTTTCTAAACATTAAAGATAGTTGTAACTCGGTAAGCCCTGAGCCCATCTCATCCCTTGCACACTAATGGGAAAGGTTAGTAGAAACAGTTTTCCAAAGCTTCCAGAAGGAAATTCAGTGATGTCTTCTTTACATGGGAGACTGGAGGAGGGGTGGCTGAGCATGAAACAAATATGAACAAAGACGAACAAAAGTTGAATGACAGAATGGAAGTCAGCAAGAGGAATTAATCTCGTCACAGCAGTTCTCAATCCTTTAGCGTCAACATGACTTAAGACAGCGGGACATCATTGAGACCTAACTGGCAGGGCCCTGTCACGTCAAAACCATCAGTCAGGGGCTGTGATACATTTAAGGAGATTTCTATCAGAAACTTTGAGGTGTGCTGAGCTTGACATCACAGACACAATGGCTTTCATACAGGAAAGAAAAACAAGTGCTCTTCCGTGGATCAAAAGAGAATAATAAGCTTTCTTAGTTAGTTCAATATATCCAAGTAATGCAAAGACTGGAAACAAAGCAGGTGACTAGGGATGCACCGATATTTATATTCATGTTATATCCGATAACCCATGAAAGGCTTATATTAAAATGACTGAAATCTCTAATGTCAGCCGATAACTGATATGGTGTCAATATATTGTGCATGTGACCCCAATCAAAGCACTTTAAAATTACTCAGCTCAATGTCCACTCCAGATTTTCAATTTATTGCTCAACTCTCAGTACATGGTCACTGGTAAGAGAAAGCCAAAGAAAACAAGAATGGTCCAAGTTATCTAAAATCCACTTGCTCCAGTCTCCATGCAAAATTAACCCTCCCTACCCCGTACACCCAGAGAAAGAGAGAGAGAGAGGTGGTGGTAGACAACTGGAAAATGCTTAAAGACAGCTGTGATGACGTCAGGGGGCTGTGCATCATTATAGGTTAAAATGTAACGTTCACCTCCATGCGTCTGATTCCACCAGCTCCTCTTCCTCCATAGTAAGATGCATCCACAGTTGGCCACTTTTTCTTGGGTAGTGGGTCTGGCTCTGGTATCTGCAAAAAATATGGACAGAAAATAAATAAAATTGAGACTTAGTCACAAAGAAATATGTGCATTGCAAATACAAGAGCAAATGCGTAATTACAATCTTTATGTACACTTCCTTTCAAAACTTTGGGGTCGGTCATTTTTAATGTTATTAAAAAAGTCACTTTTGCTCACCAATAGAGTGGTGCAGGTTTGACATCACTTTGTAGGCCAAAAAGTGGAAGCGAGTTATTATTTTAGCACTTCCAGTTCCATCGTCCTGGAGTCAATGGTTTTTTTGAATGGGGTTTTGGTTAAATGGCTAAAAATAAGGTCTATGGTGAGCACAAGCTCAAGACACTTTCACATTTTATTCTACATCATAATATAAGTCAGTATTACCCCGCTCGTGATTTTTTTTTTGGACTACAAAGGCTGTCAAGGATATTAAACGTTATCATGCCGAACAGGTTAGCTCAGTCCGCTTTTACAGCCTTGTTATGTTTGTAATTGTGATCTTAAAAACTATTCTAACTCAAATTCTAGAAAAATGTTTTTACTGTAGATAAAAGAGTTGTCAGAAGGTTAGTGATGGTGATGTTGAATTCATGGGACTGTGGTGTAGTTCGTTTGTAGCCTAGCTTTAGCTTTTTACTTCACGCGACTATATTTAGGCTTCAAAATTCATAAATCTTGATGGACAAAACGCGCAAATATCATAAACTTTTGTTGATCACAGAGCTTGTTTACATACATATATATATATATATATATATATATATATATATATGTTTTATTTTTTTTTGTTACAAAAATACATTAAAAACAGTAATACTGTCAAATATTAATTCAAATTATTATATTTTAAAATGTAGTTTTTTTCCAGTGAAGGCAAAGGTGAATTTTCAGCATCATTACTCCAGTCTTCAGTGTCACATGATCTTCCAGAAATCATTATAATATGCTGATTTTTTTTTTCAGGATTCCTTGATGAATTAAAAAAAAACTGACCCAAAACTTTTGAACTTTCATGTACATTTAAAATATTTTAAGAATAATACCTTCAATTGAACAGTAAATAAACATTATATGTACTCTTATAATATCTGTATATACATTTAAAAAACACTGCTACATTTTTTTTGCATTTTTTTTTCATTATAAAATATTTCTATTTTATTAAAAAAAATAATCTTACAGGTGGAGGTGGAGGTCGAGGAGTTCTTTGAGGGGGTGGGTCTTTAATAACCTGACAAGAGAGAGGAAAAAATACAAAGTTAATTAATTAAGCAAAGTTAGTTATCGCTGTCTAAGGATGTGATTAACAATTGAACAACTGAAGCCTGAGACCACCACAACTGAGTACAGGGTCTGCTTGTAAACTAACACTGTAGGCCCCTTGTGCAAAATAAAGAACGCTCAAAAATCAACTTGTTGACAGGGGAGTCTTTGGGGTGAGCATGGTGGTCCATTTATCTGTTAATTAATTGGATGAGGTTCAATCCCCATGCATTTCCCCAATCATAAAGTCCTGAGGAATTAATTAGCTGCAATGAAATGCAGAAGGGAAACTTGGGCTTCACTCCAGGTCAATCCCCAGTGCAAAGGAGAGGAGCGTTAACAGGATGAAATGTCTTCCTGTTGCACTTTCTGTGACAGCCTATCTGTCATTAGAAACACTATGCTGGATTCAGCAGGTGACTTCTCTCACAGACAAGATGTCTTCCTCACTGGGAATGTCTTTGGCATCCTCTGACTCTGGTGTTGTCAGAGTAGTGACTGCTCAGCAAACTGCTTATCAACTGACCTGACACATCCAACCACTCTTGGATGTGATGGGTAAATGTGTTAATAGACAAAAGTGAGTTTGGGTCATGTTAAAGGGCGATGTAAAGGCTGCATATGAAATTTGAAAACTTGAGCCTCTGTAACAGTATAGACTCCAGCAATCTAGATAAAATGCCTTGGATGAGACCATGTTTCACCTGTCAACCATGAAACCCCTTTCATTGCAAGACGCTTTCCAAAATGGAAGCAAGCCTCGTCTCATTAAACATGAAAGATGCATACAGTGCCATTGCAGGTTAAGCATTTACTAAATTAGTTTTCAGGAAAAAATGCCTTTTAATCATCACATATCATGGGCAGAACAGCTGTTTCATTCACATTAAAGTGCACTGATACCATTTCGCCATTTTTACCATTATAATGATGGAAAATGATCAATTAGAGTTAATTAATTGCTCTTTGACTCATAACTGACTGTTGGAAAATCCAGTCCTATTCGTCCGTGGGGCCCCAGTGTGTTATAATTAACATAACTTTGGACAGAACCTTGTGCTAAAGGATTAGCTTTTTTTTTTTTTTACAGAGTAATTAAATAACAGATTTATATTTGCCAGCCATATTGTGGGATAAATAAGGCATTACACAAATGACATGCTGGGCTGTTAGGTTCTCAAACTACCTGACGGACAGATGTGAAGCTGGGACAACCCTTTAAATGTGTTTCAGGCGATGAAGAGCTGATAATTAAATCTAAAATGTCAGTATACTTAGCCATCTGACTCTCGCATGAGGGGCTAAGAACTAGTGGCACAGCTGTGGAATCAACCAATCACAGTCCAGCGGTGCAACATCCCCATATGGCTTTTGGGATAATTGTCCAATTGGAGTTTTTAATCTGTCCATTTCACCCCTCTGAACACACGGTTGTGTCAAGCTGTTTTCCAGGCTTAACATGATCATGGACAAGTAGCAGGTAGCATATTTGCAAATTAAAATGGTGCATTTCCATTAACATAAAATTAACCTGTTTGCAGTAAAACAACAAATGAATGACCTAATAATGTATTATCAAAACATAATTAAACAAATGGCTTTATCCAACAGTAATGATGTTTTTTTAAATAGTATATATTATAAACTGTACATACTATATATATACTGTACTATATCACGGCACTTAAATTATATATATAAAATATAAATTTAAGTTTGTTTAAAAAAGTGTTGTGTGATATACAGGTGTAAAAACACATAGTTTCATACTTGACCCTCCACTTTCTTATGACCAAAATGAATTCCAAACGTCCACATTTAATTTGACTCATATTTGGTATATTTGCAGAGGACATGCTGGTGTGGCTGTGGATACTAATGAGTGTTGTAGGGGGTGGGGGTGAGGTGCTTCTGTATTTCTCTGATTGCTGAAAACTGGCGAGGCTGAGTTTAAATATTAACAAAGCACACATGGCCCTTCTCTCTGTGCCGGGGTCCCTGATGGAGAGGAACAGCAGCTCCTCCACCAAGACAAACAGGGCCGAGTCCAGACATGCTGCGGGGGTTTACATTTTAATGCCTTTGTTGGTTTTCCAAAATATGCTTCCATCTCATCCTGGAATGGCTCCCACCAGGTTCTCAAAGAGAGGTGGTGCATATCATTTGGTTGTGCAGAGTGATGCTGACTGCCATAGTGATACACGCCAGCGTCACAAATTCTAGATCTTATCTCAAGAGCTACTAGTGCATCTATATATACAAGTGTATTAGAGCCTGAGAAGTGTTGCTGCTTTTCCATTATTAGTATAGAGCAAGCGTTTCATTTTTAGTCAGCAGCCACACTTGGGTAACAAATTTCTTCACAAAATATAAAAATAACTTCTGTTTTTTTGGGGGTGTTTTTTTTGCACATATAAAAAATAATATTGTATAGTCAGGATGTGGTATGGTCTGTGGTAAAATGTAGTAAAATACTGCTTAGACAAGGATATTACAGCAATAGAGCGCCTACCACTGATTTCTTATTTTACTGTAACCAGATTATGTAAAACAAAAGAGAATTTACAGTGAAAATGTTATATAGGAAATTATAAATATGGAAGATAAACATGTTAATCTCAATTCCAGTATCTACCCAATCAATCCAGATTCTGTGTGAGAAAAGGGACAAAATCTTAAGATTTGGCACTGAGAGCTGGAAGACATGACACTTACGACAGTGCAGCAGAGAGGCCAGAACCACCACATCAGAGCCAAAGCCAACAGGAGAAAGAGCACCAAGAACACAATGGCCACCACTGTGCCGTCTGACTAATGAGAGAGGGAATATTTACAATTAGCCTAAAAATAGGATAATAGCAAAAATGTTATAAAAACAGGAAAAAACTGCATTTTTTAGGATGAAGAGACATTTATGGATGTTTTCTTTCCGATCTCATGTTTGACTTACACAAGAGGCGGCAGTTATGGTGAAAGCACTGGTGAGGTACGATGTGCCATTGTTCAAACTGATCAGGACCTCCATTTGTCTGTAGGAAGAGAACACAAACACAATGGGATGGTGTGTTTAGGGTCACATTGAGTCACACTGGCTTTGAAATGGTGAAAATAACAGTAAAAGTAACAGTAAATTCAGCTATATATGAAGAGATCTTTCCACTGAATACGGTAGTGTGATGATAATTACAGCAGAAATGGGGAAGCTAAAATAAGGAAAAGTCTAGTTATGGATTATTTAGAGTATGATTTCTGATAAAAACAAGAATACAAATAGGCAGTGTTGGATCAGTTTTAAGCAAAAAGGGAAGAAAACGAAAAATCTACACTCGAAACTAAACAAAAATACTTTTTAAAATTATATTCATGCAAAATTAAAACTAACAGAAGCTAAAGTGAACTAAAAAAACATACTAGTGAAGCTTACTGGTGTCATTTAATTCCTACAGAATTTGTCGTAAATTCTCTATTTACCGTGGAAGGAGTTGAAGGTGGCTCGCAATTAAAGCACTAATGATGAACGGCATTGTAATTTCCATATGTCTATTATGCAGGAGACAATTACCATGGGGCTAATGAGAATCCTCAAGCAGGAAATCGACTGACTGAACGCCTGAGATCCCTCCCAAAATGAGAGAATATGTAAAAAAGACAGGCTACTGTCTGCAGAGCTGATGAGGAGGGAAAGAGTTACCAACAGCAAACAACAAAATCCCACTGAACGTTTGGGTCTAGCGCAAAGCATTCCCACCAATGAGACCAGCAAGGTTCCTCCATAAACACCACAAACTGAAGTACAAACTTTCTAAAAGGTGTTTCCTATTACAGCGCAAACCACATTCTCTTACTGCACTGTAATGTAGCTTTGTGGATCTCTTGAGGACTTTTGTATTATATTAGCTTTAACTGACATTACCTTTAGATATATCTAGTCTCGAGGCAGGAGGAAGCTCGTAAAGGGTTTTTTGCATGTTAACTAGGTCCGTGTGCTGAATGGATGAAAGGAGAGGCTAATTCAGCTGACATACTCAATACATGCAAATGGCAGGCAGGTTGTTAATCAAGCTGGATGTATGTATGTTTGGTGAAGGAAGAAAAGTGATCTAAGACTAAATTATTTTATTTCCTTGCACTTGACTGTATAGTCTAAAATTCCTCAGATCGCTTTTGTACAGTTTGTAGTGGTCACAAAGCATTTCTGGAGGAATATTTATGTGATGCAGGAATGTTACAAACAATGAAGGCTGATTTATTTATCTTCAGAGGTACTCTGATACCACAATGCATGACAGAACATCGCATATCAAAGGAGGAAACTTGGTGGTAAACTCTAAAAGGCATTCCCAAAAGCCTCCAGATTACATTTATACTGAAAACAGGTGAATCCTGTGCTAAACATACAAAGCTGTTCCTGAAACTGATTGCCTCATTGAATGGTTTTCTTTTGTCTAAAGATGCAGAGAAGAAAATGTGACTGAAGTTCGGCAGAATAACTAAAGCACATGGACACAAGTGCTCTTGCCATCACAGAAGGCCCCTTATGGCACCACAAGAGACTGAGAGTGGTGTGCGAGTTTCATTCCTTGTCACAATACACATGCTGATGGAAAGTGAACGTGACGTATCAAGCTGAATGGGATGACATGGGTGTCACTAAGAGCTTTCTAACTTCCCTTTTAAAATAAAAGCGAAAAACATGCATTATTGAAGGCCTAACATATGCATCAGCACTAACTGAATTTACTTTCTGAAGTTAAATCTGTTAGATTCATATACTGTAGATTTCTTAATTAAATCCGTCTGTGTGCAATCTACTGTACTACAATTTTTTACTATCACTTTTCATTTCATTTTCTAGTTTTTGTGTCAGATTAAAACTGCTCTGATTAGAAAAATAAATTATATTAACTGATATTAATTTCTGATATACAAATAATTAAAAACATTTAAGCCACCTTAAATAGCTTCAATTTGGTTAGCTATTTGTAGCAGCTTGTAGCATGCACTATCAATCAAACGTTTGGGGTCAGGTAAGACTTTCTAAAAGAAATAATGCATTAAATTGATCAAAAATGAGAGTAAAGACATTTATAATGTTACAAATATTTTCCATTTAAAACTAAAGCTGCTCTTTAAACTCTATATTCGTCAAATAATACTGAAACAAAAGTATCACAGTTTCGACGAAATATATTAAGCAGCACAAATAGTTTGAACATTTATAATAGAAAGAAATCTGAATTTCTGAAGGATCATTTGGCACTGAAGCAGGGGCGTAGGAGCCATTATACGTGGACATGTCTCCCCACATTTCAAAATCTAAGTTTTGTCCCCCCCCACTATTTCCCAATGTAAGATTTTGTTTTGCATTGCCTGCCTATCTCTGCTAATTTTGGAGTCTCCCAATTAATCCATTCTGCAACTTTTAAATACATAATTCAATTTTTAAAAACGGCCGGTATTCTTCAGCTGCTTATGTCGTCAGTCGACCATGATCGCGGCATCGCGCACCGCTCGCGCATGCGCATCTAGGTGACACGGATAAACGTACGCATCAATGTTCCTGGGAGATCTGTAGTTGCACGGGATGTGGAAGCGCGCAAAAGTTCCAGAAATGTACAAAAGTGCCCTGGCCTTGAATGACAGGGTAAGGAAAATAAGCATTTTTTTTTCTGAGCATTTTACTTCAGACACCGGATTATCAACAAACTGCCAAAAGAACTGCTAGCTGGTTACTCAAAATAAACTAGCTATCTATTCAGTCAGCATATTTGTGTTTGATCTGTGTGAAAAACTTGAAATATAATTGCCAGACCTACTTTTAGCTACCAAGCAACCTTTCTACAAGGGATAGATTGATTTTATTTTTTTGTATTCTATAGTTAATGGAAAATCAAATCAACCATTTATTTGAGTTAATCAGTACATGAGTGATACACACTAATGTAAATGCTAAATGCCCTAATACATGTTGATACTACAGC
Organism: Hybognathus amarus; assembly: GCA_030378365.1. NCBI lineage: Eukaryota > Metazoa > Chordata > Actinopteri > Cypriniformes > Leuciscidae > Hybognathus > Hybognathus amarus. The sequence continues at coordinate 188,490 of JAQIUQ010002832.1, forward strand.
AATGCAAAGTATATGCTCTTAACCTTGCAGTTTTTCACATATCATGACTCAATTTCTCCATTTCATTGCTCAAAACTCTCCAGAAAGTGTCATTTAATGGTTTATAAAAAAAAAACAGTAGAAGAACTACTTTTCCAAAAGAATGGACTGAATCTAGATTAGTTACTGGTTTGTAGCTTGGCAAGTAGCTTCCAAGCACTATTGAAAATCCAATGTGACGTATCCATATATGAAAACAACACACTTTGATTCAAAATAAATAAACCAATTCAATACAACATTGCCTTTCATTTTGGACAGAGTAACCTTTTAATTATCGAGCAGAGTGAGAGTAGGATCTCTTGTGGAGGCAGTGCTGCCATGTTAACTGGCTGCATCTCCACCCCTGACACAGATGGAACTAAAATGGCGGCCTGACAGATCAGATTGATTATCTGATGAGGCACGTTCCACCGCTCGCGCTGCAGGCAGGTGTCAGGTCTGTCCCTCAGTTATTTTTCTCACTCCGCAGTTGTTGTGAAAACGCAGGTGAGGACATGCTGCTGCCAGACAAAAGTTCCTCACCCCCTCCAGCCAATGACTCGAAGGGACGGGGCCGGCCAGCGCTAATGGGCAGGCTGACAGATGCCCTAGATCCTGGTTTGACGAACCAACAGCTGTCGCTGCAGATGAGACCCTGATATCTGGCGCTACGTCACTGAACCACAAAGACCCTCTGAATCCCAAAATGCCTCAGAGAAGACACTATCTGATATTCCCTAGTGGTCTGTTCCTGGAAGGATTGTTCAGGACAACTCATCAACAGTTTGTCTGCAAATATGATGGCATTAACAACTGGGTTTCTAAGTGGCGTTCCTTTAAAGGCAGGTTTTTTCAATGCAAACTTGACCGATAGGTAGACAGGTAGAAAGAAATGTCAAGTGCTCAGACATGATGCAGGTGTTATGTGGTTGCCTATTGTAAATGCATCGTGAATTATTTAAATGGGAGCATGGTAAAGGGAATCAGTGCATCTGTCGCACATCCTTTAAAGCCCTCCACCAGATGTGTTTACTAGCCGTTCATAGCAGCAAACTACTTAATGGGTCACAATTGCCAGCCAAGAGTTAATTAAGCAAGCCTTTTGAACGGCGACCACGTATAGGGGATCAAACGTCCCCGGTAAGTCGGACCATAATTTCACACAAGCTGCTCACAGTTAATCCCAGATCTACACAGGGTGCTGTGTCTCAGTCAATTCAATAACATAATGCTGTAACATGACATTTTAGGCTGGCATATCACATGATAATTTAAAGGGGTCATGAACTGGCTTTTTAAATGTTTTTATTTTGTTGTCTGAGGTCAACTTATGACGTTCGCTTGGTTTTTACATTCAAAAACATAAAAATTAATAAGTTATGGGCTATTTTCTTCCCTAGTTTTCAGCCTACTTGAAAAATGCTTGGATTGTATGGGCGTATCGCATTGAAGACTAGGAAGTAAACGCCCACTGCTGTGAGTGGATAACAGTTTTGCATATTATAATGAGCTTCAACTCTGTCGTTGGTTTCGGTCGGTGCACGTGGGGGATTTGTTTTGAAAACCACTGTTGTAAAATGGCAACCGGAATGATTCGCCCATACATGTTTGACCCAGAGTCCGATCCCTGAATCGCAGGACAATGAACCAACAGCACCTCGAAATATACAACGGATACTTGTAGACACATACACATAATTATTAGATATCAAACGATCTGTAACAATGCAATGCTAGTCGAGTAGATTATTATTTCTAAAATAAAAATATTACTCACATAAGTGTGTTGCACCACTCCTGTTAGATCCAATATAGAAGGTACAGCGCCTTTTTTCATTAATCGATCTGCAACTCCAGCCTCGAACTGTGTCTTGTTGACAAAACAATCCTCGGTGAAATGAAGCGAACATACGGATAATGTTTTACACTCATCTGCTGGAACGTCATTAAAAACAAATTTTAACAAGGCATTCCTAATATTGGAATCCAGAGGAAGCTTATGCAGCGACTGTCTTCTTCCACAGCCAGGCACGACACAACATTTTGTAAACGGAATGTTTATTGCTGGTAGCTCGCTCCGGTTTGTCATCACGAGGTATGCTTTTGTTTACCTATGCGTGAATGCGTGAATCGGTGGGCGGGGCTAAACCGGCACGTGTTGAAGTAGGCATTGATGAGCGGGTGGGGTTTTAGCGTCTTTGACGTCATACTTCCACACTTTCAAAAACGAGACGTTTGTTGAGGCTGGTGTCAATAAAAGCTTTTATTGGACTAACAAGGTTGTTTTCAGTTCTGAAACTTACAGGATATTCTTATAATATGATGACCTCTTAGATGTCACAAGCTCAAGGAAAATTTGATTTCTCAGTTCATCACCCCTTTAAAGGGTCATAATGTTGCAGCTCATAGTATGCACAATAGGCTGTAACAGTCTGTTCATGTGGGGTTGAAATAATGCTAGATACATTTAATTGAATTCAACGCATGCTTTCTGTACATTTGGAGATTTTAATGACACTTGCTGCTTTATGAAACATAAATACTCACTGTCCCACTGAATACAGCACTGGAGCAGGACACAGGACATAGTTATCCTTCACCTTGCTTGGCTTTTCCTCTGCAAAATGAATAGAAAGTTGATTTTGTTATGATCCATTGCAAAACTAGGTTTTTTCATCCCACTTGAAATTGATTCCTTTGTCGCATCACTACTGAAGGCACCCAGAATTCAACGTTTATGTATTTCCTGTCTGGTTCCAATAGCAGTGAGCAAACATGTGGATGCCATATGAGGATCTGTCGTCTAATGGTTTTGCACTCATAAAGGAAACACAATTCTGTGTCTGATAGGGACAGCACTGAAAGTGCAGAGTATAGTGACCCTATAGCATATGACTGCTCATGAAAAAAACATTTATACTGTTATACACATTTAAAGGGACAGTTCAACTTCACACACACACACAAAAAATTATGATATTTTTCTTACCCTAGTGTCGTTCCAAACCTGTATGACTTTCTTTATTCTGTGAAACACAAATGAAGATGTATTGAAAAATGTCTTGATACAATGAAAGTCATTGGTGTCAAATAGTGTTGGACTCCCTTGGCTTTCACTGTATGGAAAATAAATAAAGCAAAGACTTTTTTTCTTTTATCTTCATTTATGTTTTTATAGAATAAAGAAAGTCATACAGGTTTGGAATGACATGAGGATGAGTAGGTGACAGAATTTTTCAATTTTGGGTTAAACTATCCAATATTTGCACGAAAATATTGTTGCTTTAGACGTTCTCAATGTTTTTGATGCATAATATAAAATTGCAATATTTTAACAGAAACTGGGTGTCAAATAATTGTGTCTTTCCATCATAAACAGAGCATTTTAATTGTTAGATTGCTATTATTAATACATTAAACCAATTTTATTAATAAGAATTTAAATAATATGAAGTCATTCCTGGAGCTCTTTTGGAAGTTTGCTGAGGTCCCCAATGGACCCCTGGTTAAGAACCACTGATTTAAATGTTCGTTGGTCTATTTGAGCATCTTTTACTGTCTTTAGTAACCTAAAGTGACAGTTAAGCCACAAAACGTCTTGCAACTTAGATGCAATGCATGCTAGGTGTGACCAGCTTGTCAGTTCCTGTATGACACTACTGACTTTCACAGACACAACATCTCTCTTTTATCATTTTGCTTTATCTATGAAATATCATATCAAGCTTGAGGGTAAGACTGAGGGAAATATATGTGGTATTTTCATACTTACTGTAAGTAACTCCATCCACTATGAAACTGCAGACAACTCCTTCTTTTTGCCTCCCCAGTGTGAACCCGTTCCCTCTTAAAACAATGTCAAAGGACTCTGTGGTATGTAAACCAGATGAGGACATAATGAGAAGCACTCCTGGGCGTTCACCCAAATCAACGACCACGTACACACACACACAAAGGCAATTTCATCCACCCTGATAGCTGTAAAAGCCCTTGAAATGCTTACGGTTCACGCAGACGCTGGACGGCTCCACTGTTAGGATCTCTGTGCATGATTGTCTTGAGGATCTGAACGATAAAAAAAAATTTATTAAAATCAGTACTTGTCACTGCTGAATCACTATATCAGCTATCACAGCGTCCGGGTCTTTAGCATTCACGCCGGAGATGTTTGCTATGCCAAATCAAGCTCAATGAGACGAGCATCCCATACAGTGCGGTGTGGGATAGACCCGTGTCAGCCGTTATGGGGAAATTATGCGGTGCCATTTTCCCTCTTCAGCTCTATTAGAGACCGCAGGCTGACATTATCATATAAACAGGCCTGTGAGAGGACACCATCGCCTTTCCCATCATCCACACAAATCAACAGAGGACAAAGTATGCAAATCTCTGTACACAATGGGCAAAAAGACAACATTAACAGAAAGATATGGTCCTCCAAAGCACCTGCAGCGGAGATGAGGCTTCAGACTGAAGCGGAGGACACGTATAAAACAGGCGGATTGAATATGACACTTGATAAACTCTGCTATCATTAAAGGGGAGAAGGAACACTGAATAAACGTCAGGGCTGAAAAATATTCAGGATGGTCTTTATGGCTCTTTAATGAGTTATGAGACGGCATGATGCAAGGGATGTTCATTGCAAGATGATTTCACCTTATTTTCTCTGACAGGTCTCTATACACAGGAATAGACTTAAAGCATCAGAGCCTCCATCCATCCATGTCTATCTGTCTGTCTGTCTGTCTATCATTATTAGACAGCTCTTTAAAAAACATGATTGATTAATCATGACATTCTTGCACAGCCACAAATTCTAAACGGATTGACCTTTTTTCACTAGGACTTGTGTTTTTATCACCATCCTGCTGAAAGTGTTTTTTTTCTCCAAGCTTCAGTAGTCTCAAGTGTTTTGCTTTGACATTCTTCTCTAACTGACTCCACAGCATGATACTGCCATGACTTCACTGTATGATGTACAGGAGCCGAGGTGTCAGTGGTGTGAGAATTAGCACTACAAATTTGGCTGAAAATGTCCTCATCTGACCGCAAAATCTTTCCCTGTCACATCACTATTGGGTCAACATTGTGTTTTACTCAGAAAAACATGCTTAGCTCTTTCTGTCTGTTTGAGCAATAGCACATTTCTTAAATAACTAAAATAAATAAATAAATCTTCCTAACCCCAAACGTTGTGCACCAGTCAACCATATATGATGATATGGCCACACAATATATATATAAAAAATAAACTGCCATCAATCAAACATTCTTGGAATATTAAAATAAGCCTGAATAAATCTATTCTTTAGGCTTTTGCTTTTTGCAAAATCTCTGTTAAGTCTACTTTAGCCCCGGACTGCAAAGCTGCACAGATGATCTTAAATCCTGGAAATCTGAGCAGAGAGCAACATGAGGCCAACTAGCCCAGCCTCCAAGATTACTAATCACTAGAGAATGCCTATGTTTCGGTGGGCCTGAAACTAGATTTGGCCAAACAAGCTAACTACGAAACAAGATGATGGGTCTTTTTCACATCTTTTTTCTGAACAAAACAATAAATTACAAGGAGGTCCTGTCTTATGTCTTGCATGACTACATCTGAAAAATATCCCAGAAACTGATTCCTGTGGTCACAAAACAACACACCCATGTTCAACAACACTGACCTCAGCTGTTGATGGTTTACTGATGGCAGATGATGTTCAGTCTTCGTACCATGTTTACAATGTTAAACCGCATCATTGGTAAATGCCAAGACAAGGAAAATTCATGAAGCAAATGGAAAGTATCACAAATGAATTGTCAACAAACACATTGTTTCACAAAGTCATTTATAACTGAACAATATACAACCAAGTGATGCTAGAGCTTTCAACAGGTATATTTTATAAATTTGCTTTACAAAACAGCATTTAAAAAAACTAAAAACTTTTTTTAGTCAAATGACAAATCTGGACTGCTTTAGCATCATATGTCTAAAGCCAATTTTTTAACTGAAAAAATATGTCCATTTCAAAAGAACACAAAATATAGATATAGAATGGCTTAAGGGTTAAAACATGGGCTTGTTGTAGTTTCTCTCAGCATTTTCCCTTGAGTAAGGCACTTAACCCTTTTTTGCTCCAGGGGACTGCTTTCATGTTAAGTCTGATGCAAGTCTCTTTAGGTAACTTGCTTACTCTTTAGAGCTCTCTGAGCTTTATTCTGTGCGTGTTCGCCACTGCTAGCACCACCCAGCTAAAAGAGCAGCGAGATGTTTTTTTAAAGATGTCTGCACTTCCCTGCGGCTCGTGCAGAGCCCTGCTAAGCATTGTGAGATGTTCGGAGGTGTTCAATGCCGAGCTGTCACTCTGCCCTCTGCTGGACCGCAAGAGAAGCGCCGTCACGCAGATCGCCTGAGCCTGATGTGAGATGTTAGGAGATGCAGAGGTGACACCTGCTCTAACCTGTTCTTTTCTGTTGGAACTCCGCACTGAGTTTTCCTAAGTCGTGGAATGCACCACTCTACGCGAGACAGAGGTAGCAAGAAGGAATATCAGAAGGAGCACCATCGAGATATCCGCCTTTTCAGTCCCCTTTGAAATAGGTTACTACAGCGGTGTATTCGACAGCCAGCGAGCAGTTAATGCAACCCACTTGCCTGCACAAAACAGAGAAATCTCAAGTGTATAACGTACCCAGAAGGACAGATCCCTCAGGCCTACTTTAGATCTGAGACACTTGAACAAAGTGCTTATGAGAAGACTGTTCAAAATGCTCACGACTAGAAAACTTCTCGCAAATTCGCCCAAGGGACTTGTTTCTCTGTATCTCTCTCGATATTAAAGATGCCTATTTTCAGATTGAGATAATAACCATCACAGGCCATTCGTGAGATTCGCGTTCAATGGTCCGGTATATCAATACACCATCCTGCCGTTTGGCCTGTCTTTAGCACGCCGTACATTCACGAAGTGCATGGACGCAGCTACACCCACTGTGCAGAATTCAGGCCTTGGGAATTATGGACGATAACTATCTGGACGATTGGCTGATTCTGGCACAGTCAGAGATAGAACTTTCAACTTACAGAATAGTACTCCACAGTCATCTGGAAAGCATGGGTCTCATGGTCAACTGGACCAAGAGCTCATTACTGCCCAGCCAGTCAGAATCTTTTCAAGGAATAGAACTGGGCACTGTGGCTATGATGCTTCGTTTATCAACGCAGTGAAAGAGTCTTCCAGAAAGGCAGAATTGCTTCCCGTGTCTTTCCAGAAAGCCAGTATCGCTTCTCTGAAGACATTTCGGAGGATGCTGGGCTGTATGGCCTCAGCTGCTGCAGTGCTTCATCTGGGCTTACTGCGCATGTGCCCACTGTTCCCTTGACATGTGCACGTGCATGTTCCCTTGAAAATGGGAGAACCAATGAGGTTCATCTCTTGTGTTAAACAGCACATTTGAGCTTCTGCAAGAACCGAATGAGGTTTGTTCTCGCTTGTCGAAGCAAGTACGGTTGAACTTCTGTCTATGTTCGCTGATGAATATTTGTAGGTGAAAAAGCCTAAAATTCAATCTGCTCATCATATAAAGCCAATGTCTCATATGAATATTTGGTCTAAATCGCTCAATTCATATGGTTTTCTCTTCATGAAACTATTTGAAAGCTTCAAAAGTGGTAGTTCTGGAGCTGTCAATGGAAGGACAGAAATTACTCATGTTTAACTAAAAATATCTTCATTTGTGTTCCGAATATGAACGAAAGTTTGGTAACGAACATGAGTGATTAATGACAGAATTTTCCTTTTTGGGTGAATTAACCCCTTAAGTGTACATTTGATTTATTAATTCAAAATGTGCAAAATGACATTGTGCATTATACATTTCTGGATTGTGGAAATCATAGGGACGTACATTTTCTAGCCCACTTTGTGGGCTGAACTCCTTAACTAAAACCACAGAGTCATTTACCACACCTTTTGGTGATGGGTGCCCCTGGCATGGAAGAACTTATCCAATTAACGATGCCTTTGAGAGCTTGAAAGCCTCCTTTGACTGGGAACACTTGCTCCCTATTATCAGCCACATCGCGAGCTGTTGGCAAGCAAATAGAAATATAATAATAACAGGGCTGATAGCCAAGCAAGAAAAAAAATTGATGATATTTCCTCTCCTCTAACTCAGTTATTGTCATTGCTACTGAAAAAGGAAAAGAACAGCAGTCCTGCAATTACAGGCAACTCTGCAAAAACCCTGCTCTAGGTGGAGCTTTAGAGGGCATTTGAAGTGTTATTTGCAAATAGATTCTGTGCATGCATGTAGTATGCACATTATTTTAAAATCTGCTGGATTGCCAACATCACCTGTTCTTCATTCAAAGTCCTTTACGCCTAACAGTATACATCGAGCTCCATAATGCCTTGCTATATCAGCCTATAAACACAGCATACAGTCATAACAATGTAATTATTTGTTGCCATAAAAGTATAAATTATGTAAAGTGTTAGACAACATCTTACCTCATCCTTAGTGAGTTGATGGATATATGGTTCAAGCTTTCCATCAGTTAAGGCCACAATGATACTAGAAGACTTTTTTTGTTGTTCTTTCATTTGTTCAGATGCCTGGGAAGAAGGAGGGGTTATTAAGTTGTATCAGTAGAAACTTAATTTTCTCAAAAATGGCAGGAATAAAAATGCACAGTAATTTATATAAATACACTGTATAAAAATATATAATGTATCTATTATTGTAATAAAACTTGATCCAAGATTCAGGGCATTGCATGTGGTGTGTTTATTTAGATGTAATTATGCCTTATCATGGTCACTGAGGGGAACAAATCAGTATTATTTTGTTTATTCTAGTAAAAGACTAGAGTACAGGAAATACAGTCAGTCAAGCTGATTTGAGTGTCCATAAACTCCTGTGTCCTCAAAACATGAAAAAAGCCTATTTGTTTGAGAAATTAATTGTAAAAATGTCATTCCACTGTTCATATATTTGAGTCTGTTCATATATTTACCAATTTAATTCCTTCATGCATATAGGTTTCTCCTGCTGGTTTGACCTCATTTAAAATCCTCAGGCCATCATTAATTTTTCCCCTGATAATGAAAAGCAAGAAATATTCTGATGAGTGAATGTGAGAGAAATATTCTACTAAATGTTATGCATGCATTATGATGTCATGGTCATTTTAAAGAGTCATTGAACCACATCTACATAAGGAAACCTTTACACTATAAATATTTACTCGTCTTTAATGTACAATACAACACAAACACATGGCGTGTTACTAGCTTTCTTACACTAGGGACTGCAAATACTTAATGCAAGCCTGATTCCATACCTGTCTCCAGTGAGCTTTAACATAGTCTCTGCTCTTGATGAAAACACTATGAAGGACACTCGCATATTTGGACTGGAATGAAAGGATATGAGAAAAATGGAAAAACGCTGTAGATGAGTGACAAATGGAAAATCAAATACAACTGCAAATTCTATCTCTATACACATCTCTTTTTTGTACCACAGGAAAAAAAGCTCTTGAGAAGTGACTTCTATATTTATACTTTAATAATAAAGCTAAATACAAGCATTGGAGCAAATGTATGCTATCAGAGAAATCCTGTGATGTTGAAAGTCTTTCTGTCCTCATGTTCCTTTCGCAATCATCAGTGTTGGTTTATGAGTAAGATAGCCAATGTGACTAGCTAATAAAAGCTAAAAAAAAAACTCTTCTGCTTAGACCAAGGAAGTGAATAATTGATATACAGACAGGAAACAGGTTGTCATGTGTGATTCATGCATACATCCTGTTGGTGATTATATTTATACCTGTCACTTCCTATATTTATTCCTCCTACCTTTCGCAATATGAATAGGACAAACATGCAGCCACACAATTTTTCTGGAAAACAGTGATGTACATTTCTAGGCCTATTTCAACTTTTAAAAAAATACAACAATGACATTAACTATTGTGTGTTGCTTTGTTCATGTTGTCCAAAATGTATTCCATTTTTTAAATTGCTTTCAGTTTTAATTTTTCTATGTGTTTGCTTTTCTATTTCTTATTTTTATTTCAGTTTTAGCTTCAGTCGTTTTAACACTTGAATTGAGCATTAAGCATTTCATTTCAGTCAGTTGCCAAAGCAAAAAAAAAAAAATAATAATAATAAAAGAACAATATATATATATATATATATATATATATATATATATATATATATATATATATATATATATATATATGATATATATATATATATATATATTGTGTCAAATGATTTTGGAATAAAAATGTTTTTTTTTTCCCTCAAAGGGAACGGATACATAATCTGACAACAAATTTATAGCTGATTATAACAAGTATATTTCAATGAAGCAGTTGGTCTTTTTCACAACCTTCTGTCTCAACGCCGATACAGCATAGGAACATGTTGCGTTCCTCTACACATTTGAAGTCAGGTCTCAGGACTAAGCATAAGGAGATGTGCTGCTTTTTCTCACTCAGAATGACATCCAATCTACAACCATCCCCCACATGAGATACTCAGGGAGAACATCCGAAACGTGTTCAAGCAGCCAAATTTCAGTAACAAAAATCAAATGAAGAACAGGCAGGAGAAGGACTTGAACATTTCACAGGCTGATTTGAGTGATAAATATAACAATGAATCGCCAAATGGAATTATCGATGCCTGCGTGAACAAATAATTGCCCAGAAAAGGAACTGATCTTGAATGTTCCTGAAGATTTAAAGACATGTTGTAAACTACTTGTGTGATCTTTCGGGTTGGTCCCTTATTACACCTTAAAACAACACGGAAACCCTTCGCACAGCTTTGAGACAATTCTTAAAGATAGGCTACTTAATACACCAGACCCATTAACTCTTCAAAAAAACCACATGGCATGGCACAACAGAAAACCATCAAAGTCTATGGCAGACTGCACTGGTCTTCCTGCACTCATGACTTAAAGTACATTGGCTGCGTCTTCTCCTTTCATGTGTGAGGGATAAGTGTGCTGTTGGATGGTTGCAGTGCAAATGGCCATTCTCACAGCCCAGAAGACTGAGCCTCCTTGCCACCCACTCCCACCTGCTCCCTTTGCTATTTTCTCAAGCAGACTGCTTTCTTCTGGCTAGGCTGTGATCTGTCTGTACTGGCACATACATTGAGTCAACGTTACATAAGTTCATCACATTCATCTGTGATGATTTTTTTTATATCCCCACCCCCACCCAAGGGACCATCTCAGAACCAGATGTGTAGCTGAGTAGCCAAGTTAGCAATTAGCTTTGATTCAAGTTGTTTTGGTCATAACTTCCTTTGATGAGGTGGATTGGGAGTTACATTCAGAATCATTATTGTACAACTAACTTGACATAGAACAATAAACAAAAATAACACAAGAATATTTACCTCACAAATCTCTCTGTAAGATTTTTGACAAAGCCATAGATCTGACCCCAGTCTTCCCCCACGCTTCCAGATCTGTAACGAAGCATTAAAAACAATGTCAGCACAAAAAAGACAGCTCAAGGCAATTATACTTAAATCTTTAAGTCAAATCTCTTCATGTGGTTATTTTAAAGTATGTGCTGTTGATTACACTGTGGCAAAGAGGCTGAGTCAGCAACACTTCAGTATTAGTCTTTGTGTATCTCAGAGAAAAGAGGAAGTCTGTCATCCAACACAAACTGATTTAAGACACTTTATTACTGACCACTTCAGTTCCCAGCAGCACTCAGTCTTAAACACACTGCATCATTGCAACACCAAACATCAAGCTACAGTCAGTGGCGGATGTCCATGCTAATATAATTTTTTGCTATTATAGCCTATGTCTATTATGCTCACCAAAGCTACATTTATTTGATGAAAAATACAGTAAAACAGTAATATTGTGAAATAATATTGCCAGATTTAAAACAACCTTTTTCAATATTTTTTTAAAAATATATATTTTTTAAATGTGCATAACATAAAACACAACTTTTGCCAAGCTAGAACTCAAAGCCAGAGCAAATACAGCGACAAGTCAACATAAAATCAAGCAGAGCTATCAATGAACATGTTACTGATACAGAGATGCTTTCATAATGATTTCTCAATATATGAGAAATCTACATTTCACAGAATAAAATCCATGGAAGTGGACTTTTGTGAGATTAACCTCAATGCAATGCAGTGTCTTTAATGAAAAAGGTGTGTAAAATGTGCCCTTGATGTAATAGCTACAGGGTAATGAACTAATAATTATAGTCCACTGCATGTGCTGAGAACATAAAACACAAGCGATAGGTAATTAGAAAATAATTTTTTATGCATCGTCTTCCTTGTATCAAGCCAAGGTCAGAGAATCTAGATAAGCTTTAGTGGGACCACCAAAGAACATCAAACCACATTTATTATAAGGAATGATCTGGAGGTGTGAAGGCAAGTTTCATGCCGGGGCCGGGAACAGACACTCAAGGCCGGATCAGTCTTTGACTGGTCATTATGCCTGGCTAGTTCTGTGCTGCCCTCAGCATATCAGTGCCATCATCCTGTGGACTGCACTATTCTCAAATGGGTGTAATTTAATACGAAACATTGCAGATACAGATGACAGGAAGATAGCCAGATAATAGTCTTTTTGAACTAATAGATAGTCCAACTAATGATAGATAGATAGATAGATAGATAGATAGATAGATAGATAGATAGATAGATAGATAGATAGATAGATAGATAGATAGATAGATATATAGATAGATAGATAGATAGATAGATAGATAGATAGATAGATATAGATAGATTTAACTAGTGTACATCTATTACCCAACAGAAAGTACATAAATAAAGTCACAATCAAGACTTTAGAAACAGAAGATGACAACGTGACATAGCTTTTACAATCATCAATTCCACAGCTGTATCAATCAAAAATCAAAAAAAGTTTTTTTTGTTTGTTTGTTTTTCCCCAGCCTAGTGTCGTGTGGCCCCTGTGCTGGTTGCTAGTAGTAACTGGCACATGTAAAATCAGGTCAAACTGACACGGGCAGTTATTGGACATTATTCACACCTTAACAAAAACGAGCATTGTATTATTGTGTAAACAATATGCAACCATAAAAGTAACTCTATGCGCCATAAGCAGACTAGATATATATATATATATATATATATATATATATATATATATATATATAAAAAATATATATATATATATATATATATATATATATATATATATATATATATATATATATATATATATATATATATATATATATATATTCCGATTACTTACCGGTCTAAAACAAAGTAAAGGTCGTAGGCGCCGTGGCAAGAAGGGATCTCTGCTTTAAAAGATGAAAAACATAAACAGATGAAAAGCGTCACCGTGGTTGCCACGGTCCTGAGAGTTTCCTTTGTCATGATGAGTTAAGCATCCGCGGGATAAAAATAATAAGAAACCGACTTGAATGACGTTTTCTTATAAAAAATGACATAAAACCAATGTCAGGTTCAAAACAAAAGCGATGTGTCCGCCGGTCTAGGAGTAACATAGCCTAACTGTACTCCACTTTATAGCCTAGCGTTGCAGAAAAGTTCAACTTCTTCCTGTGAAATGGCATTTGCAACGTCACTACATCTGATTTCTTCACATATCCGTTTTACGCCATCCCAAAACAAACTGGCGGTTGTCACCTTTTTATAACAGGAAAAAGGCAGAGTAAGGTAATCGTTTAAAAAAAGTTGCTTGCGAGTTGTTCACCTAATTTTTGATGCGCATGCGCGTCCGCCCAGATGTTCAACAGGGGTTTGAGTTCAAAATGACACACACACAGCAGCTGTGATCCTCAAACAGGATGTGTATTTGAATGGGGATATAAAAGACACATTGCTTTCTTTTCTGTGGGATACTGATTGTATTAAGTAGGATACTATTTAACAGTGATTGCATTTTGATTGCAGTAAACAGACAGTAAACAGATAAGCCCTGTGTTAACTCCTGTATGTGGCAAGATATGGCCTTGAGTCATGTTTTGTGTGATCGGCATGGGGAATTTTTTATGCGAGTAAAATGAGCTCTGACGATAACTGTAGGCAAATTTGGTAAATTATCAAAAGAGGTTGTGCTTAAAGAAGCCAAGTATAGAGATGAGCTAGATAGATTTGCTACCGAACTGAAATAGAAAACCACTTCAATAAAACACTTCCTGTTTTATGATATTTGTAACCAGTTATTTTGCTTCACAACATGATCTGTTGCTTTGCTCAAAATGATCCTTGTATTAAGAAAAAGAAAATGTATTCATAAATTAACTTAACTAAATTAGCTCTATTATTAACATAGCTTTGCTAAGAAAAGCAAAAGCTCTTTTTTAAAGAAAAGCTCTTTTTTTCCTTATAATAATAATAATAATAATAATAATAAAGGTGGTAGCACAGGCAAGTGACTGCCTGCTGAGCCTTTCTGCTTGCCGCACCTTCCGACGATGCCATTGCAGGCTGCAGGGTCATCAGCTGGAAGCCACCCTTCATTGATGTTTCGTTCCATTAATCCCGGAACATCTCATGGTGGTGGAATGTCGCGCCCCTGCAGCTGACCCTAGTACCCTCTGCTTTCCCCACCGCCTGGTCCTTCCTTCTTAACCAAAGCCAAAAGCTCCCCTGCTCAGTATTTCAGAGCCTTTCTGAGTTTGGGGCTGGTGACTCCCATGCTCCTTCAGGAAGTGAAGTGCTCCTACGAACCCCCTGACAGCCGCCTTCAACCAGCTGACCATCCAGCATCTCTGCATTCAGCTGTGAGGTTGAGGTATCAATCTTTTTTCCTCTCAAAGGCTGCCTCCCATTCCTCCTTCCCATGGGACAGTGAGCTCTGCCAAAACTACTGCCCTGGCTGTGGCAGACCAGAGAATGATGTCCTGTCAAAGGTTGGTTGTGGTGATCTCTGTTGGAAACTGCTCATCGAGGTCCAGAGATCTGTGGCTCTGTGGTCATACTTCGCATGAGTGGGACTTGAGGTCTCTGACTGAGCACCAGCCAGCGAATACTGACCACTTAGAGCATAGAGACCACTTAGAGCATGTAGACAATGCTCTAGCCTCAGTGATGATATTTAAGACTATTTCTGGGAGGTTCCTTGATACCCATTGAGGGCCATACATGGAGGGCCCAAAAGTCAGGACGAGGGTGCCAGATCGTTCTGTTCCGCCTGTGTGAGGAGGTCCTTACTTATTGGTACTGGCCAGTGGATGGGCACTGGAACAGGGGCCCGATGGGCACTGGGGTTTTGCAGGGAGCCTACAAGTTAGTTGTCATCAAAAAAAGATGGATAAACAAACAAGTAGCCTGTAGGCCTATATTAAGTTACTTACATTTTAGAAACTTATTGACTGTTTTAGTTAGATTTTACCTACGAAAAGTGATTCTGGACCGATCAGTGCAATGTTTTGTAACTGAATGATTGATCCGAATAATCAATGACTGAAACGAATTACTCACTTATTAAGATGGCCAATTACCGCCACCTATTGGCGGTTTAGTTTCATGTTTAAACACTTTTTCCCCCATATTTAAACATTTATTTAAATCAATAATCTCATAACAGGCTATTTATTGCAGTTATTTATTAATTAATTATTTATCAATTATTTAATTTGAAGCTTTATAAAGATAAATAACGCCCTGGAGTAAATATAACAAATATGCAGATTTAAGTATGTATGCTTCAGAATACATTAGGCTATGTTTATACCTAAAAAATCATCCCGGAATAAAATACTGTTATTTTACATTTGATTATTCAATATCTGTACGTGGATACTGTGAGACCTACCGTAAAACTGCATTTAATCTGTTGCATCTTTGTTCTATTTTTTTTTTGGCCACTGCTTGAAACTAAGTTTATTTGTTCTTTTTTCTCTTTGTTAAGCTTATTTGTTCTTTTTTTATAACATTTGAACTTTATAGTTGATTATAGTAAAGTCTGTTTGGGGGCGCTGATGGGGGTGCCAACACTGATCTTGCAAACCCCTCAGCAGATGTGCCGTTGCGCCTCTGTGTGTGACGCTGGTTCATCGCTGGTTTTATGGGTGTTTTTGTTTTAACTCAGTCATTATGAAAGTGTCAATGAACGCCATTAGGAACAGACTTTCTGGTGCTCGCTGGTGAATTACTAGATGCAAGTTAAATGTTAAAAGCTTTTCCCCAAACTTAACACTAGAACGGCCATAACGGTCATTTTGACCGTTTTGAATTGTATATCTACAATAACTTTGTTGAAAAAAATAATAAAATCCTGCTGGTACCTGACTTTTCCTAAAATTGTCTGTATTTTCATTTAAAATGCTTTTCATATAAATGAAGTTACGTAAACATAAGGCAAAACAAAAAAAAATGAACATATTTACCTATTTCGGCCATAGACGGTCATATTGACCGCACTGAATTTCGCTGTATTTTTTTGTTAAATATCCCGTGGTTGATCGTGGTCTCACTCAACTGTCAACAGAGGTCCGTCCGGTCACAGCGGTGTTTGCTATATAATAATTTCTACATTAGTTGTTGATCATAAATAAGCAAATAAAACCGGACTACAGGATGCCCTGGAGATGCTTCAGAACTTGACGAGTGATGATTCGGATGCAGGGGAACAATCGGAGGTGGAAAGTGACAGCGACGTTTCCTGGGTGCAAGTTAACATTTCCTCCTCATCAGAGAGTGATTCAGAGTCAGAGTCCACATCAAGGAAAAAGAGACGGCTGCTATCACCAGACACGGCCGATCCAGATGTTACATTCATGTCGGATGATCCTGGTGAGCTCCGCTGCCCTGTCCTGCGTGTTTGTTTTGCTGCATGGACTGTTCACTAATTCTGCTAGTCCTATTATTATTGTTAGCCTATTTATTATTATTATCATTATAATATTATTATTATCGTCTCGTTTTCGTCTTTGAAAAAATGTGGTTGACGAAAATAATTTAAATAATTTAACAACGAAATAAACACTGTTTTGAATCTAAACGGTCAGAATGACCGCTTGTGGCCGTTTCTAGTAGTTTTGGAATTCTGGCACTTCTAGTGTTAAGAATGGTTATGTCATGTGACCCTGACCAGATACCCTACACAACCAGGTTTGATGCATTGTGGATGGCTTGCCAGGCCTGGGCCCTTGTGGCTAAGGTTTGAATATACATTGGGGCTGGGCTACCTAGCAAAGCAAGATAGCACAGAAGCCCCTTTTCCACCAAAGTATTTTGAGAGCCGGTTCGGAGCCGGTGCCTGCGCGCAAACCAGTTCTTTGTGTTTCGACAGCCAAAGAACCGTTCTCGGCCAGGAGAACTGATTCCAAAGCGGCACCAACTCTTTGCTGGACTATAACCGTTCTTCTACCACCGTCATGCTTACGTTGGGGCTGGGCGGGTTTAGATGTGTTTTAAACATCTTTTCTGACCATAATAAAGGATCACAAAGCCAAGAGAAAACATTTGCAGAACACGACGGAGTCTGCATTTTTAATTGTTATGCTTGAAGTTAACGCAAGCATTTCTGATTTTTAGACAGGGGTACATAACTTATCAGAAAAGATTACATATCAAACTAAAATATTAAAAGACTTACACATTTCGATTGTTTTTAAAGCCTTCTTGATACACGAGTTAGAGATAATCCCAAAGTAATGTTGTACTTGCAAGCGTTTCTAGCTAAAACGTATGGCGACATAAACAGTGACAGTAACAACGTCGTTCCCTAGGTGCTCTAGTCAGTGGAAAAACAAACAGGTTCTGAAGCGGTTCGCAAGTTGAACCAACTCCGTAACCAACTTTGAACCAGCACCAGTTCTTTTTTGGTGGAAAAGGGGTAAGAGAGACAGAGTGTCAACTGGGGAGAAAAGTCGCTTGCTGAGAGGGGAGACTGGTTACCCCAGGTGTTGTGGTGTTTGAAACACACTCTTATTGGGCTTTATTTGGGTTGATGTAAAACAGCGTTTCTTTGTAGGGCACGTGCAGCGTCAGACAGGCCCATTGAGTGAGGGTGTGGAGATCTTCCAGCTGACTGAGCTGAAGAGGGAGCTGTGAGATTTAAGTGAGCTCTTTCGAGAGGGTGGTCTGGGTAGCACACAGACCCTCTCTCATTCCTCCTGCAGCTGGGAGGGCTTCAGCGGCTCAGGTCCAACTCAATGCTGGATCGGGGCCTGGGACCAGGTTGCGCTCTTAACTGACCTTGAGCGAATTTTGGGTATCCGGAAGCAGGGCGGAGCTGGGAGAACATATTTCCTGGCCTTCCTCTTTTCCTTTTGCCTTGGGGATTCCAGGTGAGCACTTGCCTGGTGATGTTGGAAGCTGGCTTGTGGAGTGTGTGGCCAATCCATCTCCAGCGTTGATTCAGGATCTCATCATCTGCAGGAAGTTGATTGGTTCTCTGCCAAAGGTCCTGGATGCTGATGGTGTTTGGCCAGCAGATCTGAAGGATTGATCGCAGACAGGAGTTGATGAAGGTCTGAGCTTTCTTCATTGTCGCCACTGTTGTCCATGTCTGCACAATAGAGAAGGACTGCCTTGATATTGGTGTTGGACAGCTTGACCTTTATCCTTAGGTCCAGTTCCTTCGGATGTTCCTCAGCTGTGAGGAAGGCTGCTCTCTGCTTTACATATTCGTGCCTTGACGTCAGTGTCTATTGCGCCCTGCTTTTGATGGACACTGCACAGGTAGGTGAAGGCCTTCACTTCTAATGCCTCTCAGTCCAACTGGACTGGGTTGTTGTAGGTGTTATTTACCTTGAGGATCTTTGTCTTCTGCTTGTTGATGTTCAGACCCTCTTGAGTGGAGGTGGCAGCTGTGCTGTCTGTCTACTCTTGCATCTGCTGTCGGGTGTGGGATAGCAAGGCCAAATCATCCGCAAAGTCCAGGTCGTCAAGTTATGTGAAGGGTCTCCACTGGATTCCTATTCTTCTATGTGCCGTTGTAATCTTCAGACATTATCCAATCGATGGCTAGCAAGAGAAAGGGGAGAGCAGGCATCCCTGACGAACCCGGTTCTCACTTGAAGGGCTATCCCAGATTTTCTTAAACAATGGAAACAGTATCTCTACCATTGTTTCCAAGTCTGCCCTCAATGCTTCTGCTGGTATGCTGTCTGGACCTGCTGCCTTGCCATTCCTCTGCTGGCCTACAGCCTTGCGGATCTCTTCTCTGGTGGGCGCACTGCAGTCTTTTGGTAGATCCTCTGCTGCTGGATTGATGGTTGGCGGGTTTGCTGGCTTTTGTCTGTTCAAAAGTTCTTCAAGGTGTTCCGTCCATCTGTCCGTTTGTTGTTCCTCTCCCTACAATATCGTTCCCTCCTTGTCTTTCACTGGCCTACCTGGCTTGCAAAACTTCCCTGACAGCATCTTTGTGATGGAGTACAGATCTTTCATGTTGCCATTTCTTGGTGCTTTTTCTGCTTTGGCTGCCAGACCATCAACATAGTTCTGCTTGTCAGATCTAATAAGCTTCTTCACCTCTTTGTTGGCAGCTGTGAAATCTTCTTGTGCCTTGGCCTTCTCTGCTCTTGCTCTGCTGTTGCTGAGGGATGCTTTCTTCTCTTTCCTTTCCGTGAATCTTCCTCAATGTCTCTGTCGACAACCACTTCTTATGATGGTATTTCAGGGGTCCAAGGATATCCCTGCATGTTGTTGTTATGGTTTCTTTCACTCTTCCATCTGCCATCCACTGTATCCTCCTCCTCTTCTCTTTCTTGCAGCATTTGGAACCTGTTGCTCAAAGCCACTCTAAATTCCTCCAGCTTGTGTGCTCAGAAAGCAGCTGTTGTACTGAGTGTCTCTGTGCTGTAGTTTGTATCCACCCCTTCTTCAACTGCAGTGTTGAAAACCTTTTTCTTCTGAAGTGTAGGAACTCAGAAGTGAAGACCAGGAGACTCAGTTGTATCTTTTAAGCAGGATTCTTTATTGCTGTTGCATCAATGTAGTTCGTCCAAAAATCACAGCAGTATATATTGTGTTTTATATACATTTCAAGGGGTGGGATAACATAGAGGTGGAGACCCTCTGAAACAAAGCAAATAAAAAAATGCATGAGACCTGAGAACAGGAACTTCTCGCACTGAGACAAGAACTCCAAGACAAACAGTCTCAGTAATCACTCCACTTGGTAAGACACAGGCATGTCAGGAATATCCCGCTGGGAACCCCTACCGTTTTCAGAGATTTCCTGGTCTCATCATTTATAAACTTTCTCCATATATTGGAAATCTAAATTAAACATGTTAATAAAATTTGTAATACTACAGCAGCTTCAGTCTTGCCACTACAAGGTGGTGGTCTGATGCGATGTCCGCTCCTTGCTTCACTCTCAAATCCTGTAGAGTTTTCCTGACAATGCAGATGTGGTCTATCTGGTTCTCGGTTAAGCTGTCTGATGACACCTTGCCTTGTGAATCCTCCTATGTGCGAAGATGTTGCCGCCAATCATCGGGTTATTAAGAGCGCACAGATCTGCAAACCTCTTACCATTTTCATTCATGTCGTCAAGTCCATGTCTCCCCATCACTTCCCATCACATCACTTCTTTCTCTGGGTAGCTCTCCAGGATGGACTGCAATCTGCTATAAAACTGCTTCTTGTTTTCCTCCTCACTGTCATTGGTGGGTGCATAGCACTGCACAACATGCATGGTGATCATCTTCTTAGTTCAGAAAAATGCTGTGACGATCCTTGGGCTGTGGGCTTTCCATCTAGTGAGTGCTCGCTGTGCTGTTCTTGACAACATCAGTGCTACTCATTGTGTGTGGGGGGCGTTATCTTCCTCATGTCCTGAGTACAGCAGCATCTTGCCAGTAATCAGCCTCTTCTGACCTGACTGTGTCCATCGAGTTTTGCTGATTCCAAGCAGGGTGAGGTTGTAGCTCTGCATCTCTACTGCCACTTGCATGGTCTTCCCTGCTTCGTACATGGTCCTCATGTACCGATGTTGGTTGCCCCAGCTTAGAAAAGGGAAATCGGCCCTGCAGCTTCCAATTTACTCTTTCACTGAACAGCGTAATACTTTTTCTTGACAAAGACCCATCTCTCCCAAAGACAGAATTGCCTGTTTCTCTTGTTTGCGTTTCTGTAGCAAAAGGTTTTCTACAGGGTGGGGTTGCTAGCCCCATGCCTAATCATCCTCCTTTCTCAGACTGGGCATGGGACCGTCCATGGAGTTGCTTGAAGCAGAAGTGTCTTCATTGCTTAAGAAGATTTCTGTGCCTCGGATGAACCTCTCAGAAAACCCTTTCACCGTCAGGCCAAAGAGGCCGGTGCTTGAGATAGGAGACTCGAGGAACACCATTCTGTCCGCCTCCTAAAGGTCTGTGAGGTTCAGCCAGAGGTGGTGCTCGAGCACAGCGAGATTCGCCATATCTCTGCCAATGGCCTGGGCAGTAGCCTTTGTAGTGCATAGCGCTAGATCTGTGGTGCTGCGCAGGTCAAGGAATGCCTCAGGTTTCAGCCCAGAGCTCATCCAGCACTTGTTAATGCTGATGGTGAGGAATTGCAGTTGCAACATCTCATAATGTACCTCAAATTAAGTAGCACATCGCTGAGAAACAACCTGCTCGAGTTGTCCTTGTGATGGAGGTTCAGGTTGAATGACTAATTCTTCCAATGTTCCATCGCGCTTCGGATTGATATGGTAAAATCGACGTCATTGCTCGTTTCTGTTTAGTTTATCGGATGTAGGAAACCTCAGGACACACAGAGCTGACATTGTTATGGCAATGGGAGTTTTGGTTTTTGACGCGCTCGCTGTACAACAGAATAAGCTGTCTGTCCAATCAGAGCAGAGTAGCTCACAAAAAGGAGGGATTTAGAGATATTGATTCTTCTGATGAGTTGTTTGAGAATCATTGGAAATTTGGTGGTGCAAATGTATATTGAGGAAATTAAAACGTTTTTTTTTACCTTTAATGCATGTAAACCTCTTGTAGGAGACTCCAAAACAACATTAGTAAACTTTAAAATAGCATAATAGGGGCACTTTAAGTTTCATTCACTTTTTAATTACCATAATTACCAGCGTCGATGGATTTTTTATTTTAGTTACTTTGTTTTCAAGATTACAACTCTTGAAAACAAATACAATTTAATGATGGAGTTATGCAAAGTGCAATACATATCATATCATGCTTTGAGTTCCAGAAACCATCATAAACCATGAAATTTTAATAAGGCCTTGAATCAAACACGGTCAAATCTTCATAATTAACTTGGATTATATTGATAATTGTAATTTATCCAGATGATGGATCTGAAGTGGTATGGCATTGTAAACACTGTTTTGTGTTTTACATGCTTGATTATGGTGATGTACCGAACATTTCATAAAAGTTCTATTCTCGTTGGTTTGTCATGGACATTTTAGTGGTAAGAATAATTGGAAATGACAGGGAAAACAATTCAACTAATTGTGAAATGCACTGAGGTGTTGAAACTCATTATCACAGGAGTCCATAACACAAAAAAACAATGGTATCCATAATTTCAGGCAACATTTTCTTCTCTCCTGAAAAAGTAAACAACAGCCAAAAACAATAGGTAAATATGCACACACACAAAAGAAACATCTTTTAGGTATGAAACCCTGTTTCTTTGCTATGAGCATGATGGATATATTTATTAATATTAATATTTAGTCATTAGTCAAATGTAATTAAAAAATTTTAAACAGTTAAGAGTTGTGCAATGTATAGTGCAATATGATCATATACGTTTAAATAATTCATAATTAGGGATTATCAATAAATGGGTATTGAGAGTACATTTTAATTAATCAATTTGACCCATACAGTATGGGACTGTACTGATGGGGTCTTTATCTTCCCTTAAAATCTATAATTTGTACTTTGTATATAATTTGTTTTGGCAACACATAAGTTGAACGGACCACCAGGAAGTCCCAGTGCACCCCATGGGCAGTTCATCCCAGAAACGGGATATCCTGTTGGTTATGCTCCAGACAGACCTCCATTGTCATTCATACCATCAGTACCTCTGATAATCTTTCCCAGAGTGAGGCTAACACTCAGCTAAGTCTGGCCTGCATGTCTCCTCTCATCTCTTCTCTGCACCCTGAAAAGAGGGATGAATTGTGGCTGAATGGAGTTAATTGTTACCATGGTTGGGCCTGTCATCTTAATGAGAGGATTCTGCAGAGTGCCTGCTTGTCCTTCCTGTTCTACGTGGAGCAGGCGTCCGTGAACGTGCCCAAGTAGGACTGAACAGGGGAAAATCAAAGCAGACAGGGCTGGGTTCATGAGGATTGACCTGTAAAAAAGACTCAATCAGAGCAGGTAAAAGATGTCGGAAGAGGAGGACGCTCGGACGTGCATGACAAGAGTGAGATACCACGACACATTCTGGTCTGGCTATAGGCATTTTATTGATTTTCTCTGTTAAAATACTGGATAAATTGCAATGTAAAACAAATTATTTACATGATGTGGTAGACTGGTGCAAATTGTCACACTACTACCATTCAAAAGCCTGGGGTTGGTAAGAATTTTGTACAGTTTTGAAAGAAGTCTATAAGCTAACCAAGGCTTCATTTATTTGATCATTTTATTGATTGATTTATTTGTATTAAATACAGTAATACTGTAAATACTGTTAATAGACCAATATATATAACAATTCTGGTAATTTATTCTGGTAATGTTGGCAAAGCTAAATTTTGCCATTACTTCATTCTAATCATTCTAATATGCTGACTTGCCACTCAAAAAACATTTCCGTGATACATTTTTTTTTCAAGATTCTTTGATAAATGGAAAGCATTTATTTAAAATGTTTGGATATTTTAAAATATTTTGTAACATTATAAATGTCTTCACTGCTCATTTTAATAAATTGAATGTATCCTCTCTGAAAAAAATATTTCACTCAAAACATTTGTTTTAAGTTTTATATTTTTTTTACTTTCATTTTTAATTTATATATAATTTCAACCCATACTTGTTTGACTGCTTATATGTAATTTTAAAATGTATACAATGGGCTTTTAATGGCAGCCTCCGCATAGTGCACAGTTGAATATATAAATAGTGCAAGATAGCCTATAGTTTAGGGACTGGATGGGTTTTGGATAAAAACTGTTCAAGAATCAGGCAGAGCGCATTTGAATGGCCCTGTATCGCCTTTTTGAGGGCATGGTTAGTAATCACAACATTTTTTCTTTTGTCAAATCAACTCAAATAATTTATTTAGTTCAAATAACATATAATTTTTAGTTTCTGATAATTAAATCATTCTCCTTCATTGTATTAACTCACTTTTTCCATTTCAATCAACTTAAAACTTTAAGGCAACCAGGTTACTTACGTTTTTTAAGTTAAACCAACATTATTTTTTTTTACAGTGAGGGTGAACAAGTGGTGACTGGAGTGAGTTCTTTAATGTTTTTTTGCTTTGGATAGGTAGCGGGTGTTGTTTAAATTGTCCTGAGGTAATGGGAGAGGATAGCAAATGATGTTCTGCACTGTGTCTATGACTCTCTGTGTTTTTGTCATTGCCTGGGCAGCCCCCATACCACACTGTGAGGTAGTATGTTAAGACCATAGACTGTAAAAAATATGGACAAAGCGCCTGTGACATCACCCATAGACTCTCTGAAGAGACGGGGGTATGGGGGGTATGGCGGCGCCATACTGGAAAATCTTGGGAAATACAAAATACAAAAGTTTCAGAAAGGATACAGAGGTGGTATGATGTGTTGTGTCAGGTCATGGCCAAGAACGTCAAATTCACTCAGCGCAGCCTGTTCTCAGCGGTCAATCAAAGTTAACCACCCTTATTTGTCATACATTTTATATCTAAATATGATCTAAACTAACGAGTTGGAAAAAAATTCCAAAGTCCAAGATGAGTTCTCTTAATGACAGGTTGTTTTTAGAGCACCACAACATCCGTTTTCTGACCACATCATGATAGCCAGACTCATTCGCCTCCAGAAATGAGTCCAATCACTTTTCTACTCATTTTATAATGTGATTGGAGGAGTGTGTGGGGATACACTCTCATATGAATATTGAGGCGGATTGAGCACACATCCCTGTGGAGAAATGGTGCTGAGAGTGAGGGTGAATGAGAGTTGGAGACCGAGCCTGACAAACTGAGGGTGGTTAGTGAGAAAATCCATAATCCAGGTGCATAGGTGAGCTGAGAGGCCCAGGTGGAGGAGTTTCCTGATGAGTATGTCTAGTATGATGGTACTGAATGCAGAACTATTTTAAGGGTACCCTGAAAAGGCGGATATTGACGTATGGTCAAAAAACGTCCCAAGACGTCAGTTATATGACTTCTTGGGATGAGACTGTGTTAGCCAATTGCATCCTCTGTAGACCTTTAGGCCCTGTAAGCAAATTGATGGGGGTCAAAAGTGGGAGGAAGGCTGGCTTTAATGTGCCTCAATACTAGTCTATCTAGACACTTTGAGACAAAGTGAGGGAAGTTGGTCTGTAGTCATTTAAACCATCTACAACAGGCTTCTTTGGGACGGAGAGGATAACAACGCATTCTCATCTTGGGGCACATATAGGTTACTCTTTTGACATTGCATCTAAATCCGACGCACGTGGCACCATTTAGCGTCAATATAACACGCTTTGGTTATTCAAATTAATTCATTTAGCTGACGCTTTTATCTAAAGCGACTTACAATTGCTTTATATGAAATGATGTGAGACTGACTTTATATTACCTCTGGAGCAACTAGGGTTTAAGTGTCTTGCTCAGGGACACATTGGTGTCTCACAGTGGATTCAAACCCGGGTCTCCAACACCAAAGGCATGCGTCTTATCCACTGCACCATCACCACCTCTTGTGGTTATGGGTAGGTTTAGGTCTGGGATAGTGTTAGGGTTAGACCACTAGTAGGCACCTTCTGGCCCATATATACCTGTGTCACATATTGACGCTAAAGGGTGCAATGTGCATCGGATGTAGACGCAATGTCAAAAGCGTCACCTATATGAGGCCTTGGGGATGAGACCGGGCTGATGATAATGGCTAATTTAAGGCATGGGTGGAATAATTGCTTGTGACAAGGACAGATTAAAAATGTTTGTAAAGACAACAGTAAGTTTGTAGGCACAAGCCCTGAGTACCTTTCCACACACTCCATCAGGGCCTGCACAGTCTTCCTCAGACTCACTGACATGAACACCCATCTCACATCGTGTTCCTGTACAGTCAGGAGGAGATGTATGTTTGAGTGGAGACTTTCAAAACGAGCAAAGAAACAGTTTAGCTCTTCTGCCAGTGGTGGCGCTGCCCTTGAAGTTTGTGATATGCTGCACTCCATGCCACATCCAGCTTGTGTTGTTGCTAGTAAAAAATTCCTCTATCCTCCTCTAGACCAGCTTATCTTTGATGGCTCTTTTTCAGGATTGCTCTCGTGGTACTTTCAGAGAGCCCTGCCACCTGATTTGAAGGCTATTTCACAAGCTTCGAGGAGAGTATTTTGACGTCATCCAGGGTTTCTGGTGTGGAAAGACCCAGAGAGAAAGCCTTAATTAAAACCTAGTCCAGAGCCTTCAGAACCTCAGACAAGGCAGAAAGTTCAAAGTGGCTTATGACCAACTCTTTTGAATGTCTTTGAGTAGCCCTGCCAGAATTTAAACCCAATCAAACATCAAAGAAGCAAAGCTGGTTGCATCATAAAATACTTTGGCTGTGCTTCAACTAAGTAGTTATGTGTACAAATACTTATGTAGTACTGAATGTAGTTGTGAAATAATTTGGTGAACCATACCAACTCCAGATTTATCACCTCTCTCCGCACCAACACCAGATTTGTCACCAGGAGTCAGGGACAAGAGAATTAAAATCTGTCTCTCAGCACAATTTGAATGTCATCTCTTCTCTCTCTGTCTCTCTCTTTGTTTACTCTCTTGACATGCAGCCTGTGCAGGCAGCTTTGTCCATCAAATGTCACCTGCTACTCTCAATATTAGTGAGGATACATCAATAAAGATTTGGGCCATGTCCACACTAATACGTTTTCGTTTGAAAACGTATATTTTTCTCTCCGTTTTGGCCTTCCATCCCCACTGAGACGCCATTTTAAGTCAACAAAAACGTATCGTTTGGAAAATGCTCTCCAAAGTGGATAAATTTGAAAAACACAGTTTTCGCGTTGTGTGGACAGTGAAACCGGAGGTATTTCAAAACGATGACGTAAGTTTAGTCATGTGATCCATGTAGTACCAATAGATATTCATGTTTATCGGTATTGTGCCTGTTACGTGTTATTAATTTTTACAATATTGCTAAAATATGTTACTTTCTATGTTACTTAATATGTGCTATTCTTCATAGCACAGTACTGCAAAGATGACAGATAATGTAGCAGCCTACTCACATTTGCTGTCCAGCGGCAAAACAGGAGAGCAGTTGCGTTTTAGACCAAACATATGGTGACTGAATGCGACCTGGACGCATCCGTGATGGTGAGATATTTTGCTAAATAAAATTACCCTGTTATTGTGCGATAACATTATTATTTATTTTCCCATCTGTATCATCTCAGTGAGCTTTTGAGAAGTTTCACGCATGCGCAGTACAGTGAACTTAGAAGTTTCTCATCCACACTGAAACGTCGGAAAACGCCTGAAAACGCTAGTGTGGACGGAGAGCGTTTTTAAACGAAAACCCTGTTTTGAAATCTATCCGGATTAATGTGGACGTAGCCTTAATTTCCTGATGCACAAAGATGTGTATTATACAAACACCCAGAATAAATATATATCTTTCTTCACATGAACAAAGTCCATCTCATCATAACTTAAGAGTTCCCATAGTCTTTGCACAAACAGATGAACCACATATCTCTTACCGCTCAATTAGTTAGTCCCAGCGCCATGCACCCCAATCCTTCATCATCAAAAAGTCCAATCAGTCATGAAACACTCCAAAAAGACAAGTAAATCATGACAGTGAGGCATTTGCTGCAATAAGGATATCCACCTGGTAACTAAGAGAGCCGTTAATTGGAAAAGTTCCCGGGAAACAACCACCACAACACATTGGTTCCTACCCCTTATACATCTGAAATCGTCATTCATGAAAAAAAAACCAAAAAAAAAAAACCAGGACATAATACAAGAGTCACGCACAGCATTATAGAAAATGGAGTCAAAAGAACTTCATTATTTTAGAAATCAAGATATACCACTTGATAACCTTAATATAATTTCCACTCTTATACACACTGACATAAACTAAGCAAACATATGTAGAAGTACAAGCTCGTAGATAAAGTCAGTGTTTTACTCCAGCTATATCTTTACTTTTTCGGTACTTTACAATAAGGTTAATTTGTTAACATTAGTAACTTACCTTAGTTAACATGAACTAAAAATTAACTATTCTTCTACAGCATTTATTAATCTTAGTTGATATTAATTTCAACATTTACTAATAACGTTGACTCACAGTGTTAAAGCGGCTGAAAATTTCTACTCACTTTGTTTCAGACAGGTATAAAATTAGTCATTTCTAATATATAACGCATACATTTTAACAACTATAAGCTGGGTTGGTCGGAAGTGAAAGAGGATGAGGCAAAGATGACATGGATATATATAGATGCAATGACCGTGAAGTGTTTATTTACAGAAATTGCAGGAAACGGTCTAGTGTCCAGAATACCGTGAGTCTAGTTACATTATTAAAATATTAATGCTTATTAGTGCACACGTATTGTAAAGTGTTACCACATGAACTAACAATGAACAGCTGGATTTTTATTAACTTACATTAACAAATATTAATAAATACTGTAACAAATGTATTGCTCATTGTTAGTTCATGTTAGTTAATAAATTAACTAATGTTAACTAGGAATCTTATTTTAAAGTGTCACCACTTTTTCCATCTCCATCACAACATGTCTCTTAGGCACTAGTGGATAAACAACTGCAATGAAAACAACACATACACAAACAATGTGAAAGGTATTTACTTCCTTATTTTCCTTCACAAGGCACTTGAATAAATAATCTGTTCTTGCAAAAAATATAGCCTGCATGATTAAATATGTAACACTATATTCTTAAGCAGATGTGGATGCCCAATCAATAAACAATAAATAAAATCCAATTAATAATTCAGCTTTAAAGTCATTTAAAGGGGGGTAAAAAAGGTGAAAAAGAGAATTCTCCATCATTTGTAAATGTAGCAAGATATTGATATGTCCCTTTATGGAAATACACTTGCAAAGAAATAAGTTTGTGACAGACTAGCTGACGTAATACAAAAACAAACAGCCATTTAATTGTATTCTTACAGTACATGTCCCAGTTACATTTGCCCTGGGCATTTTTCCACATTCTGAAATGTATAGGGCTGTCAGGTCTTTGCAATCAGTTGTGTTAAATGTTATATAGTATTAAAGCCTTGTTTGAGTGCATATACAGCAATGTACTGTTCCTTGCTATCAGTTTTTTTTAACTTATTAAGCAATCAAGCATTTTTGGTACACTGCGAGACACTTTTGTCCCTAATTCAACTCCATTCATTTGTGAGTTCTACAGGGCATCTGAACTTCTATGTAATACACATACACAAATAATATGTATAACAGTATATACACTACCGGTCAAAAGTTTAGGATCGGTAAGATTTTTTATGTTTTTAAAAGAAGTCTCTTCTGCTCACCAAGGCTGCAATTTTTTGATAAAAAATACACAAAAAACACAGTAATATTGTGAAATATTATGACAATTTAAAATGACTTTTTTATGTTAATATATATTAAAATTTAATTTATTCCTCTGAAAAAAAGCAGAATTTTCAGCATCATTACTCCAGTCTTCAGTGTCACATGATCCTTCACAAATCACTCTAATATGATGATTTTATGCTCCAAAAATATGTATGATTATTATCCATGTTGAAAACAGTTTTTTTTTTACATTTTTATTTCAGGATTCTTTGATGAATAGAAAGTTCAAAGAACAGCATTTATTTAATTAGTATCTTTTCTAACATTATAAATGTCTTTACTGTAACTTTTGATCAATGTAACTCATCCTTGATGAATAGAAGTATTGATTTCTTATTTATTTTCCCCCAAAAATAAAATACAAATTCTTACTGACCCCAAACTTTTTAAAGGGTAGTGTTTAATGTAACAAAAGCTTTCCATTTCAGATAAAAGCTGTTCTTTTGAACTTTCTATTCATCAAAGAATCCTGAAATAAAAATGTAAAAAACTGTTTTCAACATGGATAATAATCATACATGTTTTTGGAGCATAAAATCATCATATTAGAGTGATTTGTGAAGAATCATGTGACACTGAAGACTGGAGTGATGATGCTGAAAATTCAACTTTTTTTCAGAGGAATAAATTACATTTTAATATATATTAACATAAAAATATATTTCACAATATTACTGTGTTTTTTGTGTATTTTTAATCAAAAAATTGCAGCCTTGGTGAGCAGAAGAGACTTCTTTTAAAAACCTAAAAAATCTTACCGACCCTAAACTTTTGACCAGTCAGTGTAAATACAATTTTAAAAACACTGCAAAACAATGCAAAAAAAGATTCCCTTTACAGTAGCACAAACTAGAAAAGAAATTCCTCCTTTAAATGCAATTACTTAGGTGGTCACACATGAGTTCACATGTTAGGGAAATATCTCCATAATAAATATGACAAGCTTGCCACCTCGCATCTCCTCTGAACTCCTTGAGGTTTCTACTGCAATGTGACAAAGTCTTCAGACAGCAAGGGCCTGCGCTAGTTCCTCTCCCTGTCAGCTTGCCTTGACAGCTGCCATTTTCAGTGGCCCAGCTTTGCTCCCACAATCACACGCGGCGTTTGTTATTTTTTCCACCTCATCCTTCTCAGGAGTGCAGAACAGAGATTACAACAGCCACAAAAACAGCAGCGTCACTTTCGATTAGTGGAAAGTTGAAAGAGAGTTTCTGAAAGCCGCATCTAACTTTATGACATGGTTGAGATGGTACATTTTCTGTTGTGCATGTTGGGACCTCCCAGTCGGATCACAGGGAAGGCCTTCTTTATCTTCTTTTAAGCTCATCTCTCAGAAGATTTGTGGATAAAAAAGCAAGCTTTTTTTAGCTTGACGCTTATGGATATTCAGGAAATAAAAACAGGCAAACAAAATGTTCTGCTTTCATTTAGCACGCCTAGACAACCTGAGTGATTCTGAACCAGCATGAGCAACTCATCACCTGCCATTATGGCTCGATGTGAGGCTCTCTCATTCTCTCATTCATTGGAGAGAGCTGTCTGCCATGTCAGTGCACATCGCAGATGATTATATCAGTCATTTCAGCCAAGCAGAACAAAAATGGCCAAAACAAGTGAGAGGCAGTCGCAGCTGCAATGGTCACTGTTCTAGCACATCCTTCTATGTGGAGTCTGGACTGACACCCAGTGCAGCACATTTTCAGACAGATGGATATGCACACCTTTTTGTTCTCCCTTTTTGAAATGCCAATGAGATACCGGATATATTTGTATGCACACGCAACCTCTTGTGTTCCATCAATACACAAGAAAGGCATCAAAAACACAAACAATTGTTGCCTTGCCAGATGTGCATGTAAACATAAGGCTGGTGTTTTTAAAGCAACAAACTATGTTAGCAATGTACAATGCTTTCATTTTAAACATGTCAACATAATTATTTCAGTAACTTCTTCTATTTTCAGGGATGCAACTATACTGAAATTCTCTTTGAAAATGCATAAGATTCTCACCAAGGCTGCATTTAATAGATTTCTTTAAACCTGAATAAAACAATATTATTGTGAAATACAATGTATATGATCTGTCTTCTAATTATACACACTGTATACACGTATATATACACTCACCTAAAGGATTATTAGGGAACACCATACTAATACTGTGTTTGACCCCATTTCGCCTTCAGAACCGCCTTAATGGCATTGATTCAACAAGGTGCTAAAAGCATTCTTTAGAAATGTTGGCCCATATTGAAAGGAGGGCATCTTGCAGTTGATGGAGGTTTATGGGATCCACATCCAGGGCGTGAAGCTCCCATTCCACCACATCCCAAAGATGCTTTATTGGGTCGAGATCTGGTGACTGTGAGGGCCATTTTAGTACAGTGAACTCATTGTCAAGTTCAAGCTTTGTGACATGGTGTATTATCCTGCTGGAAGCAACTGTAAGAGGATGGGTACATGGTGGCCATAAAGGGATGGACATGGTCAGAAACTATGCTCAGGTAGGCCGTGGCATTTAAACAATGCCCAATTGGTAAGGGGCCTAAAGTGTGCCAAGAAACTTCCCCCACACCATTACACCACCACCACCAGCAGCCTGCACAGTGGTAACAAGGCATGATGGATCCATGTTGTCATTCAGTTTACGCCAAATTCTGACTCTACCATCTGAATCTCTCAACAGAAACCGAGACTCATCAGACCAGGCAACATTTTTCCATTATTAACCGTCCAATTTTGGTAAGCTCTTGCAAATTGTAGTCTCTTTTTCCTATACCACACCCCTAAATGCATTTGAGCAACTGCCATGTGATTGGTTGATTAGATAATTGCATTGATGAGAAATTGAACAGGTGTTCCTAATAATCCTTTAGGTGAGTGTATATATATATATATATATATATATATATATATATATATATATCACACACACACACACACACACACACACACATATATATATATATATATATACACACATGTATATGTATATATATATATATATATATATATATATATATATATATATATATATATATATATACACACACACATGTATATATGTATATATATATATATATATATATATATATATATATATACTGTATATACACAGATTTTTGTGATGCAAAGCTGAATTTTCAGCAGCCATACTCCAGTCTTCAGTCTCACATCATTCAGAGATCATTATAGTATGCTAATTTGATGCTCAAGAAACAATTATTATCAGAAATGGTTGTGGAATGGTGATACATAGTTTTTGTAGTAACTGTGATGCATGTTCTCAGGGAAAAAAGAAACGTGATAAAATTGCATTCCTTCATTAACCGACTGACTAGATGTGTGTTCCAGAGTACCTAAACAAGATTAAATATGAACACTTATGATAACAGTAAAAGCTCAGGCCAATCTCTGCAATATTTAGCAGGACATTGAGCTACACAGGCTCAACCCAAATTAACCTAATATAAAGCGCCACCCTCTCTTCCTCCCTCTCATAGATGGATGTCATGCTTCAGTTGAACTTTTATAAGGCTCAAGACCAATCATTGACAAACACTGCAGTCGGTTACAGCTCAGAGGAGTGTGGCAAGACTGTGCCTCACAATTGTTAAATCAAGCTTCTTCTCTCAGGCTAAATTCATTAGGAATAATTATTATTATTCCTATGAATTTATATACTTTGCAATTACTAATACACTTTAGTTTTTACCAGTGTGCAAACTATTCTGTGACTTTGATCAAGGTGTGTATCCACAGACCCCCCTCCATGTCCTCTGCTCTTTGATATTTCACCAGTTTCATTAACTTTTTTCTTCAGTGCCATTATCTACTCTCAGAGCTGGAAAACAGAAATACAGAAGACTGCCTCAGTGCTGTAAAACTCCCTCATAAACACTGGTGATCTGGGGGCCAGCCCGTAGAGACCCACCATTCTGCGGGTTTGCTGATGGTCTTTGATTCACTCTGCCACGGTCGGCTCAGGCCACCAGGGTTTCAGAGGTAACCGGCTGTGCTGACAGCTTCTCCTCAAGGCATTTGCCATCAACTTACCATCTCACCCCTCTTCTGCAACATCAAACACACCTTCCCAAACACACACACACACACAACAACAACATCAAATGTCAATACTCCTGAGTGTGCTGCTGTTATCATGGCAGAGTTTAATTTATGGAGAACAACAGCTGCATTCTAGCCTTTAGTAAGCTCATCAGGAAAATAAGAGAAACAGTCCAAAATCACATAGCAATTAAGTAATATCACATGAGCTAGAGTACTATTGTTTTAAATACGCATCCCTGAAAATGTCTTCGATATAGGAACATGCTATACATGATGGTATATAGACCCATATGTGTGTGTGTGTATATGTATGTGTGGATGAATGGATGTCTCACACACACCTTTAAAGGAACCATGTAAGAAATGTATTTCAGTCAATCATAAAATGGCCCTGATATGTCACTTGACATTAAAGGGGACATATCATGCAAAATCCACTTTTTTAGCCCTTACATGCATTTTGTTGTATATTTGGAGTGTTTATAAGTACAGAAAAGATGAAATTATTCTCTACAGGTGCTTCGTTTATATCTTTATATTCAGTTTTGGTCATATTTTTCAACCTGTTCAGATATTTTCTGTTGTTCTATGACGTTTTTGAGCAAGAACGTCACCGTATTTGCAGCGGAACTGACAAATAAGGACATTGACTACCAGTCCAACACTACGAACAATCCGCCATTATTATATCTCGCTCCGATTTTGTAGTCCAAGCTTAATAATGCAGAAGTTACGAGAGGGCTAGTCAAAATGTTCGGTTGTTTGATGTAGTGACCTGAAGCACTTCAAGGATCCCCACTTCAACAACCTCAGCCAGCATACAGAAGGGTTTGCCGATCGGGTAAATTCCTTCTATCATTTAGCTGCTGTGTTTCCTGATGCTTTCTAAACGTAAGTTATCATATTATTATCAATACAGATTTTTAGTGGTAAGATCAGACCGCAGTCATTTATCTTGTCAGTGTGCTTGTTTTAACAAGAGAAATAGTCGAACTTTCACTAATAACACAACATAGTTAACTTACACACCTGCCTCCATATGAAGACGGTTCGTCGCCGTCATCTTTTATTAAATCGCTCGCTCTGGCTCGAATATGTAAGGCTTGGTGGACAAGTCTTCCGTTGTTGACATTTTGTTAACATGTGAATAAAAATGTTCTTTGAAGCTATAGTAATCGTATCTCTTATCAAACTACAATAATGGCCGAACGCAGAGAGTTGAACCTGAGTTGAGCTGACCGTGAACTCAGCGACCTGGACAGTGGGCGGGTAAGACGGTACGCATTTTTATTTAAAGGGGCCGCATTGAAACGACTTGCTCACAGAAACACATCAGAAAAGGGGTAGAAAAGGGGCCTGTGGAGCTATAATAATGAGGAATTCAGACCCAAGCATTGCAGTTATGCTTTATATAGACCACAAATGTATGATTTATAAGTAAAAATGAATGATTTAAAAGCATGATATGTACCCTTTAAGAAATCATGTAAATTTCAAATTGTGTTATGATGTCATATGTCATAATTTTAAATGTTCTTATATAATTGACAACAGTAGTCCGGCCAGGATATCGTCATTTAAAAAAGTGAAGTTGCAGCCCTTTGTGTTTTTGGTCTAATGCGCCACCCTCCACCTATCTACCAATCACAAAGTCAGTAGTGTTGCAGCATCTATCAAATACCAACAGGATAAAAAAACATCAAAACCTGACGGCCTGTGCTTATAATGGGTTGTGGTTGTCTCTTCCATCTGGACCCTGATCCAAAACAAACATCAAAATCAGACACAAACATGTGTCACTGAGCACAAAATGAGGCTTCTGCCATGGCCATCCCAGTCCCTGACCTGATGAGCTGAGTGAACTTAAAGGGACACTATGCAGTTATTTTAGCTTAATTAAACAGCTTCAGAGTTATTGAAATGGTTATATGACTTCTTTCGGGTTGAATGGTGGGCGTCTCGACCCCCCGGTGCCTGAGAGCGGAAAAATCTCACTTGCAGTTTTAGGCTGCCGGCTCGCCGGCCTCAATATCAGGGAAGTATCGCGTGATTTCAGCTCTCGCGATGTAACATATTCCTTTGCGACAACACTGCACATATCCAGGAACAAGGTCGAGAAGGATGGAGTTTGTCACATTATCGTCATGGCGGAGCCGGCATATAAGATATAGAAAGCTAGGAAAGCATTGTCGGAGGAACAGAGAAAGAGGAAAGAGCAGACTGACCGAGCGAGGAGTCAGACGCGAGCATATAGCCGTAATGTGCGTGTGATATGTCCCCATTGAAACATCTCGCAGCATGGATGTACCAATACAAACAAATAAAACATCTCCAGGTAACTCTAGTAGATTCATTTATTTCGTTTGTTAAATAAGAGGCGATCTGAAATGTGTTGTTTTTGAAATCAAGTGACCAAAGCACTCGTTGCCGCAGCGATCAGTTTCAGTGGATTTAGTGATATTCAAACGGACGCGCGCTCAATCCGTTGCGGGGACTGAGAGACTCATTACGGTGAAATCACAAAACCCAATGCACAAAAATCATGTCCCTGCTTGAAATACAGCCACTAATAAACAATCGGTGTTGATGAGGAAAATTAACTATACTATTAGTAAGGATTAGAAGAACCCAGAATCTGTGACGCACATGGCAAAAGTTCTTCCTCTGGACCATTAAAGTTCAGTTACTCTAGGGGTCGCTGTTTGACAGCATTGTCGTCTAGTGCCCCTTTAACAGAAGAAGCGCCAACATGAAGCTGTGAATCTGAAGGATCTGGAGAGATTCTGTACGGAGGAATGGTCTCTGATCTCTTGTCAGGTGTTCTCCAAACTCATCAGGCATTATAGGAGAAAGCTCAGAACTGTAATCTTGGCAAAAGGTTTTTAATAAAAGGGTGCCTGCCAATAATTATGGCCAGCATGTTTGGAGAAAACATTTATTTCATGATGTAATTCCCCACAAAGCCACAACAGTGTTCCTGAATTAATCAGTGTATTTGAATGAATTGTGTGACTGAATGATTCAATAGCTAACTCAAGAAGGCACTTTCCTACACATACTGACCTGCGGAAAGAAAGAGTCATTAAAAAGTCTGTACTGCTGACACACGAATAAAACATTGAAAAGTTCTAGCGCTGCTGGACTGTATGTAAGAAATCTTGGAACACAATTTGCTAGTACATTTTCAGAGGAATACGATATATGCCGATCACTCTGTTATCCTGTCCCATGATGGAGTGGCATGTGAAAGGCCTGTGTAAAAGAGAATCTGAAGGAGTGCTGGGGCCAGGCCCAGTCCTTCATTGCCAGACGTGAGCTTTCCTCTTAGCGAAGGAAGGGTGAGCATATGCCCTGGGGCCGTCCAAAACCTGGAACATTAAAACTTGCCATGGTGGCTCAGCTCAGCCGTGAACCCTGAGCTAGTCTGGCAGCTTGGCTGCAAGGGAAGGATCTGAAGCCTGGACGACTGGGCCTGCAGTCAGAGCCAGGGCTGGACTCACTGTCTTCTTGCACTATGAGCAGGTATCATGGATTACAAACAGAATGTCCAAATCTCTATGAATTCTGAAGTGGCTAGACAATGGTTTTTAACAGTGGCCAGATAATTTCAGCATGGGAACACACACATTAGAGGGACATTATAGTAAACTAAATTCTTGATATAACATTAGATTTTTTTAATTGAGAAAATAGAAAACAATTTTAAAATAGAAAATTAAGAATGTTAAAAATATGGATATAAAAATATACAAATTATTGATGTCAAAATTTCATGTTCATGTTTTTAAAAACACAAATTTAACAGTTAAATTTAATCTTAAGCAGATCTTTAAAAAAGTATTTTTCAAGCTGTGAAATACAACATTGTGATGCATAAATGCACTTGTAGCATTTCAAATAACCGATTTTAGTCGTTTTTTTCATTGTCAATTTATCTTGACAAAAAAACAACAAAAACAAAAGTAATATCTGCGTGCCATTTATCAGTTATGGACATAACAAAATATTGGTTTATCAATATCTGAAAGTATTTAATTGTCAATGAATCTTTATTTTTTAATTGAAATAATTCCAACTTTCTGTACATGGAAAAGCTAAACTTCATAATTTATATGCACATTTCTCCTTTGATTATCAGAGCAAAAGTCTCATGAAAAGTCACAAAAAAAGCAATTTGTTCAAGCCATTTGATTTTGCCATCTCATATAAATGAATACAAGTAGTAACAAGAGTGTTGGACTACATACTATAACAAATGTCATGCTCTGAATGCCAAAGCAATGTTTTCCCCTCAATTTCTCCTCCACTTCACAGCGAAGTTGAATGAACAAACAGCCAGAACGGTCTAAACATTGAAAGGGAGGGTGAGTAAAATATGATTCCCCACTAGTTTCTCCTCTTGCCCAAATCTTCTCTCCTCTAACACTTGCTAACTCACTCTTGATTGTGCTGTGGGAGATGCAGGAGGACATCAGTGCACTTGTCTGAGGAAATGAACCCCCCCCCCCCCCCTCCCCTCCCCCTCTTCATCTCGCTCTCTCTGCACAGCCCTCGCTGTGTTTTTGGCAGTCACAACTGACCATCATGAGCTGTGGTGCCAATTTCAGTGAAAACTGGCACATATGGCAGCTGAAGTGCCATATGCCATAACAGAATATTTTTGGCGGTTTCCTCCATTTGTATAATCACTGGATCCGATATAAAAGTGGCTCATTATTAATTATTCCTTTTACCATTTTGTTCCCCTTTTAAAGAACCATTTTATGCAAGTGCAGCTCTGAGAGGTCATATAAATTGGTGTATTTAGTCATTTACAAAGAGATTAAAGAAGATGGGTTTGGGATTATACCTGTGAGTCTTCTGTAAACCCTGGAAAAGCACCTGTGTGAGCATGATAATGAGAAAGTGCTCAAATCTTTTTTTCCCACTGCTCTAAACACTCATATACAGTTCCAAGACCACTGTTTTTTCTTCCTCTTTGCAGGGTTTAGACTCCTTCCTTTTCCTCTTCTGCCCTCCATTGGAAATACCATGTTAAGTCTTCAGCTCAGTGCACTGGCCCAATAAACTTTCTTTATCTTAACTTGCCTACCCATCTATGTTTCCATCTATCTATGTTTCCATCATCTATGCATGTAAATCTATGTACCTATCTATGTACCTAGGCCTATCTATATCGATCGAATACGATGTGTGTATACGTATCTACGTATTAAACATACTTTCACTGCTGTAGAAATGAACAGTTAGGAGCTTTGTATTGTAAAATATTGTAATATAGTTTAAATCCGTGTCCTCTTGCCAATGTGACAGTGTCACTAGATAAATGAGTATTGTCCTTCAATCAGCTGATCCCTATTGTTACCATGATGCACACAGTATATGTTTTCTTGCTCCTGCAAGAAAGCAGCTCAGAAGTTGAATTGTTAAATTAAAAAAACACACCCCTGTACATTTTAATTATGCTCTGACATATCTGTTTGTATGTTAATATTTCTCCTTATAAAACCATATCGTTCTAGGTTAGCGTGCGGCTTGTCTGAATGTCCAGAATAGAGTTTTCTTTATCCCTCAGGAGCTTATAGTTCAAGACCACAATCTTTCCTTTCTCCTTCTTAAACACTGGATTATTTTCTTATAATCAGATTGACTGTTAATACAAAAGAATATCTGAAACTCTTTCAAGTCCCTGTAATACTTAATATAAAGTCTTAGTGACAAAAACCTTTTTTTAACATCAGGGTCATGTTCTGCTGACAAATGGCATCAAAGTGCTACAATGGGCCTCCGTATGAGCACGCTACAGAGAAATCTTTGCTTTATTGAGACGGAAAAGCAACTAAAGCAATGCTATTAACAGGGGCTATATGTTTGGACAATAAAGGATGAGAAGGGGAGATTAATTTTGTCCACCGAACAGCCTCAGCCTCCGTGAACCTGCAGTTCATGAGCTAAGCAGATGGCTACTGATTGAGCAAGCTTTCAGAACAATCTATGGAAAAAAAAGTCCTTATCATGCTTGGCTGGACAAGTGTTTGGGGCAAGAACAGATTTAAGGTTAATACTGTGTAAATCATATGTCAAAGGCCTCAGCATAAAATACAAATTAAAGTTTTAGCACAGGGAAGGGTGGGACAAAGTCCCATCATTTGAAACGTATAATGTAAACGGCACTAAATATCTAATCTGTGGTAGAGCCGGGAGAAGAATCATATATGTGGAAGAAATACAAAGAAAGTAATTATTATGGGGAAAAAAACATTTACAAGAATAACTGCTTTGTGCAATGCAAAAACAATTTACCATATCAATTGGAATTGGACACACTTGATGCACTGTTGATATTTGAGTTATTCTTTTGTAATTTACCATGAAGATCTCTAAATTGGGAGAGAATGGTGTTACAATAACATTTTATTTCAGTTTAGTCCTGTCTTTATCAGTGAAAAGGACAAAATATGTTAAAAAGAATAATAACAATAATCAACGTAAATTACATATGGAGATTTATTTGAAATAACTTACTTGTTCTTTCAAGTAAACAAAATAATATTTGTTGATGGGCCAAAAACAGATAGACATCTTCAGTTAAAGATGTTAAATGCTAATGCATTGAGATTATTTAAAGCTCCAGCCTTCTGGACCCAAAACCAGCTGAAGAGTCAGGTAATTCAGTTACACTTTCTTGATTCTGTCATGCATTTCAGCAGGTTACCTGCCCACAACTGAAAGATTGTGTGTTAATCATTAGTAATTGCACTTAAGTGGTTATTTGCCATTGTATTTCGCAAAGACCTCCTAAAAGGTCTTCCATGTGGCAGCAACACATGCATTTATCTTCTGATAAAGATATTAGAGGCTACAAACCACAAGAATGATGAATAAGTCAGCAGGAAGTAGTTTAAAATCTGCCTAACGTGACAAATTATTAATTCTCTCAATCAAGGTTTTAAGCTGGAAGCCATCCGATGTCAAGGACAAATCTATTGATTCGTTGAGCTTTTTAAATCTTTCAGACTGATTAATGTTATATCGATTAAAAACACCGGCTCAATGTGTTGACAGAAACTCTGTGTGCACTTGGCTGGCTGAAAATATCTCAATGCTGTCTCCCACAGATGTTAATACAGACATCAGAATCCAGTCGTGCTGGGGTCAGGTTGAGCACGCGGAGCTCTCTCGCGCAGCTCGCCTTCAGATGGAGTGCCACAGCAGGTGTGCACGCGACAAGCCTCCGCGCTCAAGAGCCGTATCTGAGCACCACAGATGCCGTTGAGTATCAATCGAGTATTTTGGCGAACAAACCATCAATGAGAAAAGTAATAGTAGTTAGCCTAATACAACGACATAATTTAGAGCTGGATCTCGTTGCACGAGGTGACATGTTGCATGGCTGTCCATGCATATTTAGGAAGCTATGTGACAAAATACTCAATTAACATCAACAGCAACTCAGAGTTACAAGGAGAAACTTTTTCTTGGCAATTTTGATGTTCATGAAATCAGCAGGCCTGTAAAGCAGAGCAAACGATTTTAGTCTATTCTAACATCCTTTAAAAAGTAGCCTATATAGCAGAAAAAATGCGACATAAAGTGTTAATATGATAAGTTATAATGTTTTAAAAGAAATAAATGTTTTGACAATATAAAAGACATAGGCTACATGTACAATGACATTTGGGGCTAATGTTACTAAAATACAATTGTATTTTGCTTTGGAGACAAATTATATTTATTAATGCAATGCATAGGCTAGCCTACCTATATTTTTAAAGTATAATTTGGTTAAAACGGTATCTTATAATTTATGAAAAGTGCTCGAACCATAACATTTGTTTTGGATTTTATTTTAAAACTTACTGGAGTTGAAGCGT
This sequence comes from Hybognathus amarus, assembly GCA_030378365.1. Classification (NCBI taxonomy): domain Eukaryota; kingdom Metazoa; phylum Chordata; class Actinopteri; order Cypriniformes; family Leuciscidae; genus Hybognathus; species Hybognathus amarus. Next base: position 230,201 of record JAQIUQ010002832.1, read on the forward strand.
TTTATGTGTTTTTTGGTTGATCTGCTTTATTTTACCCTGATGGTGTTTGTGTGGGTGGCCCAATTGGGCTCTGTCTTTGTTATTAGTGGCCAGAGAAGTCATCATGTGACCTTCCTTTGTGTTATTACCAGTAGCCTATATGTAACAGTAACAGAAAGATAGCCCACATAGGTTGGTATATCATTTTAATTAAACGACTTATAGCTTCTGTTGACGATAGGCTTAATTACGATCATCGAAATGTCATTCAGCGTACTGCACTAGCCTACTGTAATTTTACAGGAAAGGTCTACAACAACAACTTCCATGTTTTACCATAAATTAGGCTAAGCAACATTTTACAATGTAGGCCTACATGTTGAAACAGCATAATAAACATTATCTATTGAAGATTATTCTTAGCCTACATTAAAATTCATTTAAAATATGTGAGTGTTCTTTGTTAGAAAATCTAACACAATTATGAAATATTCTGCAAATTTGCATCTGACAGTAGTTCAATAGTTGACAACGTTTCAGCATAAGCTCTCTGCATCTACTAACTGTCGGCGACCGAAGAGTTAAAGGGAGGAGACGAAGCGTGTCACGCCTCATTGGGCAGATTATGTGCAGCAAACAAAAAGTGTGTATGTGGGTGCCACTCAGTCAGTCTATCGGCCCCATCTGCACGCCTCTCTGCGCTCGCGAATCATAAGACGGTCGGCAACACTGTCACTTTCAACCGACGGGGAAATGTACTGACTGCACGGACTTCACTGGACACGCTGAATAGATTATATGAAGATATATTGACGGCAATTTCAAAACCTTGTGGATTATTTTACCCTAGAACCATGGTGAGTAATGACAATTTTACAATAAAAAACAACCGGAGGCTAGTAGCCTAATACATGGGGGGTATGCAGAGCACAGACAGCATCCTCGCAACCGAAAGCTCGCAGATGGTAGACGGAAAGTCATTGAATCGGGGAAACTGGTTACACATCATAAAGTCGTAAAGTTGGAATAACAACAAGACCGTAGATAAAAAGCGCAATAAATTTCAGCCTGAAACATGAGGTCAATGGGTTGCGTCTCCTCTATTTTAGAAATGCGCATATATTCGTGGGTCTATTATAGTATTTAGTTGAAATGCATATTCAGTGGATCCTTTGTGTGATTCAGGAGTGAGAGTGGGACCTCACAGCTACAAAAGGAGAGAATCGTGAAAGGAAGGGCAAAATTCGCACTATAAGGCTTTTTATGGATGAAGGGAACTTTTAGCAATTGTGTCCTGATAATACAATCAAGAGCCGGACATGACCGTTTTAAAAAGCCTAGCATCTTCATAATAAATAGAAAATGGTAATTTAAACGGTTTACAGAAATATAGCCTATAGGCTACACATTTCATATTGGCTAACGTTTTTATAGTAGCTATTTTGTATTACGCGCGCCAGTGTCGGCTTATTTGCGCTATAGACTAAATGTATCCTATATGTAAAATAAAAGAAAAAGAAACCCGGCATCCTGTACCTCTCAGCTGAAAATCTGTAAACGAATTTGTAAATTGTGAATTATACAGATGTTTTGTTTTTGTTTTTATAAACGTGTCTGGAAAATAGTTGCACTATTTAAGTGCTCACATTAGTTTAGTTTTACCTTCAGCTTTACCAGTAACATTTTCCTTCACTCCTTGTCGTTATAAATAATTTTTCATTTTATTTTAAAATATATATTTTTAACCTCATCAAAAAGCTGATGATTCATTGAAAATCACAGAAATATGCCGCAATGTTAAAATTATAATAAACGATTAGCCTAAAAAGGCTGGACTAATATAGAATATTTATAAACTTAAAAAAATACTGCTAAAAAACAGTTCACGAGTAAAATACTGTATATGCTACAGATTTACCTCATTTGTAAATGTGCATTAAGGGTTTGGAGAAGAAAAATAATTAATTCGGCGTGCTGCCTTAATTAAAGCCTCAGAAGGAAAGTGGTGGATTATGGTAATAAGGAGACATACGTTCCTTCTTGTAAAAAGGAGCTAAAGGTTAGCTGACATGAAAACAGTGATTTTGAAAGTGCTACTGAATCCATTCGATACGGTCCCCGATTGTACATTGACCAACCGGTCTCATAAGGCCAGATTTTCCTTGTCAAGGCCATGTAAAATATTTTCGAATACGCATTGAGAGTTATTAATGTAGGCTAATACGGTCACAGTCATGCGTTTGAATCGAATTAATGCATTTTAAAAAATACACACATCCTCTCCCTTTTCTTGGATTAGCTAGGCTACTTATATTTTCTGTCTTCAGAATTAATTAAAACTCCTTTAATATAGCCTACTTAAATTTTATAAAATAGATTAGGCTAAATAGCACAATGCTTATCAACAAAATATAGGCCTATAATTTAAGCTTTTTTTCCAGACACATAGGTCTATATCAGTACATTTATACTTATTTATCAATCGAATAGAATTGTTTGCTTAAAAAAAAAGAAAAAAAAAAGAAAGTAAAAAGACACTGGCCTAAATGTAAATGAGGCTAAAGCCGACTGCCTGTTAAAAGGTTTTGTTATTCACTTTCTGTCTGGATCAGAAATCAGAAATGGAAAATAAAATATTTAAAACAATTCACATAACTTAAATAATACAAAAACAATATCTGTTGTATTTATTCCCATTTAATTCACTGACATTGTGTCTTACAGCAAATGATGGAGGAATCCAGTTCGCACAGACTGGCCTGGGATGGAGACGCGAAAGCGATGCAGCAGTGTTTAACGGATATATTTACCAGCGTCTACACAACCTGTGACATTCCGGAAAATGCCATTTTTGGTCCATGTGTTCTGAGTCACACTTCACTGTATGACAGCATCGCCTTTATCGCTCTGAAGTCCACAGACAAACGAACGGCGCCTTACATCTTCAGGGTATGGTCACTTTTTATATCAATTCTAACAAGTCAAGTGTTTGAAATGTCAATTTATTTAAGCTATATAGTAGGCTTAATAGTTTGCTAACTTTCGCTATATTACCAATATTTATTTTGAATTTTACAAAATTGGAATAGAACAATTGTATTCTTTGCAATTAATTACTGATTGGCTATATTTTATACCGATGTTCTAAGCGTTTTACTGGTACCGGACACAGGTTGACACGTCAGCTGCCAACAGCTCCTCAGAAGGCCTGATGTGGCTAAGGCTGGTCCAGTCGGCGAGAGACAGGAGATGAACAGAACCTAGAGGCCTATGTGAAGAACGGCCAACTATTCTACAGGTCACTGAGGGAATAGAGAAGACGAAGAGCTGCTGGTGTGGTATGGCAAGGATCTCATTGAGCTGCTCCTCCTGAGCTCAGGCAGAAATCAAGTGAAAAATAAAGGTACACTTTGAATATCAAAAGTTGGTTGTGTTTAGTAAATTAATATAGTTTGCTGTGTTCGGATAGTTAATGTATAAATTCAAAATATTTATAAATAAAAAACATACAATAAAATGTGAGACTTATTTTTTCTAAATTATGTCTTAATTAAATCATGCATTCCAAAATTCATATAATCATTATGTACCTGTTTAAGGATAGCTTTTCTAAAAATGTCTCTTTTCTTTTTCTCTTCTCCTCCCCCAATTATGTGTGTTTCAGGAACGTCACCCTTTTTGTGCCCAGACTGTAGCCAGCGTTTCCAGTTCGAATTTCCCTTTTTGGCTCATCTGAGATTCCGCTGCACTAAGAGACTACAAGGCACGGCCAGCCCAGAAGAGGAGGCCAAGGATGCCAGTGACCAGGCTAGTCTACCCCCTGCCAGGTCCAGTCCCAAACTGGGTCGATCCGAGGGCTTCTCAAATCCACAGGACGGAAAGCCATCCACAGACTTCCATAATCTGGCCAGGGACATGGAGAAAAACAGAACCAGTCCGCCGAGTGACAAAGAGGCCGAGATCCTGAGTGAGAACTCCGGAAAGCGCAAGTTCTCTGACATGGAGGACAGCAGGAAAAGTGGATTATCTCAGCCTCTCAAATCCAAAGAGGAGTTGGCCAACTCGGCTCAGCAGTACCGTGGAGCGTACGGTCTCAGACGAGAGCAGACAGGCTTTTTCTCCCTCGGTTTCAGAGTCAACGGAAACCAAGAGGAGCGCCTTTACAGAGGTCAAGAAGTCACCTCAGGGCTTGAAGCACAACGGCAAAAACTCCAGCTCCAACTCGGAGAACAAGGAGGCTGGAAGGCCCAGCAGCAACCCGGCGGAAAAGCACCTGAACATCAGACAGGTTCTCAGCGAGACTCAGCCCCCACAGTCCCGAATGGAGACCTCGTCAATTGGCAGTGCGTTCACTTCGGTGCCCCAGCAGGGTGGTGGAGGCGCGGAGAGAAAGAGTGCCTTTAGCCAGCCGTCTCGCACCTTCTCGCAGATATCACCTCTTGTCATGGCACCCAAGCTTCTGCCGGCAGTAGACTGCCATCCTGTAGTGGGCGACACCGTCTCCTCCAGTGAGACTCTACCAGGCGGACCACCTTGCCGCGAAGCTCCATGGCTCAGAACTAGGCAGCAACTGCCCCGTGCCGGGTGGCATTGCAAAACAGAACCCTTTCCTGTACACCACAGCTTTCTGGCCCAAGACCTCAGGCCCCATCCAGTTGCAAATGCCCTCTGCTCTCACACTCCTGCCCCCTTCATTCACTTCCCTTTGTCTGCCTGCCCAGAACTGGTGTGCCAAATGCAATGCCTCCTTCCGCATGACCTCCGACCTGGTCTACCACATGCGGTCGCACCACAAAAAGGAGTTTGCCATGGAACCTCTTATTAAAAGAAGGAGAGAAGAAAAGTTAAAGTGCCCAATCTGTAATGAGTCTTTCAGGGAGCGGCACCACCTTTCCCGGCACATGACCTCTCACAACTGAATTTGAGGATTTATTATTTTCTTTTCTTTCCTCTATTTATTTTTTCCTTGCAACTTTGAAATCAAAATGGGAATATGGTTAATCTGGAGGAGTAATACCAACACGTTTGCTCTCATTTTAAAAAAGACATTACTGTTTTGATTTCTCCAAATGTCATGTTTTTGTGTATGACGATGCATTTTCACTTAAAAACCTAAAATCTATTTATTATATGAAGCACTTATTTGAAAAAAGGGACAGTAATAATGTAAGTGTACTTTGAATTTTGTATATATTTAATGTATAATGTATATAAATGAATTAAGATGCAGATCATTTCATTGAGAGTTATTCAATGACATGTTATGTCTATATGCATAAGGATATTGAACATTGGGAACATGATGTTGAAGTATTTAAGAGTGCATGTAAATTATAGTTATTGGTATAAGATGCAGTCTATTCGAAACAATGTAAATACTTGTTTTGTTTGAATACAAAGTGTAATATTTTGTGTCTGTGAGGAATAGATTCAGTGTTTCTTCCTTTTGCTGAAATTTACTATTTGATAGTTTATCTAATCATGTTGAATGCTTTGACAATAAAATAGCTTTATTTTCACCTGACTATGTGATCAATTCTGCCTGTCTGTAAAATGACAACAACAAAAAACACACGGTAAACATTGCAAATACATAAAAGAATAGGCTGAGCCTCTAAAAAAGAGTGCAGAGGGATGCTGTTTACAGCTGTGGGTAGTTTTCATTCAAACGAGCCAGTAATTCACACACACTAGCCAATAATATCGCGTAGGTTATACGCACGTCTTAGGCTTCTACTGTTTCGACACTCATCCTAAAAGAGTTTGTTAGTTTGTTTTCACAAAAAAATTGGTATTGGATAAATTAGCAACTTCGTAGAATAGCCGGAATTCTAATGTTTAAATCGTGGGCCTATCACCTGTAATACGAGCTAAAGAAATTCGTGTAGGCCTAGCCTATTTGATACGACCCTCAAAATATTTGTGAGGAAATATCCCCATAATATAGCTATAGCCTATAGGCCTACATTAAAAAACACTGCGAGTAAGGCTAAACCAAACTTTGACAGTTTATGATAATACCAACAACAGTGATGATGACAATGATGAAATGATAGCCTAATTATTATTATTAGCCATGTTGTTGTTGTTATAATTTAAAACAAGAAACATTTTCACTAAAACGCATTGAATTAAAATCTAAAATAGTGACGCACCTCCGAGAAACTCAATCTTCGTGTTATTTTAATTCTTATAGCCTACAATAGGCTACATAGCAAACTAAAATAAATAAATAAATAAATAAACGAAAACCGGCTGCTATGTTTAAACAATCGCGCTCTTTGTTTTCAAACGACTTGCGGTTTGTGACCGCGACAATAGCAGAAATATGTTAATTGTTTCGCTTAATTCATAGAGTGCAGCGCTTCGGGAAATTAAGATAAGAGTAGGCTATAGGCTAAACAGTAGGTAGCCCACTTGATTAGCCTACATTAGCTCATATTTCATGGAAGAACTCAGTCATAAGAAACTACAGAAATACACTCAGTTCAACAAATAGCAATGAAACAAGAGCCTTGAATGCAAGTTTACATAGGCCTATATACGTATAAAAGAAAAAAAAGAAAATACAAATGCCCTCTAATGAAAACATAATCTCGATTTAGAAATATATAAGGCCTGTCTATCAAATGGGCCATAAGTATGACAATTTAAAACATAAGGATTACAAAGCAATGCCAATTTATAGTCTACCTGTTACGAATCAACTTGATTTGCAATTTTTGTTTTCCTTAATAGACAATAAAAAACACCATATAATTATTTCTAAGCTTTATAAGTATATTTAAATGTCTTTGTCAAATATATATTAAAATCAGAACTTGTATTGTGGGGCTTAAACCAAGGAGCTACAGTAAGAGGGCGATACAAGCTGGTAAAATAGCTCAACAGTGACACCAAGCTCTTATAATGAAAAATTCAACCAAATCAGGATTTTTTTTACAAATGAATTGTGCATGCAGAGTCTTAGTCTGCCACCTAATGGTCGACATAGTTCAATCATGTCCAGATCAATGTTATTTTAAAATAGCGAATAACATAATATAATATGACATAAACTTTATGGGTAACACTTTACAATAAGGTTCATTTATTAAACATCAGTTCATGCATTAACATGAACTAACCATTTGTTACTGTATTTGCTATTCTTTGTTAACATTAGTTAATACAAATCTAGCTGTTCACTGTTTGTTCATGTTAGTTCACAGTGCATTAACTAATGTTAACAAGATTTTAATAAAGTATTAGTAAATGTTGAAATTAATATTACCAAAGATTAACAAATGCTGAAGAAGTATTGTTCATTCTTTGTTAATGTTAACTGTAGTAACTAATGAACCTTATTGTAAAGTGTTACCACTTTGTGTAAATAAAAAGAGGCCTTCAGATTAAACAAAGAAACACACAAAAAAAATTAAACTATTAGCAGGCTCTGAACTTGATTCAGTGTGATTGCAATTTAATAGGTGGACCTAAAAAAAACAACCTTACCCAATCATAAAACATAATCAAATAATAAAGTCCAGAAGATGAGGTAATGGCCTGGGAGATGATGATAGTCACTTATATTTGGTGAAGATATTTATTGCCTGACCCATGTTTTGTGACCAGAGTCATCCGTACCATCATAATCTCCAGTTACATTTGTCAGCGGTATCACTCAGCACCTCTCGGTCAGGCTCAGTTTATACCCTCTCACATGTGGCCAATGTGGTCACCCTTGGCTAACCTAGCTGGCCCGCTTCTCATACTTGACGTGTGATTGTGTCCTATGCTGAACTGCTCGTTTCTGCATCTGTCTCTTCCCTTCATCTTCCTGTTGTTCTGTAACATCTTGGCAAAGGGGCCCTCGCATCAAAATCAGATCTGTGTGAAACACCAATCTCAAACAGTATGTACGAGTGATGTATTTATAGATTATTCACACTAACGACACAGTGATATCTGAGATCATGACGAGAAAACAAAATACATGCTTTGTAACTGCTGATTTACTGTTTGCATTCCTCCAAAGGAATAACAGGCCACCCTGTGTAAATTTTGCGAATCTTTAACAAATAAATATATTTTTATATAAAAATTATCTCACTGCAAAAAAAACAGTCTACAGAAATAATCAGCCTAACAACAAGAACACTGCAACAATATTAAAGTCACTATGAAATAAAAACTGAATTTTTAGAAACAATTGCTAGTAAATTTCACAAATACTAACAAAGAAATAGCAAGTATACTCATTAAATTAACTTTGAAAAGTAGTCGAGACTTAGACAGTATCTTTGTTTAATTTACAAATATATAGTTTACTCGGATGTATAGGCCAAAATAGTGAAGAAAGGTTCATTGCATCATCTGTTTAGCGCAGACTTTTAATACTTTCATAAATGAGTCAGTGGTTTGACACAAGGAGTATGAAAGTTCACAAGTGATCTGATACTTGAATGTTGCCATAGAAGAGCTTCTGAATATTAGGAAATACTAAACCGCAGAATGCCACGATCAATTCAAGGAGTAAAATATTCCATATTGCGGTGTAAGCAGGGTTCATATATTTGTTTGTTTGAACATCTAATTTGTCTTTTACAGTATATTCTACTTTTAAAATAGATTAGCTATGATTGTGTCATAGGCCTATACCGTTGGTTGAATCTATATGAACAAGCACTGCACAACAGCCTGCTTAAGTTATTTTGAAGCAGCACACATTCAATCTTCCTCCGCGTCGACATGGACAAATTTACACTTAGCGTTCACTTCAAAGATGAACAGATTCACTTATAGACATGCTTTTGCACTTAGCATGAACTCTGTCCTCCTCAACTGTTTGTACCTGTCTTCTGTGTCTGCCTTACAAATTCTACGCATTGCTGAGAATATTAGACAGATCTGAGAGCAGGCGAAATGTTTAAACTACACCTGTCTCTCCTTTTCAAATTTCTGTCCTTCATGGATCATAATAAATCTACAAGTAAAGAGAAACAGATTATCAATTGATTTAAGGCATTCTCAAGATTTTCTGCTGATTCTTTTTTCTCGCTTGTATACCTTAAATATTTAGTTTTTATCCAACAATCGTACAATATCAAACACAGGTTTTGATATTTATGGATGATGCACTCACAAATATAATTCATGAAAAAAATCATTGTAATACTTTTCAATAAAGTTAAATGGGATTAGTGCATGCATTAACTAGGATTAGGACAAATTAATTTAATTTGTCACACTTTAGATTCAGATTCTCACTATTTACTATGACTTTTTCCTTAATAAACTCCAAATACTGCTTAGATAATAGTTAGTAGGGTATTGCCAAATTTAGGTAATGGGTAAGATTAAGGGATTATATGGTCATTCACAAAAAAGGCATTATGTGTTTTATAAGTACTAATAAACAGCCAATATCCTAGTAATATGCATGCTAATAAGCAACGTTATTAGCGAGAATTGGACATCTAAAGTGTCTCCCATTTTTGCCTTGCACAGAGAAAGAAAGTCATACAAGTGGCAGTTTACATGTCCTGTAAAATAGTGATTTTAAAATTTCAGTGAATGCATTGCTTATGTCTTTTGACACTTATGGGCCATACACTTTTTTTTAGAAGTAGATTTTGCATGCAAATGAAATCAAAGCAAACCGCTCTTGTTCACATTCCAGTACACGGGTGTCAGTAGCCCAGTCGCTAACAATGTCAGACACAGCTGTTGTTCACTCTGCTAAGGCTTCGGGGTGAACCGCAATCGAACATAAATTATGCAACCGGACAAAAGACGTACCGGTCATTCATGCATTGTTAATACAGACACCAGGACCATCACGTTGTTCGTTGCTTCGGGTCATGCCAGGTCATTAACTGGAACAGGCTGTATGCTTTACTAAAGCGGTGTACAGGTCACACATTTGATCTTGACTACCACCAGGTTTGTTGTTGTTTCTTGCTCTAGATCATTCGTCACAATGAGTGCACATGGGCGCTGTTCTCAGAGAGGTAAAATATAGGCCTTCGGAAAGCCACTGTAAAACTATACGGAACTAATCTTTCAATGCTGTGCAGACATTTTGAGTGTCCAGCTCTGATTACTGTGCCTTGAGCCAGAGCAGTCAGGTAGGCCTGGAGGTGGATTGATGCCACGGGAAGTGCACAGGAAACTCCCAGTTGATTGGTGAGAGAGAGAAAATGGTGACTGTTTGTTGGTTTTACTAGATAGGAATAAGAACGACAGAGGGAAAAGAAGGGGGAGTATGGGAAGACTTCAAAAGATGCATTTCTCTAGTCCACAAGAGGGATATGAGGCTACATCAGAGAGTCCAGCAATTTCCGTAGCCTCAACTATGACCTGGACAAATGGGGGCAGGAGCAAAAGCCTGGCACTCAAAGGTAGACGCAGAGTCAAAAGAGAAGCAAATTGTATTAGTCGTATAATAGTAGTAATAATGTATTTAGAGACTACACAGTTGGCGGTGAAATAAGAGACAAGCTGATGAGGTGAAGTATTAGCTCACATCAGTGCATACGTGTTACTAAAAACTAAATTGGTATTTTTGTTAAAAGGACAAATAGAATGTGATATGCTATACTGTTAAAATGTCCTAACTTTCAGATAAAAAAGTTAAAATTATGTTTTTTTCCTTGTGCGAAAAGTTATACACTAACTGGCAACTTTATTAGGTACTAGTGCCAGGTTAGACCTCTTTTGTTAACAGAACTGCCTTAATTCCTCTTTGCAGATTCAACAAGGTTCTGATACATTCCACAGAGATATGGTCCACATCTCATAATGTGAGTCTACGGTTTTTCAGCATCACAAATTTGCTCTATTAGATTGAGATCTGGTGACTGTGGAGGACATTTGAATGAACTCACTGTCATGTTCAAACAATTAGTTTGATGATGATTGAGCCTTGTGACATGGCACATTATCCTGCTGGAAGCAGCCATCAGAAGATGGACATGGTCAGCAACAATACTCAGTCATGCTGTGGAGTTTAACAAAGCTCAATTGGTACTAAGAGACCAAAGAAAATATCCCCCACACCATTACACCAACACCAGCCTGAACCGTTGATGAGGGCAGGATGGATCTATGCTTTCATGTTTACGCAAAATTCTGAATCTGAATGTTGCAGCAGAAATCGAGACACAACATACCAGGCAGCCTTATTTCAATCTTCTAAAAAACCTAGAGAAATTGTTCAAAATATCTTCTTTTGTGATTCATGACAATAGAAGATAGGAAAAACTAACAATATTTTGGTGAGCCTGTGCCTCACTTCCCTGTTCATAGCTGACAGGAGTGGCACCTGGTGTGGTCTTCTGCTGCTGTAGTCTATCTGCTTCAATATTCGATGTGTTGTGCGATGTACAGAGCTAGTCTTCTGCATACCTCTGTTGTAATGCATGGTTATTTGAACTATACTGTTGCTTTTCTATCAGCTCGAACCAGTCTGGACATTCTCCAGATAAAATCATCAAGAAGAACTGACACTTAAATCTCTGTTACTCAAGGAGAAAGCTATAATTCAGTTCATGCAGAGATGCTGCCAAGTTCTCTGTGCCCAAGCTCATCTCAGATGGTCTAAAAGACAGTGGAAATGTGTACTGTGGCCTGGTCACAATGGCCATGTTTCAGTTTGTTTTGGGAAAAACAGACATTGAGGTCTCAGTCCCAATGACAAAAGGGACCATCCAGAATTTTATCTGCAACAGGTGCAAAAGCAAACGTATGCCCTGGTATTGCAGTGCATTCAGTGCGACGGCATGGGTGACTTGCATTTGTGTAAAGGTGCCATCGATGTGGAGGCATGTATTGGGATTCTACTGAGAGAGCAGACTGATCTTATGAAATGGCGTATGTATGACACGCCAATTCGTATTTTCATTTTGGCGTGCTATCAACACGCATAATCGCTTTTCAGCGTGTTTATGAACGCCTTTGACTTAACATTACATTACATATATAAATATAGGACCTACCCCAACCCCATCCCTAAACCTACCCGTCACTGGGGTTAATACTATTTGAGTACTATTTTATTAGCAGATTAACGATCTTTTTGTCCTAGCAAACTTTGTAGTTTTTTCACATACTTTTGCAACAGGACGCGGCATGTCGTTCTGATCCCATTTCAGCGTCTCAGCGCTCATCCACTCAAAGCCGGCTCGCAAGCCGAAACGAGTGTGTGCGGCGTGCCTGTTGTTTTGTTTCCGGTCTAGCTAGATCCGCTTGCGCTTTGGTCGAAGAAGCAACGAAACGTCCTCGCGCGGGGCAAGCAATTGAAATGAATGGGTTTCAGACCGCAGCGCGAGGACGTTTTGTGCCGCACACACTCGTTTTGGGCTTGCGAGCCGGCCAAATGGTGACGTTATGTTTTGAGTGGATGACGAAGGCAGAGACGCCGAAATGGATGCCAATGAGATTCTGAATGTAAAGTTTACTTTTAAAAAGTTGCCAAATTGTCCCATTGACAAGACCAAAGCGATCTGTATGTTTTGTCATTATGAACTGAGCTATCATCATCGCAGCACGTCCAGCCTGAAACACCACTTGATGATGGCCAAGCAAACACACACACACACACAAACACAGATGATGCAAATTCTCCACCCCCTCGTCAATATCAGGACCTCGTCAGTATTTCTTTCACCCTTTTATTGATGGACAGTGTTGCATTGTGTAAGAGATTATTTAGGCTATATATGTTAGAGTGAAATTGAACACTATTCCAATGTTATTTTCAATAATAATAATTAAAAAAAAACATTTGCACTAAACAAGCCAATCCACTTTTCCATATTGATAAGAGCATTTAAAATGAGAAAAAAAATTTAACAAAAAGAAATCAAAAGACATTAAGAATAGATAAAAATGTGCGAATTAAGTCGAGGTTAACTATGACATTAATGCGATTAATCGCGATTAAATATTTTAATCGTTTGACAGCACTAATATATATATATATATATATATATATATATATATATATATGTATATGCTCCCAGATGTAGATCTACATTTTGCTTCGTTTCGCTCTGAACATTTAACGTTGTACATACACGCGGGATCACTCGGACATTTAATGGCGTGACATACACGCATACACGGCGGATAGCTCGAAATTGAGTATGATAACACGCCACTTGACTTGAAAGTTCCAGCAAAAGTCATGATGTCATGTTGGAGAGAGACATAGCTGACATCAAAATGATTCTTTTCTGGGAATAAAAGACAATGCCAGGCTTCATTCTGCACATGCTACAAGGTTTCTCTACACCAGAGTGGATGTCCTTGACTGCCGGCCTGCAGTCCAGATCTGTCTCTTATTGAAAATGTGGCCCATCAGGAAAAAGGAGAATCAGAAAACAACGACTACAGACTGTTGAGATGTTGTCTTATAACGGGTGAGATTGAGTAAAAAAAATTCCACTTGCAAAACTGCAAAAATTAGCATCCTCAATTCCCAAATGATTAAAAAAAGTGTATTTAAAAGGAAAGTGATGTGCACAGTGGTACACATGCCTCTGTTCTAACTTTTTTGGAGTGTGTTGCATTTGTCAGTTAAATAAAGGTTCAGGAGAATTCACAAATCACATTATATATACATCCTGTATAGAGGGGGATTACCCTGCTAGCTTTTATCTTTGCCAAATCTGTCAGTAGTTACTGATCGCTCTCCACTGACAGCGTCACGTCAGCGATTTCAGTGCACTGACAAGCAGCTCTGTCTGTAACAAGTGAACAGGTGCTTCTTTGTTCCACACCAAATGCCCTCTGGACACTTTGCAAAAACACAGCGCTGGCTTTCTCATAAATGAATGAGGACCTACTTAGTCCAAAGCAAATGTTTAGATCTATTACAGAGATTAAATGATTGGCTGGTCTGTGTATGTTTTGAAAGGATGTGTTTGAAATGTGTGGCTATATTCACGTCGGCCTCATGCTCCAAGTCTCAGGAATGGGAGTAGGGAAAAGGGTGAAAATCTTTGACCCTTAGAGTGCAGCTTAAAAATATGTCTTGGTTTTAGGAAACCTCAGAGACGGAGAGTAAAAACCTTCTCTCCTGTTCTGCCTTGCTGAGGTGGAATGTTTCAGCAGTCTGTGGGGATGTTTGCAAAGGACTAAGGTTGAGAAAGTGGTTCTGAGGTCACAACACATACTCAACTTGATTGTTATTTCAATAGGAAATCGACATAAATCATCAGAGAAACACCCTCAAGCACTTGTGACTTAAAAATAATAGTGATTCCCAAATCAGTGGGCAGTAAAAGAGCTTGTAAAACCAGATCACACGTAGCAGGAAATTAGGAAACAACTTTCTCTTTTAGGAAGTTTTCATCTTTAAATGTTAATACTGTTAATGCATTATAAAAAAAGATGTTCCCTTTCAGTCAAGAATGTCAGATGAAGAGGGCATCGACTAAATGGGATCATGCAGGAAGCCAAACATCCGAGTACCATTGAACGAGCCAATGGAATTGGCGTGCGTGCCTCGAATCACACAATCCGCCCCGCGGCATGGGTACAATACGGAAGTGGATGTACGCGCTAGTTGCCTTTTGCTGACGTCTCTGAAGATGCTGTTTTTTAAAATATGCGAGTGTGTAGGCATTCTTCTGGTGGTTTCTACAGCGCGAGTGCAGCGGTGATCGTGAGTTTTGAGCTCTCAACTGCTGTTTTAACAGCAACAAATTCTAAATGTTTGTGTGTGCTGACGGCCACACATGCCAACCCTACCGATTTTTCCAGGAGACTCCCGAATTTCAAAGGCCCTCCCGAAAATCTCCCGGACCGACCTTTCTCCCGATTTCCATCCAGACCACAACCACCCGTCACTGGGCGCCGTTTCAAGACCGAACAATAATAGGGGAAAAGGAAGAAAGAAGAGACCATAGCAAATATAAAGAGAGATATGTCGCAAATTCCTAACTGAATGGAAAAAATAATTCACGTTCATCTAGGAAAGCTCAAAGGGGAAGGGATATCCCTGCCCGGTTTGTTGTTTTCCCGGGAAACTCCCGTAATTTGCATGGTCGAATCTCCTTAATAAATAATCCAACCAATATGTTTGTCTAATGTAGATAAAAATGAGCATCAAACATGATATACCCGCATACATGGGGTGTCCGCGTAGACAGTAAAGGGATGTTCAGAGGCACACAGCACATTCAATAAAAAAATTCTCCCGGACTTTGAAAGCCAAATGTTGACAAGTATGTTGAGGCGGCTGGTTCAGAGGGCGGAAAGTGAGTTTTTGACACAGCTTTTGTAGACGGTTTATGTTCCCAATGCGGGAGTATGACTGTTGCGGTGTTGAGATCGAAGACTCGCCTTCGTCTGCTAAGCTGCAAGTCCCCATTACCATGCCCCACCTTCGGATGCCGCATGGGGTGGGAGATAGGAGGATAGCGTTGGATGTCTCGTCCGGTAACCATTCCCTGTGGGCTCATCACTCCTCCCTTCCACCATAGGGGAATCCTCGTGGGGGAGCCTTGTCTCTCCTCGCAGGCCTGTGAGATCGCATCAGGTTTGACAGTCAGAGCTTACAAAGCTTGCGGGCAAGCCGCGCCTCTTTGCATGCCATGGTTGCAGGTCTATTAGGCCAAGACACTCATGGACATGCAAGAATGTAGTCTAGACCTGAGTGAGCTCCGCACTGCTGCTGACCTCACCCTCACGGGCATGAGCGTCGCAGCATGCGTGGTCGGTGCTAGCGATGTCCATCCTAGTGGTCCAGGAGCGCCATCGTTGGCTCAGCCTGGTCGAGAATGGCAGATGTGGACAAGGTGCGATTCCCGGTCTCCCCAGTTTCCCTGATTGGATTGTTCGGTGATGTTGGGTGCAGCTCTCCACCGCCCAGGAGCAGCAGCAGGCAGGCCGCCCGGGCTGTCTCAGGCACTGCCAAGACAGGGGGCAAGTGTCAGATGTAGCGTCCCTGAGACAGGCCACCCAGGGATGGGGGACGAGCTCTTCAAATGGTTACTGTTGCGCCACTGGCTCCCCAAAGCTTAATGGTACTGATTTGTCAAGAGAACAAATTCCATAGATAATACATGCCTGCGCACATATATTAAAACGTGCATACCTACAGAATGTATGTTTATAAACTCTTAATGCGCATGTGACCCGGTCATCTGCATTCACACGCATCTCCTGTTGCCCCGTGGAGACAGGTAAGTGTTGCACTGCACACTCAGGCCACCGACGGGCCTTCCGAGCTGGGTCCATGTCCTCCACCTCGCTGCCCCTCTGGGTACGTCTGTGGTCTTCTGGACCTGGCCTGGTTCGTAGAAGCAGAAAGAGCTTCCCAACCGGTCCGTACCAGCCTGTGACCAACAGACCATCATCGGCTATGTGATTCATTATCGCTCAACGCCTACACAAGTTCAGTGATATTCATCCCACCTGAGTCTTGTGCGCACATGTCGCGGTCTTACTGGCGAAGGACGCGACATAGCTGCCCTTCAGTCGATTTGAAGGCTAGTTTTTACAAACTTTTTCTTCGTGTACCTACAGTAGTATGTGGTGGGTCATGACCATCTTGGCCCTGTGTTACTTGAAACGGGCCCTTTCTTGAAAGCCTCTGTCCAAGTTGCTACACAGACATATCAGTTGGCATATCAGTCAAGAACAAGAAAATTAAAGATTCATGGGATTCTATATAACCCTAGAAACCCCAGTGAATTTCTTATTTTCTAGTGTACAACCAACATTGAAACATGTGACCTAACCACCATCAGCCAACAGACAAAATCATTGAGTATCAATCTTTAAATGGGTCAGACAGTCTTAATATTGTCCAGATGCTGTCATTTGTGGCAGTACCTGAAAACGAATCTCCTCCCCTGTTACTCAAAAGCTTAATTTACAGATAATGATCACTTGTGTCAAAACAATAACAAATGACAGGACAAAAAAAACCTGCATGATACTACAAAGTTTTTAAAAGCCAGGATCATTGATGAATCAATCAGGATCATTGGTGTTTATACTCATCTGGGGTAATTCCTCATTCCAGTTACTGGAGGGTCCAACACAAACAAATGGCCTTTACAATTTGGGAGGTAAACAGTTCTGCACTGTTTACATTAAAGTGATCAATCCATGTTGTGCAGCAAGTGAAACAAAGAGGAGACTACATTACAGACCTCCATGTCTCAGTCATTTATCTAGTGATTAAGTTTGTAATGTTTTCAGAACACATTCCTTTTAAATTACTGAAGACTGCCATCACATATTAAAGGTAACTTAAGATTCTGTGAGCAAGATCTACAAATGCTCTAGGCCTAGGAAATTCATGCATATAAGAGAACAAGAGCATATATCATGCATATTTATATGGACCTTGCTGTCTATGCAACAAATTGCTTGACTAGTTCAGAACAAACTGCAAGTATAATATATCTCAATAGCTTCAATTGCAATGATATTAAAAAAAAAGCAACATTTTACCAGTATTTGAGTGAGTAGATGATTAAAATGCATTTTTTCAGACATGAACAGTAAAATTCCCACTGTGCGGTACTTTAAACAGAAAATGTCTGCTGCTTTTCTCTCAGCAGGTATAGCAGTATTAAAACAACTGGCCTCGACATCACTATTGTTTAATTATTCAGAGGGCCAATGAAAAGATACTGAGAGGCTTTCAAAGGCTCCAATGAAATTGTAACACACTGTTAATTTAAATAATACATTTTGATTAATTCTGCGTTGTCATTAACATGTGCTCCATGAAATTAATCCATGTAACAGCTTGGCATTGTGCCAATTAGCAAAGAGTACAAACATACACAGATTCTGAAAAATCTATTTCTATATCTATATGAATTTTAAGAGATGCTGACATTTTTACCTGCCATTCATTTTTTAAAATATCAATATTTTCACTTAGAAAACGAATTTTCCAAGTTTACAATGACAGGCCTGAGGGTCCTCTCTACTGTACATATTTCACCTGCACTAACTAGGCTACAGCATGAATTTAATAGTTTTATATTTAAAGTTTTGTTGCTTGCTTGTCCCAGTAAGAATCAGTGCTCAGAATTTCCAATAATAATGTGTGTGACATGTCTGTGTGATAGACACGTTCACGTGGCTTGTGTGCAAAACAACTGAGCTGGAAATTCTGGATAGACAGCTTGGACAATTGCTTCTCATCCAGTAATAAATGATTTGCTTGTACACCCATTTACATGTTTCCTTGTTCTTAAAATGCAGAAAGAGTATGTGGGTCTTTCAGGTGATGTTGTGACACAGAAATACATATAAGATTATAAAAAATTCCAATTCATACAGACTATAGCCTTACCTACTTATATAAAAATGCATGCAAAATTAAAAATCATTTACATTTTATGTGGGGTAACTAGGCAAATTTATTATATATATATATATATATATATATATATATATATATATATATATATATATATATATATATATATATATATTTATTTATTGATTTATTTATTTTTTGCATATACTGTATATATTTTACTGCATTTTGCATGTTCTCGTATGTATGCATGTATGTATGCTACTATGTATATATATATATATATATATATATATATATATATATACATATATATGTGTGTGTGTGTGTGTGTGTGTGTGTGTGTGTGTGTGTGTGTATGTATATATATATATATATATATATACTATATATATATATATATATATATATATATATATATATATATATATATACATACAGCTATATATATATATATATATATATATATATATATATACATATAGTATATATATATATATATATATATATATATATATATATATATATATATATATATATATATATATATATATATAGGGCCTATATGCATGAGGACATGAGGTGAAATGAAGAAACCAATTGTAAAAAATAAATAATTAATAATAATAAAAAAAGAATTATTTGTATATATAAATTATTACCTTGAAAAAAATATGTAAAAAAGATTACTTGAAAAGTTATATAGCCTACACTCATGTGTATACTGTGGTTGGCTAATTTCTACTTCATGGTTACACCACTTGACATTAAATACATTTATGTGGAGCTACTGAAACGTAGCCTATGGCCTATATTTCAAAATCATAAACGATTACAAAACACGAACACATATTTCTCAAAACTTGTCAAGTGTTTTAAACAAGATTTCTAAAAGATGTAGCCTATATTTTTTTATCATCGCGAATAAATTTCATTTTCATTGAAGCACTAATTATGTCTAGCTATATCCTGTTCCTAGTCACAGACGCGCTATTGGATCTACATCTCCAACAAACACTGTAAAGATTTCAGGGCGGTTTGAATGTTTCGTCCGATATAAATTGAGGATGAGAGAGAGCGTCCCGCACATCTCAGGCACGCATCAAGCAGTGAGATCATTTGTGATATAAATATCTCTTTGCCAGCAGATCTGCTCCAGCTCCTGCAGCCGAGGGTAATGCCCACCAGTGAAACAGCGAGTTACCTCAGAGCGCAGGAACAACAGCAAAATGCTGGAAGTGGCCTAGCACTCGCACAGACAGCTCTCTGGAAAGAATGAACGTTCCTCTCCTGCTTTTACTCCTCTTTCAGTTGCCTCGCTCTGCAGTGCTGAAGGGACCTGAACGCGCGTATTTGGAGAACCAACTTGTCGAGGAAGGGCGCGTATCAGGGGCGCAGGACTGGCAGACTGTACTGTAGAGTTGGAATAGGTTTCCACCTTCAAATTCACCTCGACGGAAGAGTCAACGGGAGTCACGAGCCTAATCCGTTAAGTATGTTATCATTTACCATATCTTTATAGACTTATAGACGTTTGATTATATGGAGAGCTAAGTTCAAATTAGTGGCTGATTTATTTATTTCTGATATAAATAAACTTACTAATACTCAATGCTAATGACACTCTGTTAATTTACATCCAAAACACTGATACATTATTACAATGACCCAATTATAGGCTTGCAATGTTTAAACAATTTTGCATACAGCCAGAATCATAGCAGGTTATTTTGATGAGCTGTTCAAAAATACTTTTTGGCACATCAGGGACACAAATAACTGCAGATTGATCTGGCTGAATGAATGATCCACTCTAGTGCTTCCTCTTTGGAGTATCTTGTTGTGGAGCGGCTTGTTTATTTACAGGTATGGGGAACAGGTGCAGTGGCTGAGATCAGAATGCTATTGAGTTGAAAGCTGGAGTGAGCGGCGTCATTAACATGCCATGCACTAGATTTCTGTTAATGGTTGAATACCTTGGTGCACATGCCATAGTATGGTCTATTTAGAGGGTCTACTGTAAAACAGATGATGAAAATTAGATTAAAGCAAAATTGTGATAAAGTTTGGGCGGTGGGTGTTAAGCCCATACGGCAGACAGAAATATTTTGAAAGCAAACATCATTGACCTGAAACATCTCTCTGAAAGAATACAGCCCAGGCAAAACTAGTACTCCAATACACTCTAAAAAAAATGGTACTAAATAGCACTAAAAGTGGGAGAACCCCTGAAGAACCTTTTTTTTTTTTTAGAGTGTAGGGGACTGGAAGTCACATCTTTTGGGTGCTTGTTTTTATGATG
Source organism: Hybognathus amarus (assembly GCA_030378365.1). NCBI lineage: Eukaryota > Metazoa > Chordata > Actinopteri > Cypriniformes > Leuciscidae > Hybognathus > Hybognathus amarus. The sequence goes on from JAQIUQ010002832.1 coordinate 250,756, forward strand.
CCAGTGTGTTTTACAGTGTTGTTGTGTTTTCTCTATTATTTACTTACTCTTATAAAGACATAACATCCTGTCAAAATACAAATATATATCTTAATTGAATTAAAATGGAACGGACTTGAGCTGAAATAAAGACACTATAATCTTGCTAACAGTTGCTTTAAAGCAGAATTTGTAGTTTGCATGATTGATTCTGTTACTTTCCTGTTTATTATTGTGTAAGCATTAGTGAAGAATTTCCATTGTATAAATGGCTATACAAGTAAATGTGACTTGACCTCACACAGTCAGTGTTTGGAATTAAATGCATTTACTAACTGTTGTGACTTGTGTACATCCAGCAGCAGACAGGAGTGTATAGAATAATGTCTGTGTATGAACCCTCAATCCTCTTCTTTAAACTGTGATAGCCTTGAATTTCTTCATTTCTTATTGTCTTTAAGATTTGAGCTATTTTCTGTGAAACACCACCTGCTTTTGTCTTGCCAGATATACAGCTAAAACCTGTAGTTAATTATTTTCTTTCTTCTCTGCCCAAAAACGTATCAAGACTTAACTTTGCCATTTTTATTGCATGAAAGAGGTTGATATAGCAAATAATAACAGAGTCGCTTATGCCATTCAGTGACACAACAACCTCACATCAGACTCGCTGACACTTGAGAATTCGAAGGGAGGCAGTTTGAGTTATAACGCATTTGTCACTCTTTCATAATTATAAACTGTGAACTGGAGCCTGTATTCTGCTGCTCTGTGAATATAGCTATTGTTTGACCTTTGACTTTTAGGACATAAAGGTCATCAGTCATCAGCTGCAATCAATGTGTTTTTCTCAATCTGCAGGTGTGCTGGAGCTATTTGCCGTGTCTCAGGGGGTTATAGGGATCGAGGGGTTTTCCAGCAACCAATTTCTCAGCCATGAACAAGAGGGGGAGGCTTCATGCAACTGTGAGTCTTATCCAGACACTATATTAACACAATATAAACTCCTACATCCATACAAATGAAGTGGATGTAAACCAGACCCAAATGTGCTGAACAAACTCCCCATACACACTTTTGAGGGAAATCTCGGCTTACTGTGATGTTTGTGAGCCTCTGCAAATTCTGTCTACAAAGACTTGTATAGCACAAAGCAGTGGATAGAGACACTGCAGTTTCAGAGCAATCTGGATTTGCAGGGGTCTGGGCTGTCTGAATAGAAGGCAGAGCTTATTAGCATGTGTTAATGGGAAGAGAAGATTAAAACAAGTCTGGGGTAGTTGATAATCTTGAAAGAAAGAGGAAGGGAATCAATATGTGCGTAAACAAACTGGGAGACAGAAGTAAGGACACTTTGCATGCACGCAGCAAGAATAGGGATTTATGCATACAATATGAAAATAATCTATATTCCTTTTTAGCTTTAAAACTCTTACATAATAGGAACTGCCTTTTTTTCGTCTAAAATATTAATTCTGAAAAAATATCATTATGCAGCTTTATCTTCACATGTTGTATATATTTTTATTAGCAGTAATTATTATTTTTTTTGAATAGTGGTTTACTCACATACACATATACATATTCATATGCACTTGCAATATAAGAAGTGATAATATAAGAACAAGAAGTAATCGTATATGTGAACTGGTCCCCAAAGAAGCTATCTAAAGCTTATACTTGGGGCCATTACAATAAAAAGGAAAAAGAGGTCAGTTGTACTTGGTCAGTTGGTAAGAAAGTATCTGTCACAACTGCACAAAATTATACATATACCCCACTGCCGTTCAAAACCTTGCACTCTTGTTTTATCAAAACTACAGTTAAACAGTCATATCAGTGATGCCATACCTGCCTCCGTTGATACATTATATGCTTTATTAGACATCTGTTTGGATACATTTATAGACAGAAAACTAATAATTGTTATATAGCTCAAAACTGTTCTTATTATTTGAATCACTTGTTTTCTAATTTTTTTAATTCTTTGAGGAACCGAAAGTTTAAAAGAATAGTATTTATTAGAAATAGAAATCTTTTGTAACATCATAAATGTCTTTACTGTCAAAAAATAAATAATTGAATGAATCCTTTTTTTTGTAATAAGAAGTTATTTGTTATCTGTATTTATGTGTACCCTACTTTAAATAAATGTTTTACAATTTTAAGAAAAATCTCGTAAGGGATGGATAATAAAGTAGTCTAATAAGTCTGAGGATTAGCCTCCAAACTGCTGCAGACATCATCTGTAATTAAAGCAGCTGCAGCGGCTCCGTCAGACTTGAATTGGGTTTCATTTCCTCAGACCAGCTACAGTTGCACAGGCTTATTTAATAGCCGTCAGCTTGGGGTTTAAACCCCAAGCACTTCACTCCGTAGACAAGTCGGCCTAACCAAAGGAGTATCAAATGACTTAGCGTCTGATTTTTGTTGCACTGTCCGTCATATTTAATATTTAGATGTTTTCATAGTGGCAATTTATGCTGTGATAATGGCAAGGAAGACAAATGTCCATTATGCCGTGTGACCTACCCAGCAAGCCATTACTAACATAATCTTTGCAAAGCTTAAGAGGTCACTGCATTCATTGAGAAAAAAGATGGAAACGGAGATGCATTCCATGAAAATCAATTGGTTAAGAACGAGAGGCGTGTCTAAAATTTGATTTTGCTCACATGCTCTAAAGGAAAAAAAGAAGAATACAACAACAATTATGAATGGGATTAAATCTGCTAAGATGTAATGACTTGTCTGTGTCTACAACAGTACTGCCGTATGGGAAATCTTGAGAAGATTTTTTTTGTGGATAATATTCGGAAAGAAAGCTGTCAGAAAACAGACACAGGTCAAGCAGCTGTAAAGTTCATGACTTGACAATAAAATGTCTTCTACTCTCAGACACCGAACAACAGACAAATGGGATGTCTTCTATCTCCTGAAACATAGATTGAAAATAACCCCCCCAAAACAAAAAATGTCATAAAAGGATGTATCCTCAACAGCTGGCTGCTGTTTTAAAGGAAGACCATAAGCCACTTCCAGAAGACAAAAACCATGTACACTAATCAAACAAACATTCAGATGTTTTGGGGGCAAATGACCTCATTTAGGGGAGAGAGCCCCTGTGAAGCTATGGTAGGTCAAGTTATGACTGGCATGTTTAGAAAATATTGTAATGGCACCATTTTCTGCTTTGCTGCACTCTTCAGCAAACCAGAACAGTTTTATTATTTCAGAGTTTGGGAATTATGCAAGACCTCTTACTTTGGACTGACCCTCATTAAAGTCATGATATAGTTTCCCACCACATTTATTTTTAGAAAGTGAGGTCACAATTCTTAAAGAAGCTGTATGTAAGACATTTTTTCATATAATCATAAAATGGCCATGATATGTCACTAGACATTAAGAAATCATGTTCATTTTAAACACTTATATCAGTATTCCAGCCAGGATTTTGTCATTTAAAAAGTGAAGTTGCAGCCCTCAACTGATGTTGATGTTGTCATGTTGTGTTTTGGTCTGATGCTCCACCCTCCACATATCTGATCAATCACAAAGTCAGGAGTGTTGCAGCATCCGGGTCTGCCAGCTCTGCTATAGTTAACATAGCTGCAGATACAAACGTTTCAGAAAAAAAAAGGTTGGATTCTGGCAGCCTGATCTGGCAACCCTCGAGTCAGGGGTAACGGTAGGGGATAGTACCGCTCCACAGTAATTTGAAAGTGATTGCAGTACCAGTTTTGGCCACAATCATACATACAGCTCCTTTAATATTGGTGGTTGTGTACAGTTGTTGGGATAAGCTAGCCTGGTAATACCAGACTCTGCTACTTCACTTTGCTTCGTAGACAGAGTCTGGAATGGCATAATAGAGAAGTGTTTTCTCTCGCTAGGGGTGCTTCTTCTGAAGTTTAAAATCATTGGTTACCTGTAAGCCAGTCAGATAAGTTTGTTTATGACTTATGTTATGCGCCGACACAGCCGCATCGAACCACAGACATTATGCATTGAACTCAAATCTATGATCGAACTTCCACTGTAAACAGGGATGCGCGCTTTTGTAAGGGCTGCAAAATGTGTGCCAACCGGGAATGAACAATTCACAAACTAAATACTGATTTGCTGAGCTGCGGCCACCCCGCAGCGTCGGATGTGCCCTGCTCTTGTGCGAGTCATTAATGGTTAATAAGGAGTTCATTTTACTGACTCTCTGAGTCATTCGAGTAATTTCGTTTATTTAAGTGGATTAAATTTTATAATTTTAACAGCCAAATTCCCCAAACACATCCACCTACACAATGTTGATCACATTATGAATTAAGAAATCATAATGCAGTAAAAAATGATTTACAGGGAACATAAATAATCACTTTACCTTCTGAGTCTTACGTTCATTTGTCACGTGACATATGCAATGAACAGGTCGTTAATGAATCACATATCTGGGACTAATGCAGCAGGATGTCGAAACGAAATATGGTGGATTGTTGTTATTATTATGATAATAATAATATGATAATAAGAGCGCGCCAGGCGCGTTCACAGCCGAGGAGACTGACGTTCTTGTCATGGCCGTAAAAGACAGAGAAGTGACGTTGAATGGGGTAAGTTATGTCCTTATAGTTATGCATACGATGCATATAACGTTAGTTATGGCCAAACAGGTCTGATCCGTCGTTACTACAATAAGCCAGAAAAGATTGGGTTGCGTAAATGTGTAAGCTTGAAGTGTTAATATTTTTCCTTGTTATAATGTATGATTTGCAAAAATAAAAATGGCTGCATCTGTGTTGATGAGAGAATCAAAGTGTATACGCATTGTGTAAGCTACATAATGGCCAAGCATGCTGGTTGTTGCTGGTATACGTTGCAAATAGAGGGGCAGCAAAATTGTTTTTAGCCTAGAGCGGCCGAAGTGCACGCGCCGGTCCTGGCTGTAAACACTTGATGATGCGAGCGAAATACCAGGAGTGAACATTGCTGTAAACGACTTTTGTTTCAGTTTGAAAAACCCCGGAATGTTCTCCATAACAGAGCGCGAATTGCATCCCGTGTCTTGTTTCCCATTTCTGCGGTCGTTTCGGTTTTCGATTTCTCTAACCTACAATGTAAAACTCTGCGCTTTGCTTCTACGTCACGGCTCTCAGCCCGCCCTCTGTTCGTTGATTGGCCGGCTGTTTTCAGGCCAGTGGAAAACTGAAAGATAGGCTGCTATCTCAGACTGACTACAGGAGCGAAATGAAATTAGCGGAAGTAGGAGTCTGATGGAGTCAGGCTAGGGATAAGCTGCTCTTTACAAAATACTTAAAGAGCATATTGCAGGTAAAAAAAAAGATTTAAAATGTTTTAACAAAGGCAAACAAGGGCACAAATTTAGTAGATAAAGTGATAGTTTCTTGGATTGCTCATAAAAATGACTTTTGTTTCAACATTGCGTCATTTTACGTCATGTCAGGGAGCCTCAGCCTCGGCCCAGTGCAGAGGAGGCTGATATTCAGTGAGAGAGGTCGTCAGTCAGTGTGTTTTCAGTAGGTTTTGTATTTTAATTTAATGGCATGGTTTAACGTCATGGTATTATTGTGTTTGTGGAGGTTGCAAAAACTCCAGCCTGTCAGGACATCGAGTCCACAGGTTTCTATAACAAGAAAAGGAACAGCGCTATCTATCTTTCTTATAGATGTTTGTGCAGGTGAAGAGACAGGATTTCTCTTCTGCATCGGCTTCGAAGAAACGCGGTCGTGTAGCGTTCACTTCAAATTGAAGGATTATCATCCCGCCAATATGATGGAGTTCAACATGGTATGCCGAAGCAAGAATATTGATTGTCGTATACTGTACTAATGGCATCAAATAGTGTGATATAGGTAGTCATGCCCTATAGAGGCAACTTGTAATTGAAAAACAAAATTACTAGGTTGTTTAAATATTCAAATCCTCAATTTTGTGTTTATGTTATAACCTAGGTGAAAAATATGTATTAAAAACATACCTGAGTATTTAGTACAAGAGAAATATACTCAAGCATAGTTTTTATACATTTAATAGTATAATCTACCCTAAACATACTAATGTTTGCTGGCCTGATATACAATGTTAATAATCTGTACAATATTGTGAGCACAGTGTATATCGTTAGCAAACATGTATCTATAAGCACGTCTCTCACCAAAAGACACCTGTCCTGTTCTCCACTGGTTCTCCTCACACCACAACTCAATGCGTCTCTGACCATTCTGTCCAACATTAAACCTGGCCTGTCCTGCTCTCTTGGCAGCATAGCAGGCTAATAACTGTATGGTTCATACGAAGTGTTTTCTCAGCATCCAAAATGTCATTGCGATCCATTGTTTTCCCTGTTGTCTGAATCGACGCTCTCCCACCTGTTACGTTCACGCCCGCCACGCCCATTTCTGAGACGTGGGAGTAAAATTCTCACAAAAACATCTTCAGAAGCTTCTGTAGCGTATTTAACAAGTATATTTTAAAGAAAATCTAGTTTCTACATTATTTTTCTATACACTGACTTGGGTCCTCTAACCTGCAATATGCCCTTTAAGGGTTAGTTTACCCAAAAATGTAGAATTATGTAATTAATGAATCACCCTCATGTCGTCCCAAGCCCGCAAGACCTCTGTTCATCTTCGGAACACAGTTTAAGACATTTTAGATTTAGTCCGAGAGCTTTCTGTCCCTCCATTGAAAATATACAGTATTTACGGTATACTGTCCTTGACTCAGAAATAAAGACATCAAAGTAATCCATGTTTATTTGCCTGAAAAGAAAAATGTCATAGGCTACACTTAGGATGACTTAATGGTGAGTAAATCATGGGCTAATTTTCATTTTTGGGTGAACTATCCCTTTCAGAAATGCTTTCAATGATTGCTATTTTATGATGATTATTTTTTGGACGTATGAAAGTCATGCAGTTTCCCTTCTTAAAGAGGTGTCCTAGCAGAATAACTAATGGTGTCGTTCATCACAATAACTGCAAATATATATGATCAACAAACACTTGAAACGAGAACGTGACCAAATTCTATGTCTCTGATTTTGAACAATATTTCTAACAATATGCTTAAATTTCCTTTTGTGAAATGTTGTTCTTGAAACATGTTTGTGTCAATAAAGGCCATTTGATTTAATGTAATTCAAACACATTCACACAATTTTTATGTAAGGCTTATGTCTCCTAATACTTTTCGGCACACACAAGTATAGGTATTCAGTGTGACGGACCAGAAGAAAGTCATGACCGAGTCAAGTTCATGTCCTTATGGTCTCAGACTTCCATTAGCTGGTCTTCGATGACAACGCTGGGTATCAGATATACCTACAGAGAAGTCTAAAGTCACATTCGACAAAGAGCCATCAGCTTGAAGGAACAATTAGAAAAAAAAATGACAAAAACAATAATAAATTCACACAGACCAAATGCTTCATGTCTGTGCTCTATGCTTGTGCTTCATGCCTGCTATCAGTGTAGATTTGGTCAAATTCCTGTGATTAAACATCTGACCAAAGCTCAGATAGTTCAAAAACATTTAAGAGATCTAATGGATGTCTGGTCATGTCAGGCTATGGCTGCATTTCTGAAACCTCTATGCAAATTTGCACAGTATACATATAGATTGCCTACGAAAAGCACTGTGTTCTGCTTTCCTCTGCCTTGGAAGGATAAAGTTATTTCATAGCCTAATGAGTTTTCAGCCCACACAAACAAAGCTGTGCTTCTGTCAGTCACTACAGTCTTTGATTGGAAAGTCTGGTTTTGAATGACTTTGAGCTGAGAGATAAAAGCAAGACTTGCAATTATTGTGTAACCCCCTCAATGCTTCTTTCTGGGGCTCAGTGTCTAATCTGCTTGGTGCTTTTAATTAGCTCTCTTTATGAGGGGCTAACTCAATCAGGCCACAATGTGTTCTCTCTCCAGCAGCTGCAAATATGGCATCCTACAAAGTGTGTGCTCAATAATTACTTATTGTGTGCCCAAAGTGTTAAAGCCTAATTGGTGTGTCTATTGCTGGGGTAAAATTGAAGCATGATAAGTAAGCTGATCAGTCTGCTCATAAGTGTATACCGGTGTCCTCTTTGCTGAATCTGTTAAATATGTACTGCCTTGAAGAAGCTAAAGTATTTGAGATAATAACATATTATTAACGGATATTAACATATATTCAACAAGACAATGCATGAATGTGGCTGTCATGTCACCACAAACATCAATGACTGTTTGTTGCCTGTTGTGATAGCTGTGCGTTAGTCCCTGTTTCTGTAATTCTTTGATTTCCCAGCATTCTCTGCACACATGTGTTTTTCCCACAATGTCTACAGTACTGTAAATGATGCTGACATCCAGCTTGCACTAAGGACAATAGGGAGACTCATACACAAATACACAAGTCATTAATGCTCAGTGAGGATATATTCAGTAATTAAATACATTTATAATTGAGTAAATTATTATATCAAATATTTTTGTGGGATATTTGAAAGAAAGAAAAAAACTCTTGATCTTATTTTTTAAATTATTTGTTCAATAATAGATATTATGCAAGGGCAGTGTTGGGTAAGTTACTCTAAAAAAAGTAATTAATTACTAGTTACTAATTACCTCTTTAACAGTGTACTGTAATTAGATTACTGTACTAATTACTCTCTTTAAAAAGTATTTAAGGGTGATTCTTCAACTATGGTACTCTTTGAGCTAGACAGTTTCAGAAAATAAAAACATTTCTACAAACAGTTTTTTAGTATCAGTTGGTTTTTCAATCTGTCTAGAAACCTTCCCTTAGTTGGGTGCGATGATTTGTATTGAATAATATATATATATTTTGCCATTTTTATCTGACAGACCGAGAAAAACGCCCAAGTTCTCTTATTTACCAACAATATTGTAGCAATAATAAATAATAAAATATTTCTTATTACCTTAACTTAATTAATTGTAATTAATTAATTGTTTTTTGTTGTTTTTACATTAACGTTTTAGTATTATAGCCCAAAATAATTTGCTGTTTAGCACGAACAATATCATTTCCACCACAACCTGTCTTTACCACCACAATGAACACCATGGTGGAAATGACTGTGGCGGAAATGACATTTCCCCTTTTCCTCTAAAATATCATGCTATGTTAGACTATTAGTATTAGTTTTACAGTTTGCATTTAATATACACAAATTACACATTATTAAATTAATTTTATCCAGTTATTTTTACGTCCATGTGAAATATGAGCCGTTTTGGAAATGACGGCCAATAAACATATTCTCAGTTTTAGTCATATTTACCTTGATTTTTCTTCTTTTCATTACCCCCTAAAGAGGTCACCCTTTCACCCAGCCATGTGTTCACTGTGGAGTTTCTATTGCTATGGTTACTAAGTATTCAAACCTAAAACAATGATCTCAGGATTCTATTTTGTACAGTGTGGCGGAAATGACAGTGAACCCAAGGGACAAGGGTTCTACTTATGAAAAATATAAGAAAATGTGAATAAATATTGCAATATATAATATGTATAATTGAAAGACATTATTTTATAATTTGTACTTAAAATCTACATTATTTAAATATTTAATTTAGAATTAAGCAAGGCTGAAGGTACAAAGTCTGGCTTAGGGACAGGGGAAAACAGTAAAAATCATGCATAAAAGGCCTCATATTATATAATAAAAAGAATGATTGAACCATGATACATTTTTTATAAGTTCCCCTTAGGGTGAAGTAAGTCTGACAAAAACAAAAAAGAAGAAATGTTTTTTTAGATTTTATTATTTCATCCAGGGACAAGAAAAGTACCATAGTTAAAGAATCACCCTTAATTACTTTTAATTACTTTCAAAATCCCATATCAATCTCAACCTGAATAATACAAGCATAGACATGAATCTGTTTTAATTCTTTCAAATAAATACTATAAAATTGCATGAATTATCCTTAAACTGACTAAGGTGGAGAAGGTTACATTATAAAAACATACCTTTTAACATCAGACAACTCATTTTGATGTTAAACCCACTATTGTTTTATGTCTGATCTCATGACATTTCACACTTTTTTCATACATATTTTACAAGATGGCTAATTCATACAAATTTGTACTGAGTGCGGTCGTACGATTTAGAGACCTCATAAAATGCATGTGAATTGATGTGATATTGAATTTCGATCTATACACAGTCTTTACCTCTAATTACATCAGAAGTAACTGTAATTAAATTACAGAAAAATGAAGAGTAATCCCTTACTTTACATTTTTAATAGATGTTCAGTAACTGATTACTTAGTAATTAGTTACACCCAACACTGTGCAAGGGGTATGTAAACTTTTAAGCACAGCTGTAACGGTTCAGCTTGCTTATTTGTTTTAGCTTGTACTGTATATTTAAAACATATACAGTATAAACATGGTACATTTTGATTTTTTTGTTTTATAGGTTTCGTCGATACTATCTCTGATCCTTGAAATACAGAAAGACAAAGCCCAAACCAGTACAGAAATATTAAATATTAGAATATGCATTCATTTTTCTCCTCAGTCAGTGCAATTATCTCAGAACTTACTAATGACAGTCGAAATGGAGAAGAACTATGCCTGGTACACTGAACATGTCCTCTGGTGTTTTGTTGTATCTCACTATAATACAAACTGCTAGTCTGAATTAAGAAGAGTGATTTATTTGCTTGTGGAATTATGCAATCATACTTGGTTTTATTGTACCTGTTTGCGCACACTCAAAATATACTGGACAAAATATACAAAGAAAAGACTAGAAAAGGCAGTAAAATTGGAAAAGTTATCTAATTTAAAAGTGAGATCTTACAAGTATTAGAGGAAACGTTACACTAAATAAACACGATTGCAGCTGGGCTCCAGCTGAAGCACAAACAAAGATCATCAGAGGGATCTAACATCACTCACTGTCTATGTTAAATGCCAAGATTCAAGATAAATTCACATAGCCATTAACATGCACAGGCGTATCAGTGTCAGTCCGAACAACTTGTTGATTTTCTATCTTTGTATCACCCCCTCCCCTCCCTTCCCTCTTCCTGTCCTTTTCCCCAGGAGAGCTTTACAGATGACTGTAAGTTCAGGGAGCGGTTTCAGGAGAACAGCTACAACACATACGCCTCAGTGAAGCACAGGAACCATCGCACCGGCAGAGAGTGGTTTGTGGCACTTAATAAGAGAGGCAAAGCAAAAATGGGGTCCAGTCCGAGAGTGAAGTCACAACACGTGTCTACACATTTTCTGCCAAGGATGAACCTTCATGAAAAGACTGAACAAGGATTCTCAATAACAGACAAAGAGCAGGAAAAACCACCACCTCCACTTCCATCAAAGCCCTCTATACCAAAAGTCACAGTCAACACTGGAAAGAAGAATCGACCAATGGTCAAAGTACTGGCCGAAGTTTCGATTCGGATAGACCAGTACTGTCTTAAATCTGGACTAATCTTGCAAAAAGAAAAGCTGATTTGCTGAAATAAGTTTTCTCTTTGAGTTTGACAAGCATTCCAGTCATCATGTACATCACATGGGCTGAATGAGCCAATCACAAGACATTTTCAGGACTGTCTGAAGTCTGGTGTGGATTTCATAAATATATTTGTACTAAAATTGCTTCTCAAAAGGATTTGCATAGTAATCCTCAGTGGTTTTACAAAATAGCTACATTTTCTATATTATACCTCACAGTATTTATACAACATATTTATGTGTCTATGTACAAGCTTTTTTTGCACAGTTAACCAGCTCCTAAGATTATAATGTTTGTGATGGTAATTTGCAAATATATTTTTTAAAAAGGTGAACAACAATACGCAAAAGAATGAATATTTTGAATGCTTCTGGATTTAGGTTTAGTACATCCACATTTCTATACTTTGAACAACTAGATGTCTGTCCATCAAAACTCTCAGTCTCACTGGTGACTGTCATGGAAATGATATCCTTTAATGACCAGTGCATTCCACAGAAGAGCCATGTCTCACAAGGATCTTGAGACTATTCTGTGTTTTATGAGCTCTGCTCATAGGTGTATCAAATGGCAGACAGTCGTGGTATGACCCTTTACAAAATATCCCTATAACTGTCAAAGCAGGACACACTGAAACGGTGTGGAACTCATCTTTGCTGTTTACAGGTTAAAGCAACCATTATTAATTCATTTCTACAAACATTTCACAATAATTCATTTCTAATAAACATTTCCACATAGTGTCATTAAAAACATCCTGTTTACAATTCTCACATTTATTCTGATCCATTGTTTGTTTCACAATTTTTTGATTGCTTTTTATGTGAAATGGCGAATTTATTCGGAAATGACAAAATAATTGAAATCCTAAAGAACATAAAGGTTCTGTGTACTTAAATCACAACAATCATTATTGCACACTTTGTTATTTCTGCATTATATGTTCCTGTGGCCAAAACCCATATTGCATATGCAAGGTGGTAGTCTGAAGACTTACCCGTTACAATTGACATAACAGCTGTCTTGTGCCATTATCCTGTTGGGCTGACCAGGGGAAAGCCAGGGTTTGGTGGAGGTCAGGCATTCCACTAGAAAATGGTTTACAACAGTGTCTCATTAAATAGGATGAAATACAGGGTCAAGACATCAATGAATCCACATCAAATGGTGTCTGCTATGAAGGTTTCTTCATACTACTTGGATATATGCCAAGACTATGAACATACAATCTGGGGATACAATCTTTGCCATTAAAATTCCTTAAGACAATGATGGCAAAGACCACATTAACATTTCAACCACTGAGAATGGTTTGATAAAAGTTTAAAGAGCTCTTATTCATATTGCCAAGTTCATAAACATATTGGACTAATTGGAATTTTTTTCTACATTTTAATTACATCTTATACAACCATTCAAATAAATGTATTTATTGGATCATTAGGCATATCAGTTTAAAAATAGCAGAAGATTTTATTGGGGAAAGAAATATCCGCCAAATGCTAACTATTAAAGGACAAGAAAAAAGCTCTTCTCCAGAAAAAAAGATAACAGATTACATAAAGTAACTCTTAAAAATGAATAATTTATGTTTGCTGTTAATAATGAATCAGTCACTATACATAACAATCACTCGAGTTGAATTTGCATGAAAAATTGGAATGTTTTCATATCTAGCGAGCATCTTTTAGAGTAACAAAGTGGTGCGGTGTCTCTATAACAATTATAATAATATGCAAACTATATATATGATATTAAATTAGATTATGTTTAGAACATAAGTAGCTAAGCTACTAACAATTACAACTACAAGAAATTATTACGTTAACTTAGGCCTACCTATGTTAATGATAGGCCTATTTAAATAATTGTAATATAGATCAGTGTATGACATAGATACATCAGCTGATACAACAAGGAAGTAATATAAACATGCATTCACCAACCTCTTAGAATGTTTTCACATAAATAATTTGAATACAGCAGTTTGCATACTAATAAACCTCTCTGCTCTCATCCTAGCAGGATTTAGTAGTTATTATTTTGTGCAGCTCTGAGAAACAGCAAAAGTAGACAAACTTGAACAAACTTACATTGATAAGTTGTTGTCTTGAAATCGTTTAGTGATTGTTTGATTGGGCGGAGCTTGCGAATGTTCATTGGTTCATGATTGGTTTAACGTTAGGGCAGTGCGGGGCACAACGTTACGCGGGGCTAGTAGTGCATTTCTTAAGTTAATTTTTCGTCTCTATTTTTTGTGTTTATTTAAAATTAGACAAATCTGATATTATTTTAATCTCCAATCTGTTGTTTAACCGTTTGATTTAGTTCTTTCATGCTTTGCTAACTAGCAGAAGACAGGGTTTAAATCACACCTATTAGAAATATGATATTATATTCTATACTTTTATGAATTATATTGAGAAAACATGAGAAACATGTAAATAAAGACTGAGAGTCAATGCTCTAGAAATTATTAAGTATTATTTTGTTTTTGAATTATGCTGTATAGCTGTTTTTCCGATGTGTTTGTTGTCAAACTCAAAAATTAGTTTATTTTTAATTATTAAAAAATCCCGTTATTTTATATGAAAAAGTTAATAATTGTATTTTATTAAGAAAATATTTTGGTTTGACTTGCTTATGTTTTTGATCAGATAGCATTTTAAGCGGTCATATGGTGAGGTTACAATGTGCCCCTCACATGTTACAATTACCCCACCTATGGGGCATGTTGTCACATTTCACTTCCATTCTTTCAGGGTAAATCAAGAAAAAGTATACACTGTATTAATAAAACAAAACCACATAATTGTGCTAGACATGTGGGAAATTAATGTGGGGGGAGAAAACTCTAAACCCTAAGTAGATTTACACAAATTGACAAAACTTTGTGCCCCGCTCTCCCCTACTTAACAGTTGCCATGGGGATATTTCAAGTTAAACAACATGGGAGGACGACAACGGCGCCTTTGCTGGTGAAATCGTAGAGAAGTTTCTGCACCTACGAGGACTTCTTAGATTCTCAGATAAAACCTTTGCATCTATTTTACCTTCAGGTGACGTATTCAAATTCACGTTGATCGGTAACTGTTGGGGGGCGAAAATCAGGTGGTTGATCGAAATACAACTAACGTTAATCATTTATAATGTACCGTATGAGCCTGTGATGTTGTGAAACTCACAAACACTGTGTGATCGGAAGCATCTAGAAAGCAACTGCCTTTTGTTCAACTTCTAATTCACCTTTTAATGAGTCCATAATAGTCTGCCACTGCGTAGCCTATCCCAGTCACTTCTCAGTATAGCCTGTGAAATGTTAACAGTTTAACGATAGATGGCGACATGGTATTTCTGTCCTGCATCATTCCAAGTGTTTTTGTGCAATGGATTACATATGTCGTTTTTATTAACTGTATGGTCTTCAAAAATATTGCACTTGATAGTTATATTGTTGTAATTTAAGTCTTATTTAAAGAGTTCCTAGATATGCACTGTGGGCTAAACACAATGTGGCACTTCAACACAAGATCAAAGATAGAAATGTGATATTTTATAATTGATCACTTTAAGTTGTTACTTTCATTTACATTTCATGCTTTTTTTAGCCAAATCAGAGGAATGTAAATAATAATGTTACACTATTTGGCTTACAGAACATTACATGTGAATAATGTTAACAGTTAAGACAGCTTAATTGTTAAAAAACTTAATATTTGGGTCTTAAAATGGGCCTCTCCCATTTAACCATTTTTAGAACTTTGGATATAATTAAACAGAAAAAAATGGATTTGGTATTAAGACCACATATTGGTGGGTAAAGAGTGAGGTAAAGTAACTGGATACTACACATTTGACACTTAATGTAAGCTTACAGAAAATGACTGACCTCACATGGGCTGAAGTTGACATTTTTCCATCTGATTTACTTGATTTAAAGTGCTTGGTAGGTGATGTTTATAAATAATTCAAACTTAAGAACTGTGGGGAATTGTCAGTAAGTCTATAAATACAAATGTGTGATTTTCTAGCAATGATTTTATTTGTATTTATTATTGATATTATTATAGAATGAGGACTCTAAGGATAGCCTATATTCAGAAAAACAATGGCTTGGTTTCACAGACAGGTCTTAGATTAAGACTTGGACTGGGCCTTAGTTCAATTTGTCCATTTCAAGAAGCCTTCGCAAACATTTTTAGAAAAAAAAGAATTATCTGCATCTTCTGCAACAAAGTTCACTTTTGAAATCTCTCTGCTCTCACCCTCCCAATCAACTCCTCCCAATCTCCTTCATGAGAAATGGAAACAAACCAAATTTCGCTGAGATTGGACTACATTTAGGGTGTGCTAAACAAAATTGAAATTCCGTCTTAATGTTGCATAGAGAAACAGTTATATTTCGAACAGAATCTTCCTGAAGAACCCTTTATATCCTGTAATGGTTTATAATTCCTGTTAATAGTTTAGGGTTCTTATTCCGCCTTTATGCTTTTCAAATTTGTAATCTTGACAAAGCCACCTCATTCTGATTTTCTGGATTTATACAAATACACTGTCAGCATACTCTCAACAGGTTAATTATTTCTTCTTAAAATGTCTATGAATTATAACTTTGAAAATTGTAACTGGTTTCCGACCAATCACGCCTCTTTCTCTTTTTCAGTTTAACAGAACATGCATTTATTTGAGCAGCTCCGTTCATCTCATATTTATCTTCTCCCACTGTCATTTTTTTCTGCTACAATTTGCCATATAAACAAAAAAGTACCTATAACACTACTTGCTGTTTTTTGTTTGTTTGTTGATGTAAAACCCAAATAGAGGCAATAAGATGACAGACAGATAAAGAGTGACTTAAAAAAAAGACTTATAAAAAACAATATTAATTAATAAATATACTATATATTAATTATATAAATATGCTAATATTAATGAAAATAAACTATTATTTAAAAGGTACAGAAAGCTTTGCGTTGGAGTATTGGATCACTTTCCTGGAGGGTTATTTTGTGTTATACTATGGGGCTGTTGAATGTTTAACACCATTAAGGCCCTAACGCTTTAAAAGCATGTTCTTTTTACTAGTAATTTATTGTAATTTCACAAAATTACTGTTATTTTATTTTTTATTAAATAAATGCTAAGTAAACCTCAAACTATTAAATGATAGTGTATAAAATGTCTGTGTTTTTGCTCCCTCTATAGGATCAGGAAATGGGCCCGCCAGCTGGTGGAGCTACGCCTCAAGGGTAGCAGTTTGACAAGGGAGGAATTTGAGACAAGGAAAGCAGCTGCCAAGGCCGCCGAGGCTTGCTTCAGGGAGAAAACAGAAGTAAGGTTTTTGTGTAGTGACCATGAAAGGGGACAGATTTCACACCAGTATGTGACCTCTGAAAATCTACTTTCCAGTAAACGTCATTGGGCTTCATTCATGAAACACAAGCAGAAAGAATTTCTGCGTAAATCTATTCGTTAAACCATTCTGACGTGAACTGTCACATTCAATTTAATGTTGCCTTTTTACGTACGAATAGCTTTACGAACGATTCATTCTGCTCAAGTTTCATGAATGAGGCCCATTGACTTTGGAGAATGAATGAATTAATGACGCACATTCATTGTAAATATCAAAGACATCAAATGACAGAAAGATGGTAACAAATAATCTTGAATTATGGGATCTAAAAGTCCAAGGACACAACAGCCTCTTTTTAGAGCAATTTTGGCTAAAAGCACTATGGACTGACGTCGAATGCTCTTTATAGATGCACCTGACGGCTCATGTGTTTCTAAATGCAGATCTTTCATCCCTTCACTGTAAGAGAGTCAAAAGTTGTGTGTTTATGTATGTTTGTGGGAGTTTTTGGGATGCTGTAAACTCAGACTCTGACTTGGACAAGGATTGCATAGTTGGTGTGGTGGTGAGGCTTGAGGAAACATTTTTGGAGAACTATATTTGTGTTTTCTCTGGCTGCTTGTGGCAGACGTGTCTTTGTGGCATTCAATGCTTGTCAAAATGCTTAGAAACTCTGCGTCTCAGTTCAAGTAAAATAATATGTCAAAAGAAAGAAACGTCTATTTCAGATGAAATTGCAGTCAAATAAGAAAATATTTGATACAGCCTTTTGTAGTTTCTCAACATAACATAACCGCAATACTAAATACATGAAAACAGTCAAATAGTGCATGCTCTGGTGCAGTTAACTGTGGCTCTTGGTTAACAAGTTGAAGCTAGTCAAGACTAAAGAGTAATGTTAATGTGGTCGACATTAACATTTTTTCACTGCTTATGTCCTCCACACGAGGGCCTCATCAATTCAAGTTCCTATGTTAAGCTTACCATAGCTATGCCTATCAAGTCCAGTTCTTCAGGTTTAGATGTATCCTGCAAAGTTACTTTACTTGAATTCTGAATAGTCTCCTGTCATTTAGATATGGTTAGAATTGAGGTTGTATTAGTAGGATCACAATGCACGACGTATTACTCTGATTGGCAAGATTCTTTTCCACTGTGTTGTTGTTAGTGTACAGACAATAGTCTTTTAAGGAAATAATTTAACACATGGCCCTGGATAGCAGTTAGCTATTACGCCATGATCAGGTGTTTAGCCTCAAGGTTATGCATCATGAAAAGGTACATGACTATATTATTATTAACATGTAGCCTAGTTGTCGTTGCATTTAGTTTTGTGTGTACCTATATATATATATATATATATATATATATATATATATATATGTTATTTTTGTTTTTATTATTTACACTAAAGGTGAGAAAAGAATCCAGTCAAAAGTTTAGGGATAATAAAAAAATATTGTTCATGTTAAAAGAAAAAATCCTTTGTGCTCAGTCAAAACAGTAATATTATTAAGATTCAAAATAACTTTTTTCCATATTAATATATTTTCAAATGTAATTTATTTCTGTGATTTGTACAGCTGAATTTCCATGGTCCTTCAGAAATGATTCTAATATGCAGATTTTGTATTCAAGAAGAATTGTATACATTTTTGCTGGTTAATGCTTTTGTATAAAAATAGGATTCTCTAATGAATAGAGTTCAAAAGAAAAACATTTATTTGAATTAGGAATATTTTGTAACATGCACCTTTGATCAATTTAATGCATTCTAGCTAAATAAAACAATCAATTTATTTTTAATGGTAATATAACATACATAAGTAAATGACTAAAACTTCTTAAATAAGTAAGTAATTTTTTTTTTAAATGTATTACCTGTAACTCTTTAATTCTCTTTTAGTCTAAAAACTCTTTAGTCTAAAAAACTTGATTCTTTTGTGACTCCTTCTCAATTGCAACCTTCCAGCGTGTGTGTTCTCTCTCTCTCCTTCCACTCTTTCTAACTGCCTTTTCAGGCCTCTTTTTGCTCTTGGAGACCTTTAGTGCCTGCAGGTGTATAAATAGAGATGTTTTACAATTAAGACGTGCTTTTTGCCTGTGGCGTGCATCTGATCAATGAATGCCCCTGCACCTGTGGTAATAAAATACCAAAGGACCAGGGAGACTGTGCTATGAATGCTAATCAGATGTTGCCCTTTTGTTGCCCTCTTATAGGCTAGTACATAACATGCTTCATTTGACAGATAGGCATTGTGGTATCCTGCCAACAAATCACAATTGAACAAACGAAGAGGATTTCGCCCTCAGAAACTCGATACTTGACGCAATGAGAAAAGCTTGAATGGAAGAGATGGTTGACTGAAAGATGGCTATTGTGGTTGAAAAGGTTCCACAATAGCTTATGACTGCATTGAAATAATGGACAACAGTGAACGCAAGTCTCTTTATGTGATTAAAAGTAGACAAGGGTTGACTGAAATGCCTGACTCCATCACCGCCCTCTCATGCTCTTTCTTTCTCTCTGCATCTGTGACTTCTTCAAGATGAATGTGAAATAAGCAGATGAGTGAAAGCATTACTTTTTTTCCACTTATAAATCAGGTCCATACGGAGAATGGGAGCGATTGTGAGTTTGGCTCAGATCTGAGCAAATGGATCATGCAAAAAAAAAAAGAAAAAACACATTAGTCGAAAATAATCCATTTCTCCTGTACTGGCATTTAGCGCAAGAGACTGTGTTGAAAACCAGCTCATGCCCTCTCAGGCAAGTTTACAATTCACAGTGTCCTCATAAATGCTGCACCACTAGGTCTGGATCAGAAGCGTAAGGTCACGCAGGTTCCGAAGCATTCTGGTGCGAGTTTCAGAGGCGAGGGAGCATGGTGGTTTTACGCAGGCCTGATATGAGGCCCTGGCAGGAGCCCTGAAACCTGCAGCCTGGCCCTGACCCAGACAGTAAATGTCAGCAGATGTTTCCTGACCTCGCGTGCTCATGACAGGGTATGGAGACTCGAGCTCGAACCCTCCCCCAAACCCCAGCACAACCACAGCCATGCTCTTTGTCCATTGTTTGGCTTCTTCGAAAAAGTCACTCTACACAAATTCACCCCTTTCAAAATTGATGGTTGGAGCCATCGCTTACTAGTCCAAGTAAAACCCTGCTGCGAACACAGACTGTACATATGCACCCACAGTGTTAATGCCCTCGCACACATAGGCTGAAATAAGACCTTCAGCCCTGTTTTTCAGGGCACGGCCAGGAGGATCACTTGGCCTGTGCTGGTTGTCCCACAACAACCCAGCATATGAGGTGCTAAATGAAGCTGATTGGAAATTCGTGCCAATCAGTCACGACAGAATACAGTATGTAGAACAATAAGACTATGACAATACCTAAGATTTATATAATTTCAGATTTGCATCAGTTGAACATTCATTTTAAAGAGATGGATAAGACTAGGCTGCGTCCGAAAGTCACATACTATGTGAGTAGGTACTACATTTAAAAGAACGTATTGTCGAACCATTAAAAAAGTACTTTCTATAGTAGTATGAATACGTGTAGTATGAATGAGTTCGGACGTACTACATGCGCCATGTTGTTATTGTCACAGTGACATACCCCGTCATAAGTAGGCACGAGCCATCTCATTCAACTGCCAAAACAACAAACGCTCTTTGTTCAAAGAACATGAGTTATCTAACGTTAGCTGACAGGCATTAGCTCATTCAGTTCAGGTAATAATGATAGAAGTGTCATTTCGCAGCCAAATCAGAAAATTGTACCGCGATTATATATTATTTAAACGTTTAACAAGTCATTCGTTTACTTATATGATGTTAAACACAATTTAACCACAAATAAATAAAAAGTGTTTTATATAGTACTTACACTTGAAAATTCCCGTGTCTCCGCCTTCCGCCATTTTCAAATACAACAACAACAACTCTCCCTGTGGCATCATGGGATAGTGAAGTGTCCATCGTTATGCGCACTTCAGAATCTCGCCAGAAGTAGTAGGCCATCCGGGTACTTCTCGACTGTTTTTCGAATTCTATGATTTCGGACATACTCACCCGGCTACGCGTACTGTTTTTCGCATACTATATAGTATGGAAGTATGCGGTTTCCGGACGCAGCCGTAGGTGATTTATGTTGGGATGTCAACACCACTTTTTCCCATGGTACTAACGTTTTGTAATTGTATTTTTTCTCTGTTGGAAAGAGAATAGCTTGCGGCAGTGATATCTACTGACAGAAGAATTGTAAAGCAGATCTCTTTTCTCATTCTCTGCTCTCTATTCAAGTGCTTCAATTGATTGATTGTATCCACAAATCACTAGCCTATACGTAAAAGAAAATGTATGCTTTAATTTAAAGCTACACTGTGTGATTTCTACCCCCATCTAGCGGTGAAAGGTATATGACCATCCAGTGAATATTAGTTTCTGTTCCTCTCAATTCCGATTTCGCTTTAACTTCCGCACGGTGTCCAATGGAGTCCAAGATTAACATGGCTTCCAGTTCGACCTCGTCCATGAGTGTTAACTCAAACGCGGAAATGTGAAGGGCGAAGCTTGAATTACGGCGTATGTCCCTCTTTGGCTAATGTACTTTCAAGATGGAGGGGCAACATGGCGACTTAACATTAGAACCCTTACCCGTATGTATTTTCAATGGCATATTATACACTCACGAGAATACTTTATTACTTGAACAAAGTAAATATACATTAATAAGCACATATATTTTTGAAAGAACTAAGTGTTTTTAGTTAAGAATAAACTAAAAGAGTTACATAGTGTAGCTTTAAAAAGTAGAAACATATCATACGCTTTCCAAGGGTCGAACATTCCCGCTCATTTACTAATACTCACATTATCACCTTTTGTGTTCTGTAGAACATAGAAATGCGCACAGGTCTGCAACAACATGAGGGAGAGTATTATGAGGAAGATTAATATTAATTATATTATGAATAATATTATTTGGGAGGATAATAATAAGGTTGTTTGCGGCTATTTAATTTCTGCATCTACACAGGGTTCAACACTGCATTTATTTCTACTATTTTTCCTGCAGACTTCCTTCAGCAGTGACTTAAAACAGATGTTTATTAGGGTCTGTCTTCTCCTGGAGGACTGAACCCTTTCCTAAGGTCTTTGTGGCAGTAAATGAGACTTAACAACACACCTGATGTGCACTAACAGATGAGGCTATTCTTAGGATGTAGTTGCAGTCCCCACTGTTTCCACAATTGCTTTATAGAAATACTTTTCAGACCACAGAAAACCTAAAAGTGATGATCCAGCAATTTCATTTACGAAATGTTTGCTGAGAGTGAATTTGACCTGTCTGTGTTCCAGCAATCTGTCATAGCTGATCATTCATCTACATGAGAGTCCAGTAGAGCAACAAATAGGCCTAACTGTTAAATGGATAGTTCACCCAAAGAGCTGTTCTACGGTAGCCATTGACTTCCATGGTTGGGAAAAAATAGTCATTGGCTACCGTTCAACTATCTGGTTACCAGCATTCTTTAAAATATCTTTGTGTTAGCAGAAGAAAGAAACTCATACAGGCTTGGTACAACATGAGGGTGAGTAAGTGAACTACGTTTTTGTCTCTACCTTACATGTATACATTGTATTTGTTAGCTAACTGTGTGATTTGTTTATGTACATTTCTGAAATGCATTCCTTGGACACAGTCACCTCTGATCAAAGATCACACTAAATTATGTAGACATGCATTTTCTATAAAGCTGCTTCAAAATTGTATGTATTGTGAAAATTCGCTATTCACCTTATTTTTCACGCAAGAGAGGTGACGCCATTTTTTAAATATAATGTGTTAGATTGCAGGTAAGCCACTTTTGCTAATCATAGTTGTATTGCTAGCTACTTTTTAATATGGACTACAGACAGACTGGCGTCCTTTGCACAGTTAGAGTGTGCCATAATAGCTGGTTTAAGCGTAAAAAAATACATGCAATATATTTGTTTTGATCATAATCGACGCACCAGAACTGAATGTGGACGTGGGCACCCGATCTGCATGCTGCTAGAAACTCGTCATTTGTTAAACGAGCTGTTGATTCACAACACAAAATAATTGAAAATATTCTCATAAAATGTCAGGCCACTTCTTCATTTAATCCCCCACCGTGAGTGTGATTAACCATCACAGTGTTTAATTGAATTTTTGTGCGTGATCCCATAACATGGCTTCTTACCTACTGGAAGTCTAACACATTAAAAATCTGCGCTGAACCGATCACTGGTGATCACAGCGAAATGCATGCCGGTTAGAAATGTGTCTGATTGTGGTCCACCCATAGACAGTCAAAGAAATGGACACAGCAACCCCATTGATTTCAATGGAGAAGACTGAAACCAGATTATTGAACTTCCTGTCTGATGTCTGAACGACTGTGCAGGCTTAAACTGAGGGTGACGGCAGTCCTGACAGTAGTAAATCTTCTAGTAGCTGTGTCAAGACAAATCTGAATCAAGGGCTTCTACCATGACTTTGTGCCTCCATGTTCCCCCGATTGCCTCATAGATCGTAAAAGATTGCTTTCGAGCTTCTCCTCCTGTTTATACGGTAATGTCCAACGCATTCTCATCCTTTAGCGTCATATAGAACGCTATATGATAAAACGTCGCTATACTACGCACATGGTACCCTTTATCGTCTTATATAACACGCGCCGTGATGGGTAGGTTTAGGTGTGGGGTAGAGTAGGGTAGTCTCATATTACGCTAAAGGATTTATGACGCCTTGAGTTCGCGTGTTATATAAACGATAAAGGGTACCATGTGCGTAGTATAGTGCCGTTTTGTCATAAACCGTTCTATGTGATGCTAAAGGATGAGAACGGGCTGGTAATGTCTCTATTGTGCAAAAGAA
Organism: Hybognathus amarus; assembly: GCA_030378365.1. Lineage (NCBI taxonomy): Eukaryota > Metazoa > Chordata > Actinopteri > Cypriniformes > Leuciscidae > Hybognathus > Hybognathus amarus. The sequence continues at coordinate 274,507 of JAQIUQ010002832.1, forward strand.
AGTCCCGTAATTATGACGCAATCTTTTGCCTATTTTTACAAAAACGGCTTCTACATGGCTGTGACGTTAGATACAAAGTAATGGAGAATTTGATACATTGTCGTGTTTCTTTAGAAATAAATAATGGACAAATTAAGTCTTTGGATGCCTCAGATGAATCCAAAATGAATGGGAGTCAATGGGATGCCAACAGCAGGTGAAGTTCTGCAACAATGGCGACTCCCACAAGGCTTCAATATCTGGCTGATGGATTACCCTTGGGTCCACCTTAATCTGATGTCATGTTGACGTATGCAAAAACTCTTGCGACCGCAAGGCGGCACATGTTCGGATTCTGCAGTTGTGCGCAGTTGCTTTCCACTGACTGTGCTGATCAAAAGCACGATGGGAAACGACTTGCTAACTTAATGCTCATTGGTTTAAACAGCCGTGATGCATTGTTCTAAAAAGTTTGATTAACACTCTGATATTAGTTTTATATGTACACGTAATGTGTGAATAGTCCCAAACTCTCTGAGAGTGGAATCTCTATGGGTTATGCAATGTAATTTCTATTGTTTTTTTTATAAAAACACACTCATCTGAAATAAAGAAAAAGTTATTCATAAACACGTATTTGTAATGGAATTAAATAACAAGTACTTTGGGTGTCTTCACTATATTTATTTTAATATAAAAGCAACAGAACTTAAATTACATTCAGTTTATTAGCAACACACTGTGCATGAGTATGAATCCCGCGTATATCTGCGGAATTCGATCTCACAGGTGTCAGATCCACTGCGAGAAGAGAGATCTGTCTAGCCTTCGTGATACTCGTGATTCTAGTCAGAATTTGAGTCAGATACTGCTCCATAGTGCTTTGATTATGAGGCATGTCTTAACTCGAACAAGGCCCATAGGCTTGTTTGAGATGCACCTTGCCTCACCTGAAATTTATGCGAGAGCAGGCGGTTGGCAAGTAAGCTAATGTATTTTAAATATCAGTCCTGAATTGATTTAAAGGCTGAAATATGTCAGGTATATTTTTATAAAACCTTTTTTTATTAAAAATGTATTTATTTGAACTTGTACATGTTTAGTAGATAACACTCCTTTAAAATATGGCCATAATTTTATTTTAGTTTATGTAAACAAAACATATTATTATTTCATTTTAGTTTATGTAAACAAAAAGTGCATATAGAGGGAATGCATTCACGTGACTTTCCCTGCCGGAACAACCCCCTCTCAGCCTGACCGAGTGGCAAAAGATCTGCTGCGTGACTGGATTTAATAGGGGAAACTGCGAAAATGCAACTAAAACAAACTATTTTATCTATAAAAATAAATGTTGGACTCAATTTAGTGTTCCTTACAACTTACTAAAGATCGTGATCCATGGATATTATTGACATGCAGCCAGGAATCGTGTTGCCTGGCATTTATGTTTGCCTGATTTCCACACCGGGGAAATAAAAGCAATATAGACCTAAACATAAAGCAAATTTGCCTGTGAACGTTTTATATAAATACAATATAGGTTTAAATCCGGGTGATCACTTATATCAGTGTTATATATAGCCTATATATCATCATATTGTCCAGCCCTAAAACTTTATAGTCTTTTTAGTCAGTGTTTATAAAAAAACATCCAATAATGCAGAATATGGAATGATACATATTTAATTGATAAGTTGTTAATATATATATATATATATATATATATATATATATATATATATATATATATATATATAACAATACAAAATATATGGGTATGGTTTTACAGCTAAATTCAGCATATTGACACAAAATGAAAACTGCAAATCCACCTTTCGCTGACTGGAATCCAGTTGTTTCTGTGAATTGCAGTGATCCATTTGCTCCTCTTTCTATATCAGTCTGTAAAAATATACCTCCGATTTTTTGTCAAATCTAGTTGTAAAGTAAATCGCAAAGCTCTTTCCCACTTTATATGTGTTGTGTTTGTTTTTCGCGGCATTCACGCTGAACACATATACAGCCGCTCAGTCTTTTTGCCACTCACTGTGAGGAACTGCAGCACTCCGGCCGGAGGTGACGTCACGCGCATTCCCTCTATTGCCATCAAAAACACTTTTGGGTGTAAAACAGCTTGGATAGTTGTTAATATGAGAGTCATTAGACATTATTTAAGAGATTTTAAGTATTGTATAACATGAGTAGCTCTCTGCCACTTTAATTTTAAAAGGGAGCTCTCAAATGAAAAAAGGTGAAAAAATACCCCTGCGCTATACAAATAAATGTGAAATGAGTTGAATTGAACTATCCTACAGAACGTGTTGCTCTTCTGGAGTCTCCTGTTAAGGGAGATGGATGAACAACATGAGGGTGAGTAAATGAGTACATTTTCATTTTTGTACACCATCCCTTCAATAACACAATATACTGTATCTACCATCATATTAATAGGGAGAAAAAGGTTTATTGACATAGATAGGTTTTTGTTCCCATTATCCATTCCAAAATCTAAGCTTAGATTAGTTGATTTTAACTTGTTCTAAGTGAATTTTGGGTTATATTCAAATCAACTGAGCAAATATTCTAACTCACCAGAATTAAGTAAACTTCTTTGGTCAGCATGTTAGCATTGAAAAGAAATGGGATTTGTCAGGAATAACAAGATCTTATTTCAGTTTCCTTTAAAGAGCTTTGCGATGGATTTATTCAATCTGGAATTAATGTTCTATTTCACAGACTTGTCACGTTACTTTTTCACATCTTTATTACTTGTCTTAAAGCAGGCAAACTTTTGGATTTGCTACGGATGTTGTTTTGAGTAAAATAAGGTTTTTAAAAAATTTGTCGGGCACATGTGGAGTCAATTTAATAGTGTGGATCTTGTTACTGAAGCTGGTGTTGAATTGTGCTCTGAATGATTGAGACCAGGGAAGACTATTACACATAATATACAGTGCTGATATGGATTAGGACTCAGTTACAGCTCTAAAAAACAAAAAAACAATGATCACAGTCACAGTCAGTCTTTTACCAAAAGACTTTCTTTCATTTCAAGTGTCCATGTGGTTATTGCTTATTTTAAAGTATTTTAAAAAAAGTGCATACTACATTGAATTTCATAGACTTTTGAGTCACCATTTGCACGCGAATTTCCCACACAAAACGCTCATCTAAACGCAGAATAAAAGTGATAACGCAACGCCACTTTTGCGTTTTCTCTTCAGAATCGTTTCCGTGTAAACATAGCCTTATTGTGGCCAGCCTAAGGCACACCTGTGCAATAACAATGCTGTCTAATCAGCATATTGATATGCCACACCTGTTTAGCGGATGACCGCAAACTCCATCTGGACCCCTGACCCCGCCCGCCCCACCTTCGAAGGGTAGCGAGAGAGGTTTGTGCTATTAGTAATTTGTTTATTTGTTCTTATTTAATTACTGACTGTTTATGATATTTTTGTTTAAACCATAGCCAAAAGTTACATGTGCATGGCATTCAGCTGCAACTAAATGTTTTGCTTAAGAACAAAAAATCATTATGTTTGATATCTATTTTCTTAATCCTATTTGATATCCTGACGCTGATTTAAGAACCAAAATCCAGAAGCAGATTCAGAATCACTCAAACTCAAATGATACCTAACCCTAGTCAACACAGGCCAACTTTGGGCCCTGGTTTGGGCTTCTCTAACCTACCAATTTCATGGAAGAAAAATATTAACTATAGATAATCCTTTTATGTTTTATGTCTTTCTTTGCCCTTTTCATGCCATTAACGCTTTTTTATGTTTTCACTTTTCGAACTTGATATGATATCCAAATCTAAATGTTCGTTATCAGTCTTTCCTCACCTATGTATTGATATTTAATATACATGAGCAGCAGTATATATTTTGAGTGGGAACTGGGCAGACAACACTGTAAAAATAGAAACTAAGCATCCAATAAAATGTTGCAGCTTAATTGTTGCAGTGGCGGGTTAGGCAAAAACTTTGACGTAACATGAACGATATACTTTCCCTGGCTTGTTGCTTGCTTTATCACATAGCATCTTGTTGTATGGCACGATTCAGCCTAGAAAGATGCACCCTAGTGGCATCAAATATTATTTTGCAGCCACTGTGGTCTAGCAACTCTCGTTGAATTGCGGGCGGGAAAAACCAAACTCTGGTCAGGCCAATCACATTGTGTATAGAGTTGATGGGCGGGCTTAACATAATGACAGCAGAGTTCTGATGGTTCCGTGTGAATGATTTCCCTGCTACTTGAAAACAAAGATGATGTTACAAAGATGATATTGCTGGAAGATAACAGCGGTCTTTCGAATCGGCTTTGGGCGCTACTCTGGAGGACTTGGAGTTAAAGGAGAACTCCGCAAACAATGAACCTTTGGTCTAATAAAACATCGGTACCTAGTCAATTGTTCTCTGAGATTCGTTTTCCACTGATAATCAAATCAAAAGATCTCAAAAACTGTTTAGCGTATAATGCTAGCACTGGGCATCTGACCTAGAGAAAGAAATCGCTAGCCTATACCACTAACAAGGCTCAGAATAGCCCCACACTAACACAGTAACATAATGAGGGTCCATACATGCAAAATCGAAGCATTGAGAACTTTGTAAGTGTACAGACCGTTTAATAAGAAGATGTGTTATAAAGACAGTTCACTTCATGTATACAGACAAGGAGCCACCTTAGAATATAGTCTCGATAAGTCGAACCACGAACGTCGTGCTGAGTGACCTGTATGAAGTTCAGCGAACTTCTGAACTGTATGAACGGCGTTCGGGGATCGACTTATTGAGACTATTTTTTAAGATGGCTTCTGTCTGTATACATGAAGTGAACTGTCTTTATAACGTATCTTCTTATTAAACGGTCTGTATTCTTACAAAGTTCTCAATGCTTCGTTTTGCATGTATGGACACTCATTATGTTACTGTGTTAGTGTGGGGCTATTTTGAGCCTTGTTAGTGGTATAAACTAGCGATTTCTTTTTACTTAGTCAATGCCCCTTGTGCTAGCATTATACACTAAAACAGTTTTTAGAGATAAAACTCTTTACATTGGATTATCATGAAAACAAATCTGAGAGAACGATTGACTAGGTACCGATAGTTTTATTAGACCAAAGGTTCATTGTTCGCCGGAGTTCTCCTTTAAGAGAACATCACTTAAGTCATTCTTAAAAAAGGAAGATGTGTTCGGAGTTGCCGACCGTATAAGGCAAAAATTGTATATATCAACTAGCTCTGCTGGTGGAAACGCATGGGACTCACTCATGAGTCAACAGCCGTTTGTTGCTCTGGTTGGTTGTAGCACTATCCTATTGCGTGCAGCGGGATTTTGAAAGACAACTGTTTATCCCGCTTCTCGGATTTGAGGCATGCCAATTGTGAGTTCCCAGACTTAACACCTTGATGTAGGTTTGGTTTGCCAGGCTATGGAACGATGGTAATCTGACTGATTTTTCATAAATGACTGCAAATGTTAGGTTTGGTCATGCAATCACTAATGTTTATACTCTTGTGATTATTCTAACCACCACATGATTCGACTGTGTGGTCAAACCTTAAGTAGATACGCATGAATAGGATGATTTAGTCTTCTTTGTATCCAATTTATATTGATACCAGTAGCAAATTATACGATTTATCAGAGTTACAGTCACACCAGATATTTCCGGATAATCAACAACAGTGGAATATCAAATAAATCTTTGTTTACAGGGCTCAGTTTGATCTTAATGAAACCATTTTATACTTTTAGCCATTTCCTCTCTGGTGTGATGTTTGGTCATGCAAGTAGCATTTTTAGTCGAGAGGTCCTCTTTGTTCAGTCTGGCTCTGTTCTTCTTAAAAAACACTTTTATTATGAGCTGTTACAGTGGTTAGTGACTTTGCGGAGGTACGTATGAGTTCACCTTTTCCCCTAACACCCTTTACCTTGGGCTCTAAGGCCTGTGATGTTTCATGTCTCGTGATGTGGCTTCCAGTATCCCAGTGCAGGGGTGGAAGTGTTTTTCACATTAAATAGCCTTTTGCCATAAAGATACTAGACAATCATCTGCTTTGTAGTTTGGCCTCCTCACAAATGCCGGATGTATATGATGGATTCTGCAGTGACCTGGAGGTATTATGTTAAACACATGTTAATAGTCTTTGTCAGTGCAGAGACATTGAACAGGACCAACTTTTAATGTGTAGAGGATTTACCAAAATACTCCCAAATTAGTAGTGGAACAAGATGGGAACAGATGAGAAATGACTTCTGCTGTTACTGAAAACAAAATGAAGGGACATTACAAAGTATTTGTAAAAATAATTTCAATGTTTAACACTCGCTCTTTACTGCTCTTTTCTTAAACAGATGTGTCACTATATAAACGCACAAGGTCTTTAGAATAAAAGCAATAATCGTGAATATCACAAGCTTCAATAATGACACATACTCAATGCTTCTTAAACAGATAAACATGCCCAAGAACAGGTGTATGGGAGTTAAGAAGGCACACAGCAATAAACTAATATTCATATGGCGCTGAAGCAACATTCAACAAAGACGCATCAACCAGTTCAATTTACTGACGTGCATAGCGCAGCAACTTACAAGGACTCAATTATCCCGTGCATCCTAACAATTGACCCTTTCATTGTCCCAGATCCACAAAATTAAAACCAAAAGAAAACTTCATGGCTGTACTTAGAGCGCTCTAGGCTTTCCAACCAGAAAACAGTTAGTCTGTGAGAATAATCCACTGTTCGGAACGTGACGAAAAACGTAATCCACACCTGATCCAGTGGTATACCACTCCAAAAAAGAAAAAAAATAGAAATGATCTCACCAGATTCGTAAGATTGTCGGGCAGATTTTAAACCACACAGTTAGAAAGTTTGGGTACTGGGATGGGCACGTCCTCTTGCTCCGGAGACGCGCACTTCGAGTAAAACAGTCGAGGTGGTTCAGTACGTTTCTGTCCTTCTCGCTCGCATTAAAGCGTCCCTTAATGCTATCGTCTGAAAAATACTATCAAACCATATGGAACAAGCCTTAAATCTCTATAGCTGCAGCAAACAATACCAGCACCATGTATTCAAAACACACCTGCTTCTTTGATTCTCACCACACTGAGTAAGTTTGGCCCACATTACAAGGCGGCCGAGGCCTTAAAGAGATATCCCCCATTCTCACCAAATATACAGTGGAAACTAAGTATATTACACAGGAATGCATGCAAGTATCATTCATCATACATAAACATTATACATCCAATGTAAATACGTTCTATGCCACCATAAAAACACTTAAAATTAATGTGGCAATGTCAAAACGCTTGATGACGGGTCAATGTTTGGCAACGGAAAAACAAAAAGTATTTAGATTTGTAAGTAACTGCTTTACAAAGACCTGTGGACAATTACACACTGCATAAAAAGACATAAGGAGAGTACAGTCTAATTCCACTGGTCAGAACACTTTGTATTGTACAGTCCTTATGTTTTCATAGTCTGCCTGTGGTTAATAGCCACTTCAACTTGCTGTATGATTAGAAGGTCTTGCAGACTGATGAGGTTAGAGAACCACAAGCCTAACATGTGCAAAGCAAATTAATCTAATAGACCACAGTGCTTGTGATGGAGGAATCCTGCTCAATGTCAGAGTAAGATGAAACAACTCATTCCATGCTGCACAAATGTATTTAATTTTATTGAAGTACCTTTTCCTGACATTTTGGCATTTAAAAGTTTTAACAAAAAATGCTTTAGTTGATTAAACCAGTTCAACTTGGGTAAAACACAAGTCAATAAATTTCATATGATGTTTGTCTTAATTCATTTATTGTTCGATGTCTTGACAGCACAGGTTAAAATGTAACATTCTGACAGAACCCCAATCATATTAAATATATCCTGAGTGTAATTTAATGACACAGCATGTTTCATTTACAGACCTTGCTCTACCACAAACGTCAACTGTTAACAATGAGAGGCCTTTAAAATAAAGAGTATGTGTAACGGATACATTTGTCTCAATATAATCAGAGGTGACAGAGAATTTCTTTAAAAAAAAGGAGTTAAGTAAATTGTCAAGCTGGGTGGAATTTCCCTTGACGTTCAACAGCCCAAAATAATATTTTCCATAAGAATCTTTTCTCCAAGTGCCTGCAGGAAAATCTGTACTGCTGATTTTTAGAAATCACTGTACTATTGAAAGCTGCCATCTGCCAGGCCAGTAAGAATATAACGTGTATTTTTTTCTTCTTTTTCAGAAAACATTTAACCAACCAAAGGGCTAAATTCTCCACACAAGATCTGTTGTTCTTAGATATATACATTTTTTGTCAGGGATCCTTTAGAGGATAATTCGGCCAGTTGCTGAGTTTGTAAAATGTAATAAGGCCAAGAAGGTTTTGATAATTAGAAGTTGGTATAGATCAGATTTATCTGGCATAGAATGGCTAGAGGTTAGAGCTCACGGCAGTGTTTAGTATTGAATTTCTTTTATTATAATCCAAGCGTAGCCTGTCTCTCTTGTCAGCTGTACAAACAGATAGTAAAATTGAGCTCGAGAGCAGCTAGAAGATAAATCATTATTTGTAGTGTTGGTCAGTGAATAGCAGAAAGAGCACCACTGGGAACACTTTGTGTCCTGTGGTTGATAAAAAGCTTCTTATTTTGCTGGTCGTCCATAGGTCTTAGTGTATGAGAATGGTAAGCACATTCTTTTTTATAGATTGGACATTGCAATTTAGAACATGTATGCAGTAAGCTGTGCAGGCAGAAATCTTGCTGCCATATTAAACAATTTAGTTGCTTCTTTATTTATTGTTATTGACTCGCATTGTTGTTGATGAGTGGAACATGAGCTTTAAGCCATGTTTCTCTTTAATAGGAGAGGATTTGAAAGGGGAGAATGGTTTCATCTGCTTGTGGTAGAAACACTTATTAGAAACTTTGGCCCACTCATGCCACTGTCCAACACTCCAACCTAGTGAAAAACAATACCAAAATGTATTTAAAATATATTAATTTCATACTAAAATATACTACAAATCCATCAACATATTTACTGAGATATTGCTTGAGACTTACTGATTTAAATATTATTATAAAAAAATGTTGGAGTACTTTATTGCACAATGCATAATTAGTAATATCAAGCCTAAAATGTGTTTTAATATCACTATTAGTAAGGATAGCATGATGACTGTATAATATAGGCCCCTAAGTCTGTAAATGCAAGATATTAAAATGTTCCTAAAGTATACTTGCAATAGTTCCACTGTAGCACAATCAAATATACTTCTTTAGTTGGACCTCAGCACTATTTCCAGATAACTAAAGTGCATTAAGTACAAAATTAGTTGTTCCAATTTAGTATTGAAGTATTTTGTACTTTGAGTCTACCAATTTAGTATACCAAAAGTACCATTGCAGGGTATAAATATGTATTTGTAGTATACTTGGTATAAAATAAAGGGATTTCAAATACATTTTGGTATATTTATTTTTTACTAGGGCAAAGCAAGCAGCTCCCTCTGAATATTGTTTACCTTGTGCTTTCATGCAAGGGCAAGAGAGAAAGAGAGAAATAGAGATAAATAAATGACCAAGAATGAACTGCACATCAGTGGATATATTTGAATCAATCTCTCCAAGACACAAAAAGTAAAATCTTTGTTCTTGCTGTTTTTTCTGCTGTTATGGAAAATTAAAAAAAAATTAAACTAAACTTAAGGGAAAAAACATGACACATATTTGAATGTATTCAAACATAGGCCTATACTATTTAGTATTATTTTATTTACACATTTTTTAAATAATTTAAACTATTTACTATTATATTATTATTTATTAGTTGTGTTTCAGTTAGTGAAATGTGTGGCAGAGCAAGTAGTAGCTATGATTTTTTTAAATATAAAAAGTGTCTCTAACAATAATTTAAGACTCTATTTGGCTAGAATAGTTGATTTATTATTATAAATAGACCAAACTTACTTCCCTCTGGTTCCTCGAAGATATATTTTCTAAATGCTGGAAAAATATATAGAACCAATTTTTCCTCAATTATAAATCTGTGGGTCATTAAAGCGCATTAATTCAGTACTGGGACCAAGACAAACATTGCCACACATAAGAAGATGAATAATAAACACTATCCAAATGATTCAAAAACACCCAAGTTTCACGTCTTGCTGCACCTGATCACTAGCTACAGCAGTTGCTGTGTGAAAGCAGAGGCCACATTAATTCTACCAAATGAGGCCTAATAAAGTGTCATGTCAGATTGATGGGGAATGTTCCATTTGGCATCGTTTGTAGGGGTAGTCTCACCCACCAAGCGTGACTTCTGCTGTTTCCCTAGCTACTGGATTGGGGTAACCCCTTTTCTTGCCTCCTTAACACCTGTGTTTACATTGGGGCCTCGGCCCCCATGACCTAGCAGAGGTCCTTCACTCACACCGAAGATGAGGTGCTCTCCCAGCTCTCAAATATATGCTGCTCCTGCACTTTCACCACTATGCAATTCCTCTAAGAGTTTAATTGTGGGCATCGGCAAAGAAGGTATAGGTTACATTCCTCCTTCATATTGAAGTTTATTTGAACACTGACGGGGTGAAAACAAAGACAAGCTTCACCATATTATTGCAATGTGTGTGTGGGAAAAGGCTTCTTTTTTTGTCTTTATGTGTGACCAGAACCGAAATCATCTTTGCAACTTGCATATTGCTGGACAAGAATCTGTCTGTATGGTGGTGATTAAAACAGAAAACATAAAATCAACTAAATTAATACGAGTAGCTTCAATTTCAGTTGATTTAATTTCTATTTAAGATGCTTCACTGCAGCTTGTTTTCTGTTATTTATTTCTGGGTTTTTTTTTCTTTGGTTCTCCCTTCATTTTTGTTTCTAGAGACAATATTTTACTTTAAGTTCATCTTGTTTTGCATTACAGTATATTCGCCACCCTAACAAAAGTTAAATTAGATAACTATTAGTGAGAAGATGTTGAAGGGTTCCTTGTTATCACAGAATCTTATAGGAGAGAAAGATGCTAAGCATTTTTGATATCAGTCTTTTACCATATTCCCAGTCTCATACATGTAGGTAAGATGGTGATACACCCTGTTCCTCAATAAATCGATCAGGCTTGATGAGGTAAAAATTATTCCATGGAGATTAAGCATGGTTGAGTTGGAAACTTTTACCATATGTGCTGCTTGTGTGTGTTCTTGTACCATCAAACATTATTAAACACATAAGAACTCGGCCAAAAATCTGTGCAAAGCTTACAATGTCGACAATACAACATCTTTAGTGGCTAAGGCAGATAAATAGACAAATTATGCAGACAAATAATTCACATGAGAGTTTCTAATTCACAAATCAAATCGGTAACGCTTCCTTTTACAGTCCAGTTACCTATGTAAATACTATGAACTTATTTTAGTAACTACAATTACTGGGTAATAACTAGTACTAACCCTGAACCTACCCCTAAACCTAACCCTGTTCCATGTACTTACCTTATATTAGCAAGTACTTTCTAGGTAAGTACACTGTAAGTAAAAGGAAGCGTTACCCTCAAATCTTGTCAAAGTACAGTATCTGTCCTGATCATTTGTATACAGCATTGTTCAGAGCCTTTAGAAACCTAAACCAAAAAGTTGCATTGTATGAAAGAAGACTTATACATTTATTCTATGTGTGGAAACTTAAAACATCTGGAGCACCACACATTTGAGCTAAGGGCTTCTGACGTGGCTAATAAAATTCAAGACGGGGTTTGGATACCGGTATTAAACTGTAACGTACACTTTTGGAGTCAGCTTACACTAGGAACCTTTCAATTTACAGTTATTAACTGCATGTCTCTAATCAGCATATTTGTGATTTAAAACTTATGGAGACTTACAGATTCTCTTGTCATTTAATTATTTTTTAAATATTTCATGGTGATGATAAAGTAGTTATGTGTGCTTTTCTTCTCCTTAACTTGCCTTATTATTGACACAGTTACACTCAGGGGCTATATATCAAGAATAAAGACCATCTGTACTCCATTTTGGGAAAGAATCTCTCTTATTATCCTACTCTATGATTAATTACTTCTGTGGGCGCATGGCTAGTCCAAATGATTCTCCTCTTTTGTGGTCACAAATTGAAGTTGACCAATTCACATGCATTCATTAACACACACAACCTTAAGAATGCTTTGTGGTCAAAAAGAACACCAATAATATTGAATTCATTTAAGTGTAAACAGTTGATTACTATATACAGAACTTGTTTTGATGCCTCAGAAAATGTTCAGTGGAGCCAACACACCACTATAAATGTACCTTTCTCACTCCTAGGCACAAACACACACATTTGACACACATTGTGCCCTCTGTCTTTGACTTGATCTGGAACAGCTGACTGTCATGCCTTATGTCCGAAACACCCTTAAATTGAAGGTAAATAACCAAACCCTCTGTGTGCATCAACACCATATTTCAAGGGCACTTAGGCCTGTTCTCTAAGGGCCATTTATCATAGTCCAATAAAAATGGGGGCTTGGTTTCTTTGCAACTGTGTGTCTAGGCTGCTGAAGCCAAAAGAAACCTTTCTCCCCCAAAACCTAAATTCTGGCAGTCCGTCTATGCTCAATATAAAGACACATGCTATCTTGTATTTTGACTATGCAGTAATACTTGACATTATTATTATTTTAACTTTGCACATAAATCTGTCCTGACAACCTTGCACAGATTGAGTTGGAAACAATTAAACGCAGAGACACAAGCCTCTGTCCCCACCACACATGCTATTGCCAGAAATGTGTGAATATTAAAAGTATGCAGGATGTAAGGAACCCAGTGTGGTAAATTTGGTTGGACATAATTTATGTTTTCCCTAAAAAAAAAATTTGTGTGGCACCTGGCAAATGAATAAATGTGTACTTTCCAATTAGCTATGTAAAATGTTATTGAGACACATCTGTTAGACAAATATTGCAGAGCTGTGAGTATCTTCATCATAAGAAGCCTAACAAATGTAAACCTCTAAATTCTAGAAAGTAGTTTGCTTGAGTTTAGGAAATATATAGACTTACAGTTTAATAGCCATCAGCAACAGTGATATGGTCATCATTGTTTATATGCAGTATATATTTTTTATAGGGTTTTTTTTTACAGTAGATGTATATATTTTAGTTTTAGCAGTTCAACATTTATTTCAGCTATTTGCCAAGACAACATTCTAATTTCCTTTAAAGGGATACTCCACCCAAAAATGAAAATTCTGTCATCATTTACTCACCCTCAAGTTGTTGAAAACCTGTATGAGTTTCTTTCTTCTAACACAAAGGAAGATATTTTGAAGAACTGATTGGAACTTTGGCACCAATGACTTCCATAGTATTTTTTTTTTCTAATATGGAAGTCAATGGTGCCAAACAACTGTTTGGTTCCAATTGTTCTTCAAACTTAAACTTTTTGGTAACACTTTACAATAAGGTTCGTTAGTTAACATTAGTTAACTACATTAGGTAATAGGGACTAACAATGAATAGCACATATACAGCATTTGTTAATCTTTGTTAATGTTATTTTCAACATTTACTAACACTTGATTAAAATCTTGCTAACATTAGTTAATGCACTGTGAACTAACATGAAGAAACAATGAACAGCTTTATTTTCATGAACTAACATTAACAAATATGAACAAATGCAGTAACAAATGTATTGCTCATGGTTAGTTCATGTTAGTAAATACATTAACTAATGTTAACTAATGAACCTTATTGTAAAGTGTTACCAACTTTTTAAATTATTTTTTGAAATGACAATTCAGTTTCGCTAGATAAGACCCTTATTCATCATCTGGTGTTGTTTTAAAGCCCTTTGAAGCTGCACTGAAACGCTCATTTGGACCTTGAACCATTTGGTTCCCAATGAAGTCCATTATATGGAGAAAATCCTGGAATGCTTTCATTAAAAACCTTAATTTCTTTTGACTGAAGAAAGAAAGATGTGGACATCTTGGATGACATGGGGGTGAGTAAATTATTAGCAAAAGTTTTTTTTTTAAAAGTGAACTACTCCTTTAACTCCAACTTTTGCCACAATAAACTCCTGCTTATTAATAGTTAGTAAGGTAGTTGTTAAGTTTAGGTATCAGGTAGGATTAACGATGTAGAATATGATGATGCAGAATAATGCATTAACATAAGCTGTATTATTACTAATAAACAGCCAATGTCCTAGTAATATGCATGCTAATAAGCAACAAGTTAATAGTGAGAATTGGACCTTAAACCAAAGTGTAACCCATTGTATGTTTATATGTCTGTGAGTGTGAATACATGAAGTAATAATAGAATAAATAGACTTTAAATGATGGACATGTCCTTTTTAAGCCTGTAAAATTTAACTATCCATTTTACAGTCATCTGCTAAATGATGCAGGACTAATCAGAAATACTTGTGTTAGGACATTAGTCTACAGTAAACAATGAGATTAGTTTGGCTTGAGTCACATCCCAAATGTCTTCCATTATCTATTACATAATAAGAACACACACAGTTACTCTCATATTGCTGTCTATCACTGATGGTGTTACAGAACGTGGTGGTAGGAAGGATGAGAAGATGAGGATGAACAAGAAACAGGATTATAATAAGGAAACTAAATGGGAACCACAACACACGCTAAACTATAAACGAGAACCGACCAAGATTAACTGAACAGAAGGAGGCTAAATACAGATACCAATAAACAATGACGAGGTAAACACATGTGACACGGATGATGACGACGATAAACAGGTGGGTAATGAGGGAATGAGTTCAGGTTTGGAAACAAGGGGGATTCTGGGAAGTGTGATGAAGAAGAAGACAGGATGGTGCAGACGATGACTGTAACATATGGAGCATTCTGTTTGCGTTATAATTATTCTTGCTCATGGTACTGCTGTTACAACCATTGACTTTTTGAATTCAACTCAGCCCTGATTGTTGATGCAAAGTGACATGTTAGCATATACTTGGTGGGTAACGTAATCCATTAATGTGTTGAGGAATGGATGTGTGAAAACTTGGATGACCCTGTGGTTTGCATTCTTTAAATAGGTTGTCAATGAAGTTATTCCTAAGATGTACACAAACAGGCTGGTCATATTATAATACTTCTGCTTGTTAAAACCAGATATTATTTTGACATATTAACTCGCTTGGGTGGTCACATAGCTGATCAAGAAAAATGCCTCAAGCATTTTGATGGTATGACATATTCAGGCTACATTTCATGTTGCACAAGAAGAATTTTGTAAAGAGCGACCAGGTAAAACACACTAACATAATTGAAATAGCTAAACCTTTTTATTTTTTGAGCAGATATGAAGGACAGTAGATTGGACAAGTTTTGCATGGTAGTTAACACAAGCCCCAGATCACTTCAGACAGCATTATGGCCCCTGTCCTGAATACACAGAGGAACTGTAACAAAGGCCTCTCATGATAGTATTACAGTGCCTGGCATCCGGCTGCACGTTTATGAACTACAGGCAACCGAGTAGTTGACCAAAATAAATGTTGTGTGGGTTCCATTTACTTAGAGCTTTTCCCCCAGTTTCTTTTCATCATCCTGAATAAACAGAGCAGGGCCCCAAGAGCATCATGGTCTGTTAAATCCTTTCTAAGCAGCAACCCCACCTCCCCACCTGCCACCCTGTAACCTGAGTATGGCAACAGAGCGTGCCAGCGAGGAGGGGAACTAGGAATCATTAGGAATATTACGTCTTCAGGCCAATACAGGTGCATGACTTTTTGATTTAACAGCCACTTGACAGATAACAAATAGGCATAATTATAGGTCAAGTATTTCTTAAACTAAAAAGTCAGCTAAAACTATATAGCAAACTAATAGTATAACTAAGGCCGTTTGTCCACCAAAGCGTTTTCCCACATGCCTTGCGTATGTTTTCAATTGTTTTCAATGGGAGCGCCGCATTTTTAAAAGTCATGAGCGTAAAGGCCCTTTCACACAGGACGCGGAATGCGCTGCGCTATGAAACACATTAATTTCAATGGCTTGCACCGCACTGTGACGATTACCAGCGCGGCCAATAGAAACGGGGCATCATCCAAACAAGCACGGAAATCAAAATGAATGAACGGCAAGTAGAGTGTAGGAATTCCCTGAGCTGTACGATACAAGTTTGAGGTCGTATAGGGACAAATAACTACCGTATTTTCCGCACTATAAGGCGCACTTAAAAGCCTTTAATTTTCTCAAAAAACGACAGTGTGCCTTATAATCCAGAGCGCCTTATATATGGATCAATTGGTTAACAACGCTCCGCGTTATTAAATTCTCCTGCGAACTCGCGCTCCTGTCCATCTTAAGGAGGTCACACACCGGACGAGAAACCACATCTTTAAAATTCTAACACATTATTCTCTATGAGTGTACACACACCGGCGGCACCACGGTGCCCAGCAACAGCTCAGGACCGTTTTCAAAATCCTGCTGCGCCACAGAGCGCCATTTACATAGTTTTATATAAAATTTATTTTTTTTGTCTCAAATCGTTTCCAATGGATCCTGACTTCGCCCTATGCTGCAATATATATTTAGTTTTGCATTCATTTATAGAAATCAGCTGCTTAAATGACAATTGCTGATGTTATTGGATTTTTCAGGTGAGATTTTCAATTCATTCAGTTAACGGATGCTCTGAGGTAAAGTTTTCAGACTGCAGACTCAGCAACGATTGTATTTAATTGTACAGTACAATCATAACATAGAACAGACATTATCTTCATATCATAATGTCATTAAACATAACAATATTGCTGGCCATACACTGATGAGAAAGTGTGCGTCTGGTGTGCGATAGGTCTACCTGGAGTTGTGAATGTAAGTTACGTGCCCGCCCCAGCGCGCTCATGCTTACTAAATAAACGCCTTACCTCCGGCGCCGCGCACTCGTTACATTCCCTTTAGCACATCTAGTGGATGCATAATGCAAACCCAGTCAAACGTTTGACTGCAGTATCTTATGCGCCTTATAATCCGGTGCGCCCTATATATGAAAAATGTCCTAAAATAGGTCATTAATTGAAAGGTGCGCCTTATAATCCGGTGCGCCTTATAGTGCGGGAAATACGGTAACATTATTAAACTGTTTTATAGATCTCTCGCTTAAAGTTTTTGAAAACTCACCCTACTTTGCTCATGCTCTCAGATACGTTGTATCTGAAGTGCAGCAGCCAGTGCCACGCATTGCACATTCTGTGTGAAAGGCCCTTAACAAGGCGATGAGCATTATTTTTCATGCTGAAGTGCCGAGCGCCCAGCGTTTTTTTACCTGGTTGCCAAGTGTTAAAAAATGTTCAACTTTGGATAAAACGCAGCGCTGTCGCTTCTTACTTAGCCATCCAATCACAGTGGAGGAGGGCTGGACTAAACCACACTGACCAACTGTCACAACATTTTTCTGTACATCAACCAGCAGAGCTAACCGAACAAAATGGATGAAAAAAAGCTCTGTTGGTTGATGTCGTTGTACAGAAAGAATGTTGTGACAGCTGGTCATTGTGGTTTAGTCCTCCTCCACTGTGATTGGACACATGGGTAAAAAGTGACAGTGTTAAGCACAGCGTTTTATCCAAACTCTCGGCGACCAGTAAAAAACACTGGGCGCTTCAGCGTGAAAAAAATGCTCAGCGCCTCGTTACGCTCATGCCATTTGAAAAAACGCAGCACTCCCATTGAAAACAATTAAAAACGTAAGCCAGGCGCGTGGAAAACGCTTTGGTGGACACACGGCCTTTAGCTCACTTGTAGATATTAAAGAAAAACGTAGATGTAACTAGTACTCAACATTTTGTTCACTTACTAAGTACACTTACTGTATTAACACTGATAAACTAAAACTTAGGCCAATCTAGAGTTAAAATAGTACACATACAGATGTGTACACATAAATTAGTATACATACAATGTACTTCTATTATATTGTTATTAGTATACACTATATAACATTTACTTGGAAAATAATCCAAGTTTTCTTAATAAAATGAACATGAAGCATATTTTCTTAGGGTTAGTTCACCCAAAAAGGAAATTCATCCCATAATTTACTTACCCTTTTGCCATCCTAGTTGTATATGACTTTCTTTTTTTTTCAGCCAAATACAATTGGAGTTATATAAAAAAATATCCTGCCTCTACCTAGCTTTATAATAGTAGTAAATGATACCTTAGATTTTGAGGCCCAAAGAAAATCGCATCCATGCATCATAAACGTAATCCATTTGGCTCTAGGTGTCAATAAAGGGAGTATACAGGATAGAGTAAAACAAAACACCGGTCACAAATTAAAAGTCTAAAACAAGAATATTTAAAGAGAAATGTTGGTTCCGTATTTCGCATCTAAGCTTACATTCTAGGTCATGCGTCGGGTCAGAGGTCACTCTTCCGCCATTACCAGAAGCCAGTGATTATAGTTTATAAAGTTTACACTTTACAAACACATTGCTCTACTCTGGAGCCAGAGGGATTACTTTTATGGTGCATGGATGCACTTTTTTCCCATTATAAAGCTTGGAAGAGCCAGGATATGTTTTATTATAACTCTAATTGTGTTTGGCCAAAAATTGGAAGTCATGTACACTTAGGATCACTACCATTATGACGCTAGGTAGAGCTAGGATATTTTTTTAATATAACTCCAATTGTGGATGACTTGAGGGTGTGTCATTTATGGGATCATTTTTATTTTTGTATGAACTAACCCTTTTGGATAGTTACTCTCATTAGTTATTAACCTTTATAGTAGTTCTTAGTCTTCTGGGAGGTATGAAAAATGGTGGTATACTGATTAGCTAATGGTGAACTAACTCATTTAACTGAGCGGCATTATTCACTTATTAATGAATTAGTGTTTCTTGTTGTTTAATAGTAGTTACTAGAGTGTTAATATTGTGTTACACATTTGTTCCTGTGTTATTCATTAATGTCAGAACAGTAGTCTAAAGTGTTACCTATAAAATGTGTTAACTATAAAAGGTCAATGTGAGTAAATGATCACGACTGTCTTTTTTAAACTATTCCTTTAACATTGAATTTTTTTTGTAAGAAGCAGACTCGGTTAAATGAGGTGGTGTGTTCTGTTTTTCTGTAATATTAGGAGAGGGTAATCTCTTCTGCCCTTTTCACCTGCTTTTGCACTGTGTAAACCTGAGCAAAAAAAAGTTGTCAAATACTTGTTTTATTGGCAGGCCGATGATTCTGCAGGTATACTGCAGACATTATGAAAGTTGAGCAAATTTGGGGTGAATGACAAGGCGCTATTGCTGGTACTGCACTGTGAAACGTCTGAGAGATGAATGCCAATGAGTGTTATGTCAGGTGTACAGGCTGGAGCCAAATCTTTGCGTTCATGGAAATGGGCCAAATAGTACAGAAAGAAAAAACCTTCCTGAAACGACAGAGATAATAATTCAAGAGAGCATTTATTTAATAGCAATTCCCAATGTGATTAATTATCAGCAGGTTTAGAGTGGAGGCAGTATGATTTATTTTATAAAGATATAATTTTGTCGGAAATCACTCCATTTTTCAGGCAAATTTCATATTTTTAATGGAACCAGACATTCTGGATATTTTCATAATCTGGATCATTATTACAATGACTATTGTTGGGTTTGGTTTAGTTTACAGTTTAGTTGTAATTTTAGTCAGAGGATGATTTGTTTCTCTCCAATCTTTTGTATGTTGTACTTTTATTAATATTTCTTAAAGAAAAAATATTGTGATCTCACTTTTAAAAGGTGACTTGAATCTTTAAGGTACACATAAAATGAAATGCATCCAAATTCACAAGTAATGTTATAAAATCATCTTTGATGCGTACAGCAGATCTCTGAAAGATTTCTTTTTAAATAGTGACTAGCAAAGATTACTGCTATGATGCATCAGTATCAAAAAGAGTATCACTATGCACCAATGTTTGCTACAAATTCAACTGAGAAAATTTAGGCTTGAAAGAGATTTTTAATAGACATTTCAAACTGTTTAAATGTTGTCTTTTCTAGGAAGCTGGCAAGTATAGGAAAGGAACTCAAAGATAACTTCCTGAGAAGCCCTGGCGGAGTCGGGAGGAGGCCAACCGCAGTGGGAAAATGACTGTGAGTACATTATTACTGCACTCCATTTGCTACGTAATGGGATTCCCCCAGCATATTTCTGCAATTCCATTAGGACGGGAACACAATCCACACTGTGTCAAATTTAGGAGGAGAACCCCCCTTCGCTCTCACACCTTGCCATATTGCCACCTCAGCCTTCTTTCTCAGAGAGGACAGACCATGCACAGACCATTCAACATGTGTTTGTAGACTGCAGAGCTCCACATAATGATCCACACTATGTGTAATAACAAAACATGCGTTTATCTTGAGCTTCTATCATTACACATTAACACTTGAAATTTAAAAATGTGTGTAGACTTTTGGGGATGCTGGTGAAAGTTTCAGAGTTCAGCACCTTTGGACTTCCTGTCTGATCAATAAGTACAGTACTTTCTGGTGTGAGGAAACGGGTTTAGATGATCTTGAAGAGATAGTTTTCATATTCCCTAATATCAGGCAAAATAAGATAACTTTCTAGCATATAGAAAATCTAGTGTTCTGCTGTACTACAAATGTCATAACATAACAAGTTTGTGGTTTGTGAGCAGAGGTCAAGATTTTAACATTTGGGTCTTGAGCTTTGATTTATGACTTATTATTATTTGATTAGTCAATCATCATTACATTTGTTGAATAGGTATAAATTGGAAAAATACAATAATTACCCCCATAAAACCATTTTACTGTGGTAGTTTTTTTATTGTTACAGGTCAAAAATTGACTTTGTTTCGAGTTATTGTTTATTTTTAAGAATTCTTCTCACTCAACCAAGCAGCTTCATTACATAAACAATAACAGTCCAGTTGTTTTTGACTGACATGAAATTAATGAAAAGCTCCGGCTGTATTAAAATAAAATAAAAACTTACAGTCTATGTACTGCAAGCTATGCCCACAGTAACAGTTTGATTTGGAGCCTTCAATATCCCATATGGACATCCAATCACCATATGTCATGACCCCGTGTTCTGAATTCCCTAATAGATGAGACTACTGTCCAAAACAGCCTTGTTTTATTTGAATAAATCTGGAATGAAAAAACATTGTGTCACCTCCGATACAGGAGAAGTTTATTATAACGGCTTCGCTAAATCAAATAGTGGAAGTGTTACAGAATTCTAATAAATCGGTGTCAGTGCAACTTAAGACCAGAGAAATAAATGAAAATGGAATGTAAACTCCAGTTATATTTGTTCTGGACAACTTGGAGACTAAGGGCGCTATTTTAATGATCTGAACCGCAAGTATCAAGCACGAAGCACAAGTAACTTTGTGGGCGGGTCTTGGGCGCTGTTGCTATTTTACCGGTGGGATAAATGACTCTTGCGCCTGACGCTCAGTTTTCTGAAAGAGATTCACCGCACTCACGGTAAAACAAGGTGCCAGACAAAAACAACTTGATAATCTAGCCTGACGTAGTTTAAAGGGGTTGGTCTGAAATAGCTTCATTATTCATAGGTGGTTTGGGCGCAACATGAAATAAACCAATCAGAGCGTCATCCAACATACCCTTTAAGAGCAGGTGTGCATGTTGCATGGCAGATTGTTATTATTATGGCGGATTTACCAGGCGCACGACAGGAGCGGTTCACAGCTGAGGAGACTGACGTTCTTGTCAGGGCAGTGAAAGACAGAGAAGTGACGCTGTACATGGATGGGAGAAACCCACCCAAATCGGTTAAACTAAATTTTTTTTTAAACTAAATCTTCATTGACACCAATATGATTTCCCTCATGTGTTATTATTTTTCCTTGTTATAATGTATAATTTGCAAAAATAAAAACGGCTGCATCGGTGTTGATGCGAGAATCAAAGTGTATGCCTGTTGTGCACCCGCTGACATTATGGGAGTAGTATGAAGCTGCAGACTCTGAGCCTTCATCTACAGTCCCCCACCCAGAGTCCCGTATTCTGAGACCTCTCGTTTTCTAGAGACTGCGTCTCCTATCAGAATTGTATTCGGAACTAGTTTATAGCTCATCGATACAATAGTCCATTTAATATTTGTAAAGGTAGTTTGTAACAAAATATGAGTCGTTAATGTATGTTTTTTCGCCTGTCTTTCGCATGTCTTTTCCCTCCGAAAATATTTTGATAGCTAAAGTTAGCCTTTAACCTTGGACTTTTTTGTAGATATGTCATAAATGTTGCAGTTGTTTATTATTGGTGTTTTATCTATTCTTATTTGTTTTGTTTTGCATTCAAAATATCAAAAAACAGGTTTTGTAATGTTAGCTTGATAATGTTAATTAGACCATTATAGGTTGAACTGAAAGAAAAATTGCAATTTGAATTAAAAAAACAAAACAATGTAATTGCATTCCTTCCATCAGTAACATAATGAGTATTTTTGGCACATGTATTAAGCAGGGAACGCAAATATTTTATTTGGATAACTAAAATAAAACGAGACTGTAATATTGCATCCCATTGTTTTCAATTGCATTTGGATAAGTGTGCGCTGTCTTGAAAAAACGAGCGATCTGAGAACGCGGACTCTGTGTACAGGTGTTTATACGATCTTCCAAACAGCAAACTTATTAACATTTACTATAGCCTCTATGCACAAACCCTGCTGGCGTATGTCTGAAAGAATCTCAGTCAGCGCCTTTACTTCCAGAAGAGCGTTCTGCAGGCCAAGTGTATAGAGGCAGGAAATACCTTATAGAGACCAGACCTCTTGGAACTTTAATTGAATACATAGCGTTGGTAAAGCATACTGAAATTACAGCCCGACAAATTTATTAGTGCCTACTGAAAAGAATGTATTGAATTCGCAATTTCGCAAAGTAGCCTAATGTTAAGAATTCAATTCAGTCAACTTTATATAATCCCACAAGGGGCAATTCGTTTTAGAGCAGAATGTAAGCCCTGTGTGTGTTATGATAACATCAAAATGTTTCTCCGTTTGTGTGAGTGCGTTACACGTTAAATGTTTTAGAATGTAACACAACATTCAAATATTTACGCTCAAGTGGAGTCTGTGCCATGCAAATTCCGCAGACCCATGGCATTTCTTTGCCTTTGGCTCGTTTTGTAATACACAAGTAGGCTTTCTGAAGCAAAACCCCATTCGCCGCCATCTGACATAACTCTGAGTGAAAACGAAAGGGAACTGTATTACACATATACAATTCTAGAAAATTTTCTTTTTTCGTTGTTTTTTTGAGTCCACTACAATAATGTCAAAGATCCTCTTCCTGAGACATAATTTAAAATAAATTTCCTCTGTGCATTTATGAGGTTTACACAATGTTAAGAAATGCTTGCACACCACTGTGTGCAAATATTTGTATGAGAAAATAGTTTTTGGGGGATGCCATTATATAATTACCCCAACTGCATGTTAACTCTGACTCTTTTGATTTTTGTAGTTTTAGTTAATATGCTACACAAAAAAAAAATTTCTTTTTTTTAAAAAAAAAAATCTTTTTTTATTATGTTTCTTTTGTTGGAAACAGACTGCAAGAAGAGTAAAGTTTAGCTTATGTCAGTTGTTAGGACAGTGTCCAGTAAATGTTTTAAATCTGCTGATGTGGCATTTCACTGAAAAAAAAAAGGTGCAATTGGGTTTTAACTTAATTATGGGCTCAGACTGGTCAAAAAAACAGTTGCAAAGCAAATGCTACTGTCATTTGAGTTCTTATCAGAACCATTCAACCATTCAGGCATTCTTCAGTCTTGTGTTTTTTTGTTATCTCTTCCCATCAGCTGAGCTCATAAAGCACTCAGCTCTAGCATACATTGTACTTTTCCTGCTTGTTGGTGTTGCGAAAGTTGCCCTGCTGCCAAAAGTCACACACAAACAAAAGGTGCACCTGGACAGCTTTGGCATTATTTACACTGGGTAAGAAGTTAAGTTTTTGTTTTGTTTTGTTTTTGATCAAATCCAGGTCACACCTGTGCCTGAATGCCCAGGGGCTCCATTGTTGGGTGGTACACATTTGAAACTGAAGGTGCTCTAACCCCTAACCCCACCCCACCCTCCCGATATTTGTTTTTTCTCTTACGCCAGTGATACAATGATGTCAGCATTCGTGCCCTCTTCAATTTCACAGCCAGTGGAGTTGATTTTTTTTTTTTTTTTTTTTACTAATCTTTCTCTTTAGTTTGAATTTCATGATGGAATTAAGTCTTGGAAGTGCATGTGTGTGGTTCTGAGAACCGTATCTGCAACCTCATATTGTTGCCATTGTGTGA
The DNA here is from genome assembly GCA_030378365.1 of Hybognathus amarus. Lineage (NCBI taxonomy): Eukaryota > Metazoa > Chordata > Actinopteri > Cypriniformes > Leuciscidae > Hybognathus > Hybognathus amarus. The sequence goes on from JAQIUQ010002832.1 coordinate 298,877, forward strand.
ACATGTTTTAGTGGTGATGTGTGGATAAACTGTCACATGAATGGGTGTTGGATTGGTGGAATTCTCCCACATGCAGTTAGTTATGCAGAGAAAATGTTACACATGCTAGTCAAAGCACATTTGCCAAGTAAGTATTAGAGCTGAAATTCTGATTTATTGAGGTTTGTGGTCAATCAAGATTACCCATAGGTTTCGATCTTTTCAGTGCTAATGTCTTCTGATGGCAACATTCTGGTCAGTGGTGAAGCCCTGACGAAGACAAACATCTTTAAGTATCTAGGATCACACTTGCATAGGGATGGTGGTATCAATAATGAGGTGCATAGGAGAGTACACATGGCCTGGAGGTGCTATGTTATAAACGCATAGCAATCCGTCTTAAGTCAAAAATATAGCGGTAGTGTATTTAATATGGTAGTACGTCCAGTTGTGCTGTATGGAGCCGAATGCTGGTCAGTTACCAAAAGCACTGAGCACCCTCTCCACGTTGGAGATGCACATGCTGCACTGGATTACTGTTGTCTCTTTTTAACCACTGCTGAAATTATACAATCCAGCGGCAAATGGACAGAGCGGCATTAGGGAGAAAATGCGGCAAAGGCATCTTCAGTTGTTTGGGCACGTCCTACGAGCAGCACCAGGCACTGTTACTGACTCCCCCTGCCACTTCACAGTGGATGGGAAATGGCCATTTGCTTTGGACAACAATCAATGCAGATATGAGGATCGCCAAATTACACCCAAACCGTGCTCGACCATGCAAAATGTCGAGCAAGTATTTGATCAAATCATGATTTAGTACTTGGAGAGACCCTTGTTGGCAAGCACAGAGGTAAGACGTTTCTTGTAGTTGATCACCAGGTTTGCACATGTAACTAGCGTTACTTAAGCAGGGTTTCCCATACATTCATTAATTTCATTAATTACATTCACGCTGACCGCCACGCATTGATTTTCAGGATTTTTTAAAAAATTATTTTATTGTAAAGCTGCGCGCTCCTTCCCCTCCCACACACACAAACCGACTACGGAGACGCAAATAGCCCCTCCTTTTCGAGCACGATATTATGAATCAAAACATGATCATGAGTTGGAGGTCGGATTGTTGCCGGTGCTTATTCGTCCAGAATCAATCCGCAGTTGAATGGTCAGTATAATGAACACTAAACTTCTAAAAAGCTAGTCTGTTAAATGCTGTCGCGTTTCCACTACATATTCGCGCAATTTCCTAAATGGTAATTTTTTCCTCTTGCGATCAGTCATTCCAAAAATCATGGCAACGGACGTTGGTAAATATATCACAGAGCCACCACACTAGACATTATTATATTATTACTGATAGTGTTTTCTCACTTATTTCTTCTCCGAGGTCTTGATTATGGCATTTCTTTGAGGTTTAGAAGCCACTATTCCTGTATTTGGTATTTTATGAATTGAATAAATAACTCTGTCTCGTATTCTGTCCAAATAAACATTTTGGGTATCTAACGTAGGCTATCCTTTACCTTGGAGTAATTATTTGTCAGCCGACTTTTTACTTCTACTCCTTATGCTATTTGCACAATTATCTGTATACTTTACTCCTTACATTTTAATAAGTAGCCTACTGTTATGGCATTCCGGCTTGTTTTCATTTCTGCTTGACATCGTAAAAAAAAAAAAACTATCCAGATAAATCGCGCCATCCAGATAGAGTGCATTTGTTTGTGGTTGGATGAGAAGTACGAAATACCATTCCGGTTTCCGCCGCTCTCACTATGGAACCGGCCGGGATCAAGTGCGTCTCCCCTGAAGTTCTGCAGTCGAGCCTGCCACTTATAATAATGCCAATCAAAAAAAGAAAAAAAAAAAGAAGTGCTATACAATACTGACCTACAAAGTAACTACGCAAACAAAGAAATGGAGAAAAAGGCCTTTAAAGTTTTTATACCAGCCAGTCAAATGTATGTTATGGGTAGATTATGTGTTAATGCATCTCCGAAACGGGAAATAATTTAATCCAGATATTGTTTTACAAAACAGAATACGTCATAAAGCCCATTACAAGTCTTAACTCATTTTTGACCAAATGTTACTGCGCGTTGCCTTTGTAGGGCAGACTAACCAATCAGAAAATAGTATTATTGTATCTGGGTAAGATTTAATGCAACAACCAAAAAAAAAAAAAAAAAAAAAAACATTATATCCTGAAATTGTTCACGTGATTCTCTCACTCCTGCTGCCTGTCTTCAAAACTTGAGAACTAATTTTCTTGTCAGTGCCCTCACAGATTCTTGCAGTTATCTACATTTATATTCCAATGAAGGTTATTGATAACATGCTTACAATACATATAGGCCCCTGTGGCATGTATAAGTATAATTTATTTTAACATTCCACATGGATTGTGAAACACACATAAGAAACAATAATAACAAATTCCCCCAAAATAGTCAGTCAGTTAAAAGAAAAGAAAAAAAAATCAGTCCAGTCAATTAGTTCAATGTTCAACTCAGTTGCGTTTCAATTCAGTTCCAATGATGTTTGTCGAACAAAAGGCCTTGTTTCAAATCACTACCGGCAGTGTGTGATAATGTTAGAGATCTCTTTAAATCTTATCTGTATGACGTATCCGAAAATGTACAGTCCATCCGCTTGGTGAGTTGATGGCCACTGGTTACAGTCACACTCCAGAATCACTGAATCGCCGAATCACAGGATCGCTGGCTCGCCGTAGAATCTGCATACAGCAAATGCAAAATATCGAATTAGTAGCTGTATATGGCTTCATCACTAACATTCAAAATCAATATAACTCAAATTCTAAATCACTCAGTTTAAACATGAACACAATGCACTTAACATGTCACCTCAAATATGACTTAAACACATTCAGTGAGAATATGTGTGAATAGTGCAAAATGCTTATTTTACAGGTTTAAACAGATCTAATCCAGAAAGTTTTAGATCTCATTATAATCATATAGCCACGAATAGGAAGGCAAAATGTGTTACATCCCTTATACTGGCTAAAAACATTAGCCCTTTATGGTAACCCCTTAGCTAGATAAACATACATGAATTCACGTTACGCCATCTCACAATAACACACATATATACAACAAAACGGCGTTTTAAATAGCAACAGTAGAATAGTGAAGATAAACATATCAATCTTCGACTGGTTTTGTTTCATTGTCAAGACATAACAGGAATAACAAAGTAACAAAGTGCACATAATATATTATAGTTTCATATTTTTAAACAAACTTAAAGTGAAATGCTAGCAGAAAGTCTCACTTCTGTTGTACTCACCGAAGATTCTTAAAACAAGAAAAACAAACGTGCAAACGGCAGTTTACAATAACTAAGACTTCCTTCAGCTTTTACAACATTGAAAATTATTTATCCTGTGTTAAGTGGTCTGCTTTACTATATTTATTTCACTTTGTCTTTATCTCACGATGCACTTGACGAGAGGGTAGGAAAAAAGAAAAAAAGATCGCAAATCTCCTTTAGCTGTGCAACAGAGTGACTCAGACAATAAAACATGAAGCAGCGCCATCTAGGGGAATGGAGAATCACAGCAATTACTTCAGACCTGTACAGTTTATGTGGGCTACACACACATCTAAGTAGGGATTTTGGTCCATTCCTCTTTACAGATCCTTTCTAAATCCTAAAGGTTTCTTGGCTGTCTCATTGCATCTCGAAATTTCAGCTCCCTCCACAGATTTTCTATAGCATTAAGGTATGGAGACTGGCTAGGCCGCTTCAAGACCTTAATGTGATTCTTCTTGAGCCATTCCGTTGTTGCCTTTGCGGTATGTTTTGCGTCATTGTCATGCTGGAAGACCCATCCACGACCCATCTTCTGTGTTCTGGCTGAGGGAAGGAGATTCTCGTCAAAGACTTTACAGCCCCGTCCATTAGCCCCTCAATACATCGTCCTGTACCCTTAGCAGAGAAACAGCCCCAGAGCATAATGTTTCCACCTCCGTGCTTGACTGTAGGGATGGTGTTCTTGGGTTCATTGTCAACATTTCTCTTCCTCCAAACACGAGGAGTTGAGTTGATGCCAATGAGCTCAATTTTGGTCTCATCTCACCACAGCACTTTCTCCCAAGCCTTCTTGGAATCATTTAGATGTTCTTTGGCAAACTTCAGACATGCTTGTACATGTGTCTTCTTGAGCAGGGGGACCTTGTGGGTGCTGCAGGATTTCAATCCATTGCAGTGTATTGTGTTACCAATGGTTTGCTTGGTGACTGTGGTCCCAACTGCCTTGAGATCATTAACAAGCTCCTCCCGTGTAGTTTTGGGCTGATCCCTCACCTTTCTCATGATCATTCTTCCCCATAGGTGTGATCTTGCATGGATCTCCATACAGAGGGCAATTGATGGTTATTTTGTATATTCCAATTCCTAATAATGGCACCAACAGTTGTCTACTTCTTGTAGCCCATTCCAGCTTTGTGCGGGTCTCCAATCTTGTCCCTAATGTCTTTGGTCTTGCCCATGGTGGTGGAGAGGTTGGAATGGAAGATACAGATTCTGTGAACAGGTGTCTTTTATATGCATAACAACCTGACATTAGGAGTACTTTCCTAAAGTGAGAGGACTAATCTGTGTTTCACAAGGGCACATAACCAATCTGTGGGAGGCAGAATTCTTGCTGGTTGGTAGTGGACCAAATACTTATTTCACTCAATCAAATGCTTATCAATTAATAAATATAATGTGTTTCTTCTGGATTTTTTGGTTGATACTCTGTCTCTATCCGTTAAAATAAACCTACCATAACAATTACAGACCCTTCATTTCTTTGTAAGTGGGAAAACTTATAAAATTATCAGGGGATCAAATAATAATTTTCTCCTCTGTAAATTATTTTTGCTTCTATCCATTCGTCTCACTACAGGACTAACCAAGAATGGGCAAATTAGGAAAAATTATTAAATAAAAAAAGCTATTGTGATTATATTTTAAATGCACTTTATTTCAGTAAATTTTAACCTGCTAGTGTCTTAAGCAAACATCGCTTAGTTTGCTAAGGCGAGATGGGAGAATAATTACTCCTTTTGAAGGCTGCAATCTCTTAAGATGGGAATTTTACTGATTATTATTGAAAAATTAAGACAAAAAATTATTAGCATTGTTTTTTTCTTATACAAAGCAGGTGCTTGTCCTTTGTCTACTTACCCAGTAAGTTATGTATTGATAAGTTGTGTTTATAGAAGATACTGTGGTCAGTCATCCAGTTCAAAGATCACATTAAGAAGCATAGAAATGAGTGAATTTCCCAGCCATATACCATTACAGTGAGTGTGTGTGTCCCGGTCAGTCGCTCCCTTTGTCCTTGTCATGGCCAGTAAAATAACAATAGCATGTTGGTTTCAAAGCACTTGACCAAAGGTGGAGGTCCCTTAGAAAACAGTCATGCAGAGCTATCATGTGACCTCCCTTGAAAGCCCCACAAAGACTTTCAAAGGGTTGAGGGTTGGGGTATCTGACCCCCTAAGTTCGGACTCATTCATAGAATAGACAAAGACTTTCCTTTGTGAAATGAATTTAGATATTCTTGGTATTATGTTAAGGGTCCATCATTTTTGTGTGTTGACACAAAATATTTTTACTCCCCATTATACTAATAATGCATAAAATGGGTGGTCAAAACGAGAGTAAACCATAACTAATGTGATTCATTTTTGTATACGTGTTCATTTTTGTATAGAAGATATGGGATTAAGATCCAAATACAAATGGTGTGGTGTTTTTTCCTGCTAACAAGGCTGGAAGAACCCATCCTTAATGGTTTCCTGTAGCCTGCCTCTCTAATGAACAGCTGCAAGGGCTTCTGACCATCTTCTCAAATTTTTGCTGGAAGATTTTTAGAGGAGATGAAACTGGATACACTTAATCTAATTTCTCAAGTCTGTCACGGTCTGGGTTGGAGGAAAGGTTCAAGGACCCAAGTGCTTAAACAATGGGTATTTATTAAGTAGATACAAACAAGACAGGAAAACAAGACAGGCATCAAGGAATTCCACCTGGACTGTAGCAGGAACAAGAAACACAAGGGACCATGGACAACGAACCAGCACAGGACTGCAAACACAGACTAAATAGGGAAGCAAACAATAGAGGGTAATGAGGAAGGCAGATGGGGCAAATTAATCAATAATCAGATAACAAGATGGGAGGGCGCACATGGTACCCTTTATCGTTTATATAACACGCGAACTCAAGGCGTCATAAATCCTTTGAGCGTAATATGTAGACTACCCTACCCTACCCCACACCTAAACCTAACCATCACAGGCACGTATTATATAAACGATAAGGGTACCATGTGCGTAATATAACGCCGTTTTGTCATATAACGTTCTATATGACGCTAAAGGATGAGAGCGCGTTGGGTATTCATGACAATCCATGTGCTCACAACAAACCAGACTACACACAAACACATGGCAAACCGGGAGTGTCAGTTTTGTCACCAAACCAAGATATGAACCAGACCGAAGTGACAAAACACAGAACAAAGTCTCTGGGTTTTGTCTGCTTGGTGCATTCCCCGAAAAACTGGCACTGATTGTCCAGCCTGTTCTCACGTAAATGCGTCTCTATAACACGCATGTGTATTGTCGTGTAATATATACGCGAAAATGAGTTTTTACGTGCATATGAGACGCAGTTTTTCGCGTGCAATTGATACGCAGTTCATTTGCGTATAATACACATGCACCCCAAACCACTAATTCTAGCCAAACGTATAATACACACGCACCCCAACCCCACACCTAAACTTAACCTAACCAACCAATGCGTATCATATGCACGTAAAAACTCACTTTAGCGTATATATTACACGACAATACACATGCGTGCTATAAAGACGCATTTAGTCTGATCGGGTTGGATTGTCATCTAGATTCACTCCCTTGAAAATGTACATCACTGATAATTGCTTTGTATTATAATATCTAATGTTGTAAAAGTGTTTTATTAACAACACGTTTAGGGTCTTGGCCTTGGTAACAATGCATGTTTAGATACAGATTCAACTTTGTTCTGTTTTTTGCAAAAATCAAATGTTAAAGATAATCCAATTCAACCTCATATCGTTCCAAACCAAGGGCACGTTTCCCGTACAATGACGTAGTTCACTGCTTCACTACTATAGTACGATGCATCGTTGGAGAAATCAACTAGCTAGTCACGACTGTTTCCCGAAACCCACTGTCGCAAAGTATCGTTCAACCTCGTTGGTTTTGCACGTAGTGGAGTAATAACTACTTTTAATGAAACTGTTTGAGATCCAATTAACGCTATAGATTGTTTTATATAAATTACAGACATGTCATCTGAGGACTATTTCTAATTGTTCTCCATTTGTTTTGCTTTATTACCAGACTCAATATTTGGCTCGTTCTTACATAGTAGAGCAAGTTCGCACATGCGCACTCTTCAAACACGTTACTTCAAATGTTTTGAAAAACTGCTGCTGTTTGCGAATGTTCATTGGAACGATGGTTTCGGGAAACACCGACTCATTGAACTATGCTGATAACGACGGAACTTGCGACCATAGTTGGCTAACCAATGCTTTTGGAAACGCACCCCAGTATGACTTTATTTCGAAGATATTTTAAATGTTCTAAAACAACATTTTACCTCATTGACTTTTTATTGTATTGAGACATTTTTCAGAATATCTTCTACAGAAGATAATTGACATGACATGTGTAGCTTCCCTCATTTTTAGGTGAACTATCATTTAAATCAGTGAAGCAGAACCAGAGAATTTATGTAAAGTTCTCTGGTTCTGCTGTTTAAATTAATTGCAGTGTCCTGCAGTTTTACTGTGAAACATATGTAACATAACAGCTTGATCTGATGCTTGTACCATAAATCAGAGGACTCCTTAAGTGTTTAGAAACATTATAGGTGACTCATGCAATGATCAAAAATTGTTTCCATCATTTCAAATGCATTCCTTTTCACGTTCTCTCCTTGCACCTGTTTATCAGCCGTGGCAATGGAATTCTGTCTGGTCCACCTACCGACATTATGATGTTGTTATTCCTGATACTCCTATCCACAGACATCATTTTTCAGCATGACACATGACATGTGCTCTCTTACTTGTAAGGAACCATTTAACCTCCTTGTGCTGAAGGGTTCTTGGCTCTTCTTTCTGAGGAATGTACACCTGCTCCATTAAGGCCTTCTTTTTCCTTTCCGGAGCTTTATAACCTATGCTGTAGATTGCTCACGTCAAAAATGAGCTCAACATAAGCTAGAAATTGTTTCAACAGATGAAGACGTCTAAGCAATAAACACATTAAATAGATGATGTGTGGAATTACTTGGGTGAGATACTTGGCCTGATAGGAATCAGTTATTTCATTGCGAGAACTTTCTGTTGAGGCACATTTCAGTGACTGCAGACGTGTGGCTGGGGTTTTGCGTGGACCGCTGTTGTTGGTAATGTCTGCCCATCCAACTGGGAAATGCAATTATACTCGAGCAGGCTCAGGAGCTCACAAAGCACATTCTTTGGAATCCTCTTTGTTTTATCAATACATACTTGCCTGCTTGGATGTGTATTATTCCACCTGAGTAAATACTGCACACCATTTCACCCACAAAGCCCTCTCGTTTTCTCTCTCTCTGTCTCCCTCTCTCTCTCTCTCCTTCTCTAATCATATGCTAATGTGATTAAACATTTGCCATTTTTGACTTAAAAGTTTTTAGAAACAGTAAGTGACGACCTCCCAATTAATTATTGGCATACATGTGCGCAACAATGAATTTGGTTTATTGACTTGGCATTTCAAAACACTTGACATTTGACACTTGACATTCTTCCCATATTTTCAGTTTGTTGTACTCTATAATAGCAGGTGCACAGATGGATTGTCATCTTGGATTGTCAAAAGAGTTGTTTCACCTGCCAGAAACCAGAAGGGTTTTAAATTCATGCATTTAACCTAATATTTGTTGTGGAACATTGAATTTGGATACATCAAATAGCCTACATCACACAAAACTTTAATGTAAAAACAATGTAATTGTTATGAAATACATCACATGCATTGTTTTTATTAGCAATTTATTGCATTCTGATTTATTTTGTAACTACGGTTGGCTATTTTAATTGTTACTTACCCTATCTAAAATACCTGCATTCATGAACGAGACCATGATTAATGTTTTGCTATGTACATAGTGTTGTGTGGAGCCACAATTATGACTGGATCTAATATAGTCAGCTGCCTTGTTAGGAAAATGCTTATAATGTCTGCTAAAGTCTGTTGAACTATCCATTTAATTACACATTTTTCTCATTGTATTTTTTCTCTTTTTTCTCTCCTTTTTTGCAAAAGTATTTTTGAGGATCACCAGCCATCCACAAAAAACGATGGTGTTTTATAAGTCTCTCTTTGCTCATATATTCCCCAGAGTGAAAATGTCATCATTGCCCTCTTGAATTTCACCTATCAACTTCCTACTTCCAGCCACCATCTGGCGATGTTGATATCACCATGCATTCCATGTCTTTGCTCCCTGACAAACCCGAATCTGTTCATCTTCTTCAGACAGCGGAAGACCTGTAATCTTTTGCAGGAGACTGACAGGCGTGCTAAAATAAACATATTCTAACTGCCGTCAGTCTGTGGTGCTCATTCAACAGGGATGACACTGCTGTGAGCACGGTACTAGAAACCCATTTCTTATGCACCATACACACTCAAACTACTTTTTTGTTTTTTTGCAGCTATTAAGATTTTACTTTGTTTAGCATTGAGAAAAATGAGAAAAAGACCAGGATTAAAAGTGATATTAGATCTGATTAAATGCTGATTTAGCTAATGTAGGAACAACATTTCCAACTTACAGTGTTTCTGCTCAGTGCTGAATATGTTGTGTTGCTTGCCACTGAAATATTTGCCATTGGTTCAGAAAGTGCAGAGAAAACACTGAACCCTCTTTCCCATAATGCATCAGAAAAACTGCTTTTGGGTCATATGGACAATCTGGAGAGAGCTTCATAGTAAATTCTCAGGCCAATGCAAACAGTGTAATGTTTGTACACCTATTTCTCCTGGGAGACTGAAAAGGGCTGCAGGACTTTAATCCGAATCTTAAAACAGCCAGGCCTTTGATAAGAAACCTCACTGAACATTTATCTTTCTCTAAAGGGTGTAATGGCTTATGTCATCCACTTTGATCCTGCCTCGGAAACATGATTTTGGAGTGTTGCTACAGATAACAGTCGTCAGCCTGTGTTGTGTTGTAAAGTTGGTGTCAGTTAAATTGTGTCTTTTCATTTCATTTTTAATAATTTTCCTGCATGTATGAATGCAGCGTGCAATTCATTTTCCAACTTCTTGTCATAATCTTCTTGGCCCCCCCTGGCTAAAGAGGTGCACGGATACATAGAGTCCTGCAAAGTGGTGGGGCAATAATATTTGTCTTGGAGAAGCTTCTAGCAATGAGTCCAACAACAGCAAAAGGTCTCTTGACAGGTGTCATGGATGAGAGTTCTTAGAATAACACAGTTGCAAAGTTTTGCACCAGCGTAGGAAGAGGGAAACTTGAGAGTTTACCATGCAAAGCAGCTCAAATCCTGCTTACTTAGACATAAATTACTATTCAAGTGTAATGTGAGGATAATTTAACATGAGTGAAATGTGTCTTAAGTATTTAAAGCTGCGATAGTATTTAACTCAGAATTAGCTAAATTAGACATTCCACATCAGAGTTATACATGATTTTGCTTCCATAATTTGTACAGCAATTATAACGTATACTATTCTCTGACGCATTCGACCGGAAAGAAGTGGAGAGTGATTTGCCGAAAAAGCTGCACCAGTGCTGGCCAAATGCTGGAAAGAGAGATTATATACTCTGAATATATCTTATTATATTATATTATATTATATTATATTATATTATATTGTAATATATTGTAATATATTGTATTATATTGTATTGTATTATATTATATTATATTATATTATATTATATTATATTATATTATATTATATTATATTGTATTGTATTGTATTATATTATATTATATTATATTATATTATATTATATTATATTATATTATATTATATTATATTATATTATATTATATTATATTATATTATATTATATTATAAAGCTGTTTATGAAGACAGTGAACGTCATTTGCATTTTGTTTGCTGTGACTTGATTTATTTGATGGGAGTTTGCTGCTACCTTCCATTTAGAACGATCAGCAAATCTAAGATTGTAATATTTACATTGGAGTTGTCCTTGATTCTTCGGAAGGAAACTCACACAAGCAGCCTTTAGAGCATGTTTTCTTTGCCTTGTCACATACAGCTTCTACTTCTAAAAGTGAAAAGAGAGATTGCAAGGGGCAATTCATGTTAATGTGTTGTAAAATAGCGTTCAGATAACAATCGTTCCAGGGTTACAGTTTTTCAGCCCTCAGAGGCTGCAGGTGTGAGTTAAAAATAAAATAAAAAATGATGCATCACATGTTAGGAATCTATAATCAAAAACATATAATTGCTTTGGAATATTTCTCATTTGTGGTCCAGCATTATGAGCAGCTACTTCATCTTGTATTTCAATTTCAGCCTCCAAATGTGAATGCCAGCAAGTAAATAACCAGAGGCTAAACATTATGTCCTAAGTGAAGTCAGTAAGCCCATCACTTTATTTTGAGTACATTCAGCAGTAACCATCAGCCCAGTGTGCTTTGATACTTTTAGCATCCATTATAAATGGGATCAGTATGAACAATGATATCATCAGCAAATCTTGTAGATAAAAAAAAAAGAAAATTAGTTTGACAGAACCACATCACAGAACGGAAATATGATATTTCTGATAATTTAGTTAACTAATTTACATTTCTTTAGTTTTAATAACAGTGCATGACACCTGCTGCTCTTATTCATAGCTTTTTTCAGTGAATGTGATTATGTTTTACCTATAATCCCACAGAAACTAAGTGTATACATCTTGTCTAGATGTTACAAACAAAAACTAATGGACATTGTTTATGATACCAATCAACAGGAAAACACTTCAGGATACTAAGATATACTCAAAAAAGAATGTTCCTGTGCTGTGTTAGTGGAAAGGAAAATCTATAGAAAACAATTTACATTTGTTTTGGTAATTTATAGTCACCATACCATCTGCAAAACATGTTATGCAAATGTTGCTTTATCAACTCCAAAAATACAGACAAAATGTCTAACTTATAGCAGTGACAAACTTAGGCCAATTGATTGCATATCAAAGAAATCATTGAAATATTTATATATATTTATATATTTATTTATAATTATATATATAAATATCTAAAGAAATATGTCATTGTAAATATTCTTGGAACTACATATTGCATACATATGCATCATAAAGTTATTGCTCTTAATTCATTTAAGCCCAATATTATTTTGTAAATCATCACTTTAGATTCAATAGTCTGTCTTTTTCAGTGGGTGGCGGTGGTAAAGCTCAGCTGTGGTTTTGGCTTGTGAGGTTTAGTCTGGTTTACACATTAGTCAAATTGCTAATAAAGTTATTTATGTATTCAACATACAATACATCATACAAACTCTTATTCTGCTATATGGCTCATTATCATTGCATGCAGTTGTGTGTATATTCATTAGAAAGTGATTTTCACTCTAGAAAGAAGCCAAGTTGAATGGAGTAATGGACTCGGCCTTAAATATAGGGCAAACTTGTCTTCCTTCTTAGGCCTATCATGCTTTTCAAAGGTCTAATCATAACCTTGTTTCTCTACTGTTTATTTTTGTCTTCATAACCTTTAATTACCAAGCTAAGAATCAATCTTTAACAGGTCTTTCATTTGTTAAATTGTTTTTGGCCACTGAAATTATTATCTGTATTTAGCCTCCAATAAAATGTTACCACATTTGCAAGAATCTTTGCAGACAAATAAGATTATTTTTACTCATTTTATTTTCTGTAAGAAGCTTCCAGATGTTTTAGGATTCAGATTCTCACAGTATGGGAAATAAATAATCATTAAAATTCATGATTACTTACTTACTTATTCATGCCAGTTCTGAAACGTCTCGGTTACTGATTTTAACCCTCGTTCTCTGAAGGAGGGAACGGGAGACATTGCGCTGATGTGACAATGTAATTGGGATCACTTCAGGGAGCCTTATCAACTTCGAGTATCTACAGAATGAGCCAATGAATGTTGGCGTGCATGAAATGCGTCATGCACCCCGCCATGCAGTGCGGGTATAGGAAGTGGGTGCACGCACACATTGTTTTTCACAGAGGAGCCGAGATTGAGATGGCCGTGCAGCGATGGTCAGCAACCGTGGAGACATAACGTTACGTCTTCCTGTTCCCTCCCTCAGGGAACGAGGGTTACAATGTAACCGAGACTATCCCTTTCAGTCGTAATTGGGATCCCACGAAAACGCCACAGTTGCTGCCTACGCCCGACTCTCAGGGCCAGATGTTACGTACATTTGCAAACGCAGCATTAATAGCGTCATGGCTAAGACGCATAAAGCTTGATGTGAAACCGCAGTGTGTGTGTTATGTACCAAACCTGCTGTTCATCAGGTAATCAGTGCCTGTCCCCACCCACTATACCGTAAATTGCGCATATTTAAACACACAATTGAATGTGCCTCCTCCTCTCACTGCTGATGCTATGACTGTTTGTAATTATCCTGATGCCAATAATTGTAATGTAGTGAGGAGTTTAACAACTGCTGGAATGAAATGTGAACATTGATTCAATGTCATCTTTGATTTCTTTCAGTAACTGTAATATTGCGTAGCTGCTTAATCTGTAACGCTTAATCATTCCGTTTTCACTCAACTGAAAAAGGGTGATTCTTGTGGAAACAAATATTTTCAGCTCGTCTCCTTAGCATAAGTCTTGCTCAGATTACTGCTGCTATTTCACCAGGAGGCATATGCCAGGAAACCTTCTTCCTAAGTTACTCCTGCTTTAAGAGGCAGAGAATTTTCAGCGCAAAATAGAGGCGCGCTTGTACTGCCTTTTTCTGTACATAACGCAGAATACATAATTAGGGCCAGATTATGCTTCCCCTCCCATCTCTTTTTGTGACACTCCTACTTACCCCATGAAGGCATATGCACGAAAAGTGCATTTTGCCATTTTCAGTTCCCGCTTTCATCTCGGTGCGTCCTGTTCCTACATGACACGCCATGGTTTTATGTGCACTTTGCGAAAACAAATACGCCTGAAATGGGCGCAAAAGCGTCAGTACATCTGGCCCTCAGACCCCCAACTGGCTGGGGTGGAAGGCCTGCGTAGAGGGAGTTCGGACGACTTTTCCATTATGACCCACACACTGTAACTCTTGGATAACACTAGGATAACACCAAGGGAAAGGGGCGCTGCGGAAGCCACAACCTGCCACAAGCATATGAGCACTAGGCCTGGCGTCAGAAGCTCCGCAACATCTGACTGCTGAAGGGGTGCGGGGGAACTCTGCAGGGTTGGCCAAAGTGGGTAACTCAACTAGAGCAGAAAGCACACGTATATGCTCCATGTGGAGGGGAGTGGCGCAGCAAGCTGACACTAGAGCGGGAACTTCGGTGTTACCGGCTAGTTGAAGCGAGCACACAGGAAGAATCTGGCTCAACACGTAAGCTATAAAACCTGGCGAACGTGTTAGGTGTCACCCAGCCCGCAGCTCTTCAAATGTCTGTCAGTGAGGCGCCATGTGCTAGTGGAGTGGGCTCTCAACCTGGGCAAGTAAAGCACGCCTTTGGCTTTGTAAGCCAAGACGATGGCATCGACTATCCAGTGGGTCATCCTTTGCTTGGAGGTTGCTCCGAAGGGGGCAATGCAGCCGAATTGTCATCTCCAGAGGACTGAAGCTCCCCTCCGATGCTGCGATTGACATCTGGTCTTCAGGTGGAGCCCCAAAGGACACGGCTGGCCGTCCATGAGAAGGTCATTGTGAGGTGTGAGGGACCCACCGAGATTGCCTTGGCGGGGAAGCCCTCACAGATCACCCTGGTTTGCACTGAAATAGGTCTATTCTGAGGTCTAGAATAGATGCTAGATCGGAGCATAGGCGAGGGGACTGCACCTCTCTTGAGGTAAGAGTCTCGATCTCAGCGCTGTCATAGTCATATTTCCGCTATGCGAACATGAACTATTCATAAAAGCTGCCTCAGCATGCTGAATGCCCAAACTCGAGAGGCAACTATTGTGGCCATCTGCTGGCACCAGGGAACAACCTCATCCAGAAACGCACAAGCAGAATGACATCCTTAAAAGGAAGCAGGGTCACGCTTGTGTTGCTCTTTTAATGAAAACAAAAAACAGAATATAAAAAAAAACTCTTCAGTGCTGAATCACCCAGGGATAGCCGCGGTGTAATCGGGGACAGACTCAAAGAGATTCAGCCACCGAGACTGACACACACTCAAGCAGTGCTGTGAAAAAATCAGTTGTGAGCTGTAAATGCTCGCGGCCACTACTTATTGCGCCGTCACACCAGCACTGGAACAGAGTTCTTCTTCCTGTCTTCATTACAGTCTTCAGAATAGCAGCAGTGTACAGAAACTCAGTCAAAACGAAAGGTTGGCTCCGAAGTGAAAGACAATGTGTGCATGCGTCCGTTTTTGTTAATAGCCATGCTGCAGGGCGGGGCGCATGGCATGTGACACGTTTCACGCACGCCAACGTTCATTGGCTCGTTTTGTAGATACTTCGAAGTTGTAAGGGCTCCCTGAAGTGATCCCAGTTACGTTATTACGTTAACGTTATGTCGAAACGTGACCGACTCTTTAACTTTATCTGTGCTTTATCCATAACTTTATCTCTTTTTAGGTTCCCAACAACAAATGGTATTTGCATGTAAAGTACTTTTTTTATTCTAAAAAATAAAAATGTATTTGTTTATCACTCATTTGACCACAATTATTAAGTGATGAATGTGTAAGAATTTACATTAATATCAAATTCTATCTTTTCTGCTCTTTCATTGGTAACTTATACTTTATAAGACTATTGCCAAATATGTACCACCTGTAAAGAGATCTTTTCAAAGCATGGATTTGAACTGATAGTTTGTGTGCAGATTGTACCCTTTTTACAGTCTATGATTGTACCACACAAGTATATATGGGAATTTGTCATCAAGAGCCCTGCCAGCCTCACGCTGTTTTGCCACTTGCTCTATCACACCAAGTAAATATAAATAGCACCACTAACCACATGCAGTCCAGTGAAAGTAACCCTATGCTTAACTGCATGCATTTGAGTTTTTTGAAAAACTGTAAAGGTGTGTACAGATGTGTGGCAACCACACACATTATTAATGCACGTTATGATTAAATCATGCATTAATAAATGTGTTTATTACGTCAAGCACTTTCAAATAGCACTTTCAACTTTTTTTTCCTTAACATAGCCTAATTTTTGGTATAGTCTCTTTGGAAGAATTGTTTAAAGCTACATTGTCTAACTCTTTTAGTTTATTCTTAGCTAAAAACTCTTCGTTCTTTTAAAAATATATGTACTAATTAATGTATATTTACTTTGTTCAATAAAGTATTCTCGTGAGTGTATAATATGCCATTGAAAATACATACGGGTAAGGGGTTCTAATGTCTGTCGCCATGTTGCCCCTCTATCTTGAAAGACTGGACAATCTTGAATTGTTATTTAGTTTTAGTTATTTTAGAACAATAGCAAAACTTAGACCATTTTTAATTAGAATAACAAACAGTGATGTGTTTGATGACGTTTATTAAGTTAATTTAAAATAGATTTTAATAATAGATTTAAAAAATGTAGCTCTTTTAAGTAGTTTTACCTCAAGTTCCAATGTGTGTTTTACTCTTTCAGATCTTCATGTCTTATCAAGACTGCTTATCATAATTGTTAATGATGCTTGACAAGAGAAATATTTTCTTAAACCTTGTTAAGATCACAAAGATATACACATTTTAGGGTGGAAACACTCCACCCTAAACACTCCATTACACTCCACCCAGTGCTTTGAAGCTGTGCATCATTTGTTTTGCATGCATCAACAAATCTTTCTTTCTTTCTGTCTGTCTTTCTTTTATACGCAAAACATCAAATAATGTGACCTTTAGTGTGCTTTAGAGCTTAGATACTGCCTGGTGCTGCTTATGTCAAAATTTTAGCTGACAATTGTTATGAATATCAACCGTTTTGTGCTATGTTGTTCTGCTCTATTATATCCCACTACAGATAAATGAAAATGTTACTGAAGATTTCCATATAGTTTCCCTGTGGCCATAGTCTACGATTAGGGAAATCACACAGGGCTTAAACCATGCCATAGCTTGTAATAATCTTTGCTTGCAGCTAATTTACTTGACCACTCTGAATGGAGTCCTAGCATTCCCCAAATGAATCCCCCAGGCCCAAATGGGCAGATGAAAAGCATTCCTTAACCTCTAACTGTACAGTAAATATCACAACACCCAACCCCATTTCATCACTATTGTGTAATTTACGGTCAAGAACATCTAAAGATGACTTTAACCATATTGAAAAAAAAAACTAGTCTGTGGCTTATTTTCAAACCAGTAAGAAACCAGATTCTTTTTCAGGATTATGGTATAATATTTAACTAATATTTTCTTAAGTTTGTAGAATTGAGCTCTGTTTTCTTAATTAAAATGCATAATGAATTGCTCGTGAAACTAGACATTATTTCCTTTTCCTCTTCCGCTTTGCTATGACTTTATATCTATTAAAAACAATTAGAATACTCCATTGGGTTGTTCCTGAGCAGCCGTGCAGTAAATTAAAATGTGGGATTTTGAGGAATATGTTAAACCCTTTACAGGGTGCTGTAGTGAAAAGCAAAGAATTTTCCAAGAAAAAGAGGAAGGGAAAATAATTGCTTCTCAGGGGTTTTTGACAGAGGCAGAGCGGACAACACCCTACTACCCCTTACAGTTTTTTCTCTTCTTTCTTTCTTTCTTTCTTTCTTTCTTTCTTTCTTTCTTTCTTTCTTTCTTTCTTTCTTTCTTTCTTTCTTTCTTTCTTTCTTTCTTTCTTTCTTTCTTTCTTTCTTTCTTTCTTTCTTTCTTTCTTTCTTTCTTTCTTTCTTTCTTTCTTTCTTTCTTTCTTTCTTTCTTTCTTTCTTTCTTTCCTAAAGAAAAAAAAAGCTGCATGCACCTGTGTGGGGTCTTTTTAACGCCTCCCAATGTTATTTATGTAATGACACTTCCCTCTGATCAAAGTGTCCAAGACCTGTCTTGAGCAGAGATTTTAGATCTCATCTGTCATGAAGAGAGTTTGTGTTTTCTTTTTTCCGACTGGCTGAGATTGAGAATTATAAGCCACTGTTATAATAGACAGTTAAAGTGGCCAGGAGTGATGATGATGAGAGTTCACTGTGTCTGACCACCTATGTGTGGCATATGTAAACAGTCAAATGCAGAAAAAAGCATGCAAGCCTGCTTGTGCATTTGAAAACAGAATTTGTGTCCGTAGTCTGCAGTGCAGAAGACCGTCTTGTGTGAGGCTGGAATGTTATCACGGTGCATTTGGGACTGGTCCTCCTAATTACAGGAGGGTAAGTTTGGTTAGGCCAGAGGCACTGTGTAATTACTATGATTGCAATGCTTTAGACATACGTCTATCCTGGCCTACAGTTTCTTTTGAAGAATGAGGCCCAGAAAATACACACTGTGTGTTAACTATATTAAATGTGTACCTTGTATTGTTAAAGCAACACCAAGTAACTTTTCCTCTGCGGTCGCCCTACAGTTTGGAAGCAGAATTGTCCACTACCGCTGTTCGTAAATAATTTAGCCTACCGCAGCCTACTGTAGTATGCATGCTTGTTGTTTTATCCAGTACTGGCTTTGGAATGAACGATGTCCACAGATAAGGTAGAGTATGTTGCATGATTTCATGAAAGTATGATGTATTGCGACATCAGAAATTAAGAAAAACTAAATAAAGACTATTGCAATCGGACATAGCGTGGTTATAGCAGATATTGGACCACAAAGCGGATGCATAAATGCCTTTCACCCTGTTAGACTTGATGAACCACTGAAACAATTTTGGAAACATTATTTTAAAGGGATACTCCACTTTTTTTGGAAATAGGCTCATTTTACAACTCTCCCAGAGTTAAACAGTCGAGTTTTACTTGCTTTTCGAATCCATTCAGCCATTTTCTGATTTTTAGAAGAATATTTGTAACCTGCAGTTTCTGGTCTCATTGACTTCCATAGTATATTTTTTTCCTACTATGGAAGTGAATGAGACCAGAAACTGTCTGGTTACTGATATTCTTCTAAAAATCAGAAAATCGGCTGAATGGATTCAAAACGGTAAAATTCGAACTGTTTAAAAGTGGAGTATCCCTTTAAGGTAAAAAAAATGTTGGATGGGAGACCTCCTGAGAAAACCAGGTTGCTGCTGGAAGAGGTGTTAGTGAGGCCAGTAGTAGTGTAGTGATGGGAACACTATACTGTCAAAGAGCACGACCATTAAAAATCCCAGGAGTCATTACAAAATCCCAGGATATCCTTCGAAAGAGTATAGGAGTGTAACTCGGCATCCTGGCCAAATTTGCCCCTTGGCCTCTGTCCATCATGGCCTCCTAATCATCCCTATATACTGATTGGCTTCATCACTCTGTCTCCTCTCCACCATTAAGCTGGTGTGTGGTGGGCATTTTGGTGCAATATGGCTGCCGTTGCATCATTGCACATTGCAATGCATCATTGCACATTGCTGCACATTGGTGGTGGTTGAGGAGATACCCCCTTCCATATGTGAAGTGCTTTGAGGTCCCAGAATCCAGAAGCCTGGTTATTATACTGTCCCTGAGTACTGTCATTGCAAGGTTGCAAAGAAGTTCTTAATTGCTTTTTAATTCTTTCTTTTTAGGGTGTAACTTTATTGGTAACACTTTACAGTAATGTTCCATTAGTTAAATAATTAACTAACTATAAGCAATACATTTGTTATGGTAATAATATTTGTTAATGTTATATAATATAAATACAACTGTTCATTGTATCTATAGTCAGCTCGGGTTAATTAAATAACATTAACAGCATATCTTTTGATTGTAATAGTCTTTTAGGAAATGTCGAAATATTCCATTAAATGCTGTAGAAGCATTTTTCATTGTTCAGTTCATATTAAGTTAACTAATGTTAACAAAATGGAACCTTGTTATAAAGTGTCACCACATTGTCTCCTCTCCTGCATCGACAGGTAGAAATGTAAAAATGAAATAAACTGAACTTTATAAGGTAGAGAGTTAGAGAACTTACATCCAACAACCCACTATGTGCTTCTTTTTTCTAATGCTCTCAGTTTAACACATCCTTCTTAAATAACAGGAAAGGGAGTGCATTCCAAAATAGAGTTGTTTGTGGCCACCTTTTATGTCCAGCCGAAGAATTCAACAAACTTAATTTTTACACAGAAGTTCCTGTTGCATTCAGGCAGGGAACAGATGGCAGCTGGGAGTTTGGTTTCAACCCTTGAACATTAAGTTTTAGTAACGTGACTCATTTATCATTCTACTCCATTCATAGAAATCTTGAGGTCGATTGCATCAGACTTTCCTCCCAGTTCTTTGATTCCACACTAGTTGAAACCTTGTAATATTGTACCAAGTTGAAATCATAGCAACGGCCCTGCAGATGTCTAGGACAAAAAGATTAGATTTTAACTCCTTGTTAAACACGGCTACTGTTTGCATGCCCTTGTTTAACAAAAGTGATTTGTTAAGTAAATGTTCAACAAAGGTCTGGTTACCTAGCTGCAATCCAGTGAAATACAGAGCCCAGTAAAGCATCATCCTCTAAAAAATCAGAGAGGGAGGACATAAAAACACTCTCATTGTTCACTCAGATGCCTCAAATCTCAAGCCCTGCAGGTTTTGAATGAGGAATATGCAGATTATGTTTATTTGCCTATTATGGCAATTGTGCAATACATTTTGTTAATGAGACTCCTGATGAAAAGTGTCTTGTTTTTTATGAACGTAAAGTTTGTAAAGGTTTAGCATTTTTGCATGTGTTCAATCACCTCTGGTTCACCTCTGCTTTGCTTCACTTCATGCAATTGTGCAGGTGGTGTCCTTCAGTAATAAAGGCGGGCTCTACACACAATATTGTTTTCCTCTATAGCCAAAAGAGAATTCTTCATTAGTTTGCAAAAGGGAACCAGGTTCACACAAGCAAGCTGGCCTGATTCTGGCCATTTTCAATGCCTGCTCAAATAGGGTGTGTTAATTTAAACACTGTGATTGAGGAATTGCTTTTGTAAACCCACTGAAAATTATACCAAATAAATAATAAGTTCTTTAAATTCAAGGTGCCAAACACTGTGAAAATGTAAGTAGTCCATGATTTATTTTTACTATTCTTTTTTGTACTATCCCAATGTGTAAGAAACATAAAATGTTATGATTTAGGAAAGGGAAAGTGATTAAATTGATGAGCACTTAATCCATAAATGTCAGTCTTTGGAAAGGTTTCTCACAGATTCACATAAATGGACGTCTATGTCCCAGAGGGCAGTGCTTCTTTGCACATGTTTCAGATAAACTTAAATTTTCCCAAAAGTAACATTGAAGCCAAAAGAATGTGGAAAATAGTTGTAGTAGTAACACTGCTGGGGAAAGCTGTCTGCGTGGAGTCACTTTGGTGTAGGAAATCTCAAAAGAGACCTAAACTCAACTGATTTGTGTGCTGCCACTTTTGTTGACCCCAGGTGCTAGTTTTTGAAGCTGTAATTCTCGACGAAACTTAGCTGTGCTCTTAATTTAAGACACGTTTTCCTTGACGGTATACAATGACTTTCCTCTTTAATATAAACTTCTGATGGATATTACTCAATCTGAAACGTTTGCCACCTGTTGCACATTAAAAGATGTGGCTCCTGCAATTTATTTACAATGCATCTTTAACCCTCTGGGTTCTTCAGCTGACCTGAAGCGTTTAAAATTTTTTTAAAAAATCGTAGCTTCATTGGAATGGTCCGAAACTTGGTGACTTTAATGGTACTGGTATATGAACACCCAAAAAAATTGGGGACAGGATTTGAAAAGTCTAAGTTAACACAGTCTCATCCAATTCGTCATATAACTGACATTTTGGGACGTCTTTGACCATTCGTCAACATACGACTTTTAGGGCCCCCTTAAACGTCGGTAGATGACGATCCCGGGTCGTCATACAAATGACGCTTTACCTTTAACGTCAGTTCAGGTGACGAGTTGGGTTTAGGGTTAGGTTTAGGTCTGGGGTAGAGTTAGGATTCCCATAACGTCATCTACCGACGTCTAAGGGGGCCCTAAAAAGTCGTATATTGACGAATGGTCAAAAGACGTCCCAACGTCGTCGAGTTATATGACGAATTGGGATGAGACTGCGCTGTAACACTGGTCTCGTAAAAAAATAGTCACACTCAGGACCTTCGGGTCAAAAATGACCTGCATAGAAAATGAATGGGAAATTGGCAAAAATGTGAAAATACTGTTTTTTTTGTGCGTACAATCTACAAATCAGCAACGATCTTGTTACGAAGGGTGAATCTATAAAACATAAAGATTGCAAAACAGACACATCCACACACACACACACACACAAACACACCTTTATACACAAACACACCAAAAAAATTCAGATTATACATGTGTTTTGTATTTTTAAAAAGCTCAGTTTGTCCACGAGATGGCATTCATCTAATTTCAAAAATTGCTTTTATGAGGCCTAGGCTTGACTCCAAAATGAAATATAGCTTTAAAAAAAATAAAAATATTTTTAAAAAAATTGTTTTTCTATTATATTCAATGGGGGAAATTTGGTCATAATTATTGCATTAATACTAATTTTAATTCTCTCAAAACACCAAAAAAGAAATGAAAAAATATTATAAAAAACAAGTAAAAAAAAATTATGATTTTCTTTTTTAAAATATGAATCCTGAATCGTCCTGAGTGTGACTGTTAAACAAATAACCCCAGAGGGTTAAACAACGCATGCGCTAACATGTTATTATGTTTTAAGATTAAGCATTGAATCAAAGTAAAACTTTTTTTTATTTTTTATTTTACCATAAAGCTTAAAAAGCCCAAATCAATCTTTTAAGAGCCCCCCAAAATGGTCACTGGCAAACATTCAACTTCATTAAATAAAATGTTTGCAATTTAAATGTTGCCTGGAAAAAAATCTGGTTAATTTCAAAAGGCCGCAACTGAGAGAAAGTGGATTTTTGCCGCCGTAATGTAGTGTAGTTACAGCATTTACCACCAGGGGCTATCTTGAACCATTGCACTAACCATCCAAATCTTGAACCTTTGTTTAGAGCTACATTTTTTGTGGTTTGGTCTCTACTGGATCACATTCTGGTCCAACACAATCTTTTTGCTCATCTTCCTGCCCAACTGATTGCCCACTTTACTTCCTCCACCCCTTGAAAGTGTCCACAGTTGGTGAGCTCCATCTGAGTCCTCAGAGTGGAACACTAGCTCTTCGAGGGTGTTTTGTAGACTGGCCAGAGGACACCTGTGCAGATTGTTTATTTTCTTGCACAAACACCCAAGCAATGCGTTTATGATTGGGAAAAGCCAAGCACATGAGTAAACATTTGCTTAAATCCCTTCTCCCCTTCAACCTCTGTATAAACAACCTTATTTAGTCCTTTCCTCCTTTTTTTTCTTTTTTTGACAGATTCTTTTCTTCGCACGGCCAGATATCTCGACACAATCTATTTTAAATTTCCCAAAACGTTGTGTCATAGTTCCACCACCTGCTTTGAATTTGCTGTCCCACAGTAACAAGTCTTGATTACTTTCATTTCTTTCTCTCTCAGTTTCTTCTTTTGAATATATATATCAAGCTATTTTAAAATTCTAAAGTAAATCCAGATTTAAATGTCCAGCTGCCAAAATGAGCTACCCGTCTTTCGGTATGGTTAAGCTGTACATTTTTGTTTCCAGTGCCAGGACATACATTGTCTTCTGACACACCCTGTCATTAAAAGAAAAAGGAAGCAGCATCTTTTGATTATCTTCCTTCGTATTGAATTCATTTGAATAAAAATAGAGCCTGTCAAAGACATTAAAAAAGACCTTAAACATCATGACTGACTGCTAAGTTCAAATAATTTGTTGTAGCCACACTGTGTTGTCCTGAGGATTTTTAAAATATCCTTAAAACGCTCTAAACACTAAACAAGCAAACACATTATAACGTTTTTACTTCATTAACTTTAAAGTTGTAAAGTGTAAAGTTTTACAGAATTGCAGGCTACACTAAAATTTGCAGGCATTTCATATTTAAAACATTTTAGGGGTTCACAACATGGGATAATTTTATGGATTGTTTTAATTCACTTTTTTTTATAAAGTGTATTTAAACATTTCCAAACATACTTTATCAGAAATAATTGAAAAAGCCCATTAAACTGTGAAAGTATTTTGCAATCATTTACAGTTTTTCTCTATTGTTTACACACATTTCCTGCAAGTATGCCTCATACTCTCAGAACTCTAAAAACACACACACAATTGCCAAAACCCCTTAATTCTAGTGCAAAATAGAACTTTGCTTTCAAAGCAATGTTATATATTCTCAAATTGTTATTTTGATTTGAAATAGCTAATGTTTGAAATGTTTGAATATGTCTACCGACCCCTAACATTTGCATATGCCAGCCCATGTTCAATGACAGACGAGACAGAGCTGCACAGCCAAAGCATGGGGGTTGATCAGTGTTCGGATGTACACATGAATACAAAAGTATATTTTAGTTCCTTCGTCCAGAGCCTCTGAAGAAACAATGGATTCATTTTATTTTCTCTGGAAATTTTCAAACATTTCACAGCGACGACTGATTTCCTCAACTTGCCAAGAGCTGGCCTCGGATCGAGCTGATGTGTTGTTCAAGTTCAGACAGGTAATCTTTCACTTTAAAATCGTTCAATACTGTTTATGCATCAGTAAGTCAGGCCAGTGACTTTACATCGTTTCTTTTAGTCGGATGAAAAAAAATCTTATTTAAATTGTGAATTATATACAGAAAGAAAGCGATCAAAGAACAATCACAGCGCGAGTTTATGTGGACACTTGCCAAACTCGTTATGAATTCAATGACGCACGTTACACTGCACAAAACCTCTTACTGTATGTATTTACATGATCATGTCTGCATTAGTAAAGAGCAGAGAAGGTAGAAACTGCGTTACAATGATAAGATCTTCATCCTCGCGATAGACAGACTGTCTGACCTTAGCTTGCTCAATGCTCATCACAGCAACACTTTACTGTATGTGATGGGAATAGATCTAAATACTTCAAAAACATCTCACGATTCGTTAATCTCTTTAGCTGTAATAGTAAAACCTACAATAGCTGTAGTAAAATTATTCGAGAGAGTTTCACATGTAATACATAGATATTTCATATGCAAGCATGTCAGCCAATCACAGCAGAGGCCGGTTACACACAGCAGACTAACCCTTCAATCAGAGTGTTCAATGCAGAGGCTAAAATCAGGCTAGGGAAAATGCCTTTTATTTCTAAATTATGACTTTTTTATCGTAAAAAACATACTAACATTATAAGGGCAACCCAGGAAACATTATAAAATAATTTTAAAAAACCATTATAGGGCATGGTTAAGACATTTCTGTGCATATAGAAGGAATTTTAGGGCATTTTAGGGAAAGTTATATATACATACATTCAGTTTACTGTTCATATAATATGTGTGTGGGTTTACTGTTCATATAATATGTGTGTCTCACATTTTATTTGTGCATTTTAGCCCTAGGATAATGGCAGGTGGGTTATGTGAATACAAAGATGAGGAATATCTATGTTGAAAAGAAAAAAAATGCATCAGTGTTGCCAGTTTAGAGGATTTTTGTTTTGAAGCCCTGTGAAGTCCTGTAGAGTACTTCCAGGCCCTCTTAGTTTTCTAGAGGCCAAATGCAATTCTGGCTGATCCCAACAGAAGCAGAACACCTCAGCACATCTGGACTCACCACTGCATCTATTACACAACCCTACTATGTGAAGTCACGTCCAAGTCAAATAAGCAACCCCCCCCCCCACCAAAAAAAAGAACACCTAAAGAGGGACATGGGTAAGCCTGCCAAAAAAAGGACTCCGACCTCAAGCATTCCTCTCATCCAGGTCATGTTTTCATTACCCCAGACAAATTTACACAGTTGTTAGTGATGGCCTGGGATTCCTCCTAAAGCACAACCCACCAATAATAAACAGAGGCCAGCTGACACCCTCCGACACCTGCAAGCCTCCCTGACAGTACAGGATTGTTCCCAGGCCGGAGAGCACCAAGAGGCCCTGCTTTCCACTCGAAAGTGTTATCCATTCAAGAGGATGCCACCATACCACCCAGACACACACACTTCTGAACCCTGAAAGAAATGCGTCATTGGTAAATCCTACCAGAGAAAACACCCTCACGAACCAGCCAGTCTGCTGATAAAGCCACTCAGTTTGTTCTCTTCATTTAAAGCCACACTGTTCAAGAGTGGGTATGTGAGAGTATCTTATCAAATGTGCTGCTCAGAAAGCTTTCTTGTCAGTGTGTCTTCACACCTTTGACACTGTCAAACCAGAACTTTTCAGGAGATGCAGCATACTTTATGGATATTTTTCTGATGTATTGAAAAATTGCTGATTTTACCTTGTGGCAGTTTGCGGCAGCGCACAAAGACATGCAATGAAAAATTTTGCACAGAAAATTTTTGCGTCATTATTTTCTGCCCAAAAAGCCGTTTTACACGCACAAATCACGCACAGAACTTTTCACTCCCTTCGGCGCTGTTTTGGAATTGCGCTCTCATGTTAATTTGCCGTTTTGTAAATCTGTCCCATAGACTACAAAAAAAAACATTACAAAACGTTTTGACTGATATGATAAGATGCTAAATATTTTCATTAAAATGTTAACCATTCACGCTACCATTCAAGAGTTTGTAAACAGTGATATTTAAAAAAAGAGAGAGAGAAATTACGGTAACTTTTTTCAGCAGGGATATTGATCAAAAGGCTAAAGTAAAGACTTTTATAATGTTACAAAAGATTTATTTTGTTATTATGAACTTTCTGTTCATAAAAGAATCCTGAAAAATGTATCATGGTTTCCACAGAAATAATTAAGTAACACTTCTTTTATTATGTCAATGAACTAGTTGTTGTTTTTTGTATCCCTAATGTTGGAAGAATATTGGGAAAATGCAGGAACTTTCGGCCCTTTTTAGTTCATTCATAACTGACATAAGTTATGTTTGCTTATAAGTCACTGTTTCTTCTATATCAGATAGAGTAATAGAGGAAACTTGTTGAAGGTACAACACCTGTTCTGTTAAACTACGGAAAACTGATGGAAACAGTCAGATCTGTTTTATCACTTGGCCTGTGTGGACTTATGAGGGCGAGAGGAAACCTTTCTGCCATTGTATTACTGTGGGCTGGGTTTTGATCCCTCTTCTGCAATCGAAAGATGATCTCCAATCCTTGTTCTGCCCACTGTAATTCCTCGCCTTTGCCTGATGATTTCTTTTCAAGACTGACGGGGAGCGCAAAAGCCACAGATAAGGTAGCTGGATCAGCCCCTGGCCAGCTGTGAACCTGATAGCATCTGTTTAAATCATCTAAAGGAGGACCGTTCCTTTTCAAGTCTGTACAGCTAGTTATCTCACTTTTATCCTGCACATGTAAGGGAAATCCACAGATGGCCAGGGTTCTGATAGATAATGCACGTGATATCATTGACTATGCTATCAAAAAAGGATGATTTCACAAAAGAAGTGTGACTCTGTCTCTCGCTGTCTCTTGAGGTAAACAGATAAGCCAAAACAAAGACCCTCTTCACAGGAGATGTGGTTGGAAGTTATTCTTTCATCATTACCATCCAGACAAAACAACTGCTGACTGAAATGTGCAGTGTTTCTGTCCTTTATTCTGAAATGCACACCAGCAATGCTTTTTTATTAGTATTATTTTTAATTCATGTTATGGACTGTTACACAATTTTCTTAAGGGTATATTTGTAACATAATCTTCCTCATTGCAATGATTTATATTTCGCTCCTTTGTCTAGTTTCTAAGGATAGCATATTGCACTCCAGATTATTTATACAGTATGTCCTCCTTTTTTTCTTGCAGTCCATCATTTTCATTAGGGACCGAAATTCTGCGGACAGGAAATATCTGCGTATATAGACTACTCCCACCGACTAAAATCTGAAGACTTTGAACCATATTTCAGTGGAAAGAAAAGGTTTTTGCCAAAAACAACTGACTTAAGGTAAGCCTACTTATATTATGACCCATCTATGATGATTTCCAGTGACTATTGTTTTAATAGATGTGCTACTGAACATCTCAAAGGTTAGATTTTCTCAGATTAATGTAAATGAAAGCAGTATCCATCTGATCCCTGAAGCATTTGTCTTTGTGAAAAGGATATCCTCTACAAAAAAAGTGCACAAAATATCATGGTAACAAAAAATACTTAGGCTATGTTTCGAAATGGAGGAAGAGCAGGCAGCCATTATGAATAAAGGCTCTAATATTAATATTAGTCAAATGGTGATCCTCTTTAAACCAAGTCATAACCATCTAAAAAGAGTCTTCATAGAGGTTTCCTTTAAGAGCACTTAAAGTCCCTGTAAAGTCAAAATTAAGTATGTGTTCTGAGTTAGTCACACCACATAAAAATGTGTTATTAGCCACCCAGCCAAATTTGTATGATAAAAAACCCAGAAAGTACATAAAATAAGCTATCAAAATCTTGAAAAAATGAGCAGTATTCTCTGCTCTCAAACGCTGGGGCGTGTCCGCTGTGGGGGCGTGTGTGCTGGCTGTGCTGAAACCACGCCCACTCGCAGGAAAGCTGCCGATGGGGATATTAGGTGATACTAGTCGGTTCAGTAACAGCGGATTATCAGTGAATCCCAGTTGTCTCTGACGAAAGTTTATTAAACTATCCTGTGTTAAATGATCACTACAAAGGCGGGTGTTGGCAATGATCCTCGGCACTCCATCAAGCTGGCTCTTCACAAAATTAATCCACCTCTTCTTGATGTGCTCGTTTTTAGGAAATTTAAATAAGACACCGATCTGCTTCGTACATAATCGCATCCAGGTAGTAACCTATGCATACTATGTCAAAGGCAAACTGTAGGTTGTAGTAACTAATAGTACTGACAGTAACTCGCGATTGTGTGGCGAACTGATGCAAATGTGTTCTATTGTTAGGGAAGGGGCCAGCCTCGGTGGCCTCAGTGCGTCATCAAGTAAGGGTGTGTCCAGGAGCTCAGGGGCTCCAGTGCGTCATGGAGCCCCGTTTTAGCCCCGCCCAAAAAATCCGGAAAATAGAAATGGTGAAAAACTGTTTAACGGTCAAACTCCACAATTCAGTACTTCACAGTTCACAGTCTTTGTAATATGTTTTAGCAATACATTTCTAACATTTATAATGTGTTTAGAATTATTTTTGTTGGATTGCCTTTACAGGGACTTTAAGATCCATTTAAGATGATTAAAAACAGGAAATATATTTTAGTTTGGGGTCTTTATG
Organism: Hybognathus amarus; assembly: GCA_030378365.1. NCBI lineage: Eukaryota > Metazoa > Chordata > Actinopteri > Cypriniformes > Leuciscidae > Hybognathus > Hybognathus amarus. The sequence goes on from JAQIUQ010002832.1 coordinate 328,491, forward strand.
TTAGAAGGATGCATTAAAATAATAAAATATTGGAATAAAGTATTATTTATTAGTATGGTATATTAGTATTTACTAGTTTATTAGTATTAGTATAAGTATTATTTTTGAAAATGTGAAAAATATCAAACTTTCTATTCATTAAAGGGAGAAAACACTATATTGTGGTTTCTACTCTTAATTAAGCAAGTCAACTGTTTTCAACATTGATAATAAGAAATGTTTCTTGAGCATCAAATCAACATATTAAAATTATTTTTGAAGGATCATGTGAACCTGAAGACTTGACTGCATAAACTTGACTATTAGGAACAAGAGTAAAAACAAAAACAAATGTCAAGTAATACAATAAATAGGATGTTCCACAGGCGCTGAGCCGAGCGGCCTTCCATTACCGCTCCCCAGCCCAACTGCAGTCTATGTTTAATACACACAAGCATGTTTGTGTTTGTATATCCACATCCTAACTGCCACAGCACATTATCTAATCAAAGGAAGTAAAGGAAGTACACTACAACATAAGCATTCTCATTTCCTGTGTACTCTCCGCCCCATCTCTCTTTTAGTCACGTTTGTCTCTCTTTCTGTGTTCTCTCTTTCCTCCGCCATCCTTCTCACGGGAACAATAAAAGGCAGTGCTTGTGGTTGCCACTAAGATGGAGCAGATGCTGTGTTCTTTCCATACAGATGCATAAATCCACACTACAGCTGACAGACTTTGACTGCCTCACCACAAAAATATAGAGTACAAAAGTCATGGCCACCAGCTGAGGACAATCACATTCTTGTCAACGTACAGAATTTTTGGACCGGCTGACAAAAGTGAAATTAACTAAAAAAGAAGATAGATAGATTTACAGATTTCTCACTAATTCTAGGTTACAAACTGGACTATTCACTTTCTCATTGATCCATAGAGTTACAGCTGATGGAGTTTAAAAACATCAGGCATTAGTTTGGTAACCATGGAGCACTGCCGTACACAAACATCCTTTTCTCTCTGTGTGTTTATAGTGTACTGGTAAAGATGCAGACCTATCATTAACAGAATGATAATTGTTTCCACAAAGCCCTGGCTTTTCACACATTGGTAAGTTAGTGTGGGTGGGGTACCATCTGCACTATGCATATTAAGCATTTCATTAAACATTCATCACCTGGTGATGTCTGTAGAGACAATATGGGACCAAAATTGCCAAAGAACATGTCCAAATGAGGCAGGTTGCTGCACTCCTACTTTTTTCAATCACAAAACAAATAGACCAAATGCTCAGATAGACCAAATACTCAGAGAGCCCAAGTCGGTCTTTCCCGCTTCCTGTGACTCGAAAATTGAAAGGCTCTGGAGCATTTTTCTGCCCATCTTTTCATGTTCTCTGTTAAAATATCTCACATCTGTCCTGTTTCTTCGACCAAAAGTAAGTGGTTTACCATTGCATAAAAGTGGTCAACCCAAAAATGCTAATTGCTATATGGCGTTTCAGTATAAATAGACACAGAAAATGCTGTCAAACCTTATTTTAAAAAGGAGGAAGTGAATATGCATCCTTGCTTCTAAGTCCCTCACAAAGTTTTACATTTTGTTAATGTCACAATCCATATGGAGGGAAGAAAAAATGAAGACTTTCCATTTTTTATGAAGAAAAATCCATGTAGGACTAGAAAGTTTGATCCAAAAGGCAAACAGAAAAAGGAATAAACTTGTAATTTCATGCATCACAGTGTTTCTCCACAGAATCTTTGTCTTTGTGTGGGTCTGCCATGTTTACCGTGACGGTAGTTACTCCGATGGTAACCGAAGGAAGTCTTTCCTGTGATGCAAAATGCCAAGTGGAGACCCTGCGAGGATGTTTGATTCAGACCATTACATTTTATTTACATCTTATTAGCCAGTCTTTTCATTTCAAGCACAATTTTGTTCTGCTTTGGTGACTAGCACCATGGTTTCTGGTCACCTTGACAGTAATTGGCGGACAGAGAAGTTTGAGCTGTCTTTCCATCATGCGTTTCTCTCTTACACACAGAGCCATATGTAATAAATTATTATAACCTGGAGAATATTTCAAGATGGTACAGCCATAGAATGGGCCTACTGAGCACTGGAAAAATGGACTTTAATCGTGTTCTTTTTTGGGTGTGTAAAGAAGAGCTGATCCAGGGCAAGCCTTGCAGGAAGACCTGGCCACTATCTGAAAAACTGAAAAATGTATTTTCAGTTCTATAAATACTGAAAACCACAATGACATTAATCCCTGATTAATCTAGAGTTATTATGGATTTATTTGATAATCCTAGTATCCATGAAATATTTTACTCTCAGGCAAAAATCCAACTGACTTTATACTGAACCAGGGATTGCTAAATCGTCCCTAACTCGAAATCAACCAAATTAGGATCATATCTCAAAAGGTTTTTCATATTTCACATATAAGATTGTTTAATGATTTATATTAGGTTAAGGTCATAAACATTTTACAGATGCAGTTTATAAGAAGTTCTGGACTGTTAAGTAGCATTGCAGCAATACTAAACGTATAGAGCGCTGGCTTACGTCCACAGTGTTATCACAACGGAGAATAAAATGCTCTTGCATCAATGTGCCTCTCCCTCGGATTCATAAAGTGCCTCTCCCCAAAGTCTCCAGCTTTGTTCTTGGACCACAAACTACTGCCTGGGAAAAGCTGAGGTCCATTGGAGCAACCCTCACTGCCTCAAAGTGTGACATTTAGATTTCTTTTTCTGCAAAGCAGCTGTCTTCCAGCAGTTGAGCTTATTATGAGAACCACTAACACAGGCCAGACAGTCTCTTTTTTTTTTCATTTATATCTTTTACATGTATATCTATTCTCACTGCCATTTTGAGTGGCCTGCTGGTTCTCAATCTTTACATTGATCAGTGTGGACAGAGGAATTTTTGGTTGTAGCTTTGAGAAAGTTTTTCTTTAGTCCTGGAATGTCTTGAAAGTTTAGTAGAAGCTCAAGTGTGAATGCAGATCTTTGTAGTTGGACATCTATTATTGAATATATTCAAATAAATGTCCCAGAGTCTCTGTATTCAGTTAGAGGGAAACTGATATGTCTTTGAAACGTCTGTCCAACAAGCATGCCAAAGGCTAAAATAGTAAAATGGCTAACTTCCAAAGTCACAAGCCTTTCCTTTAAGAATTTCACGTCGAAAAATGGAGAGAAATTTTTAGAAAGCCGAAAAAAGGCACTGTTAATTTTCTTCTGAGATATTTTCTGTTAAAGCTACACTAACTCTTTTAGTTTATTCTTAGCTAAAAACACAAAAATATATGTGCTCATTAATGTTTTTCTCTTGCTTCAAGTAATAAAGTATTCTTGTGAGTGTATAATATGCCATTGAAAATACATACGGGTAAGGGATCTAATGTCGGTCGCCATGTTGCCCCTCCATCTTGAAAGTACATTAGCCAAAGAGGGACATACCCGTTAATTCAAGCTTTGCCTTTCGTGTTTACGTTTGAGTTAACACTCATGGATGAGGTCGAACTGGAAGCCATGTTAATCTTGGACTACATTGGCCACCGTAGGAGTTAAAATGTAATCGGAATTGAGAGGAACAGAAACTAATATTCACCGGATGGTCATATACCTTTTCACCGCTAGATGGGGTAAAAATCACACAGTGTAGCTTTAAGTTTACAAACATTTGCTTTAGCCCTAGAAAGCAATGCGATGTGTAGCCTAATTCAAAATATGAGTAAAACACCTGTGAAAAATCTATTTGGAAAATTATAAAATTCCTTAATATTAACACAGTACATGTGCCCTATTTTACAGACTGTTCCTTATAGTGTACATTTGCCTATGCAATATATATACATCTTATAATTGTTTACATGCATGCACCTGCTTTTCTGACAGTTCCCTACACCAAAAAGTCCTTGTCTTGCGATTTTGTGCTTGACTCATTTTATAGCTGTCAGTTAAACTTTGCCAAATGAGTTAGATTTAGAAGGCATGCAAACTAAGTGTATTATTTCCATTTTTTTGTTCGGCATCCATAGTTTGCTTTCAGTCATTTGACATTTTTTTAGAAACGTGTAAAAAGATCTTCTGAATTACATGCATCCCAAGACGTCAACTAACTGACGCTTTTGACCATACGTCAACATCCAACGTTTTGGGGCCTTTAATGTCAGTTATAATGACGATCCTGGGGCGTCATCCAACTGACGCTTTACCTTTAATGTCAGTTAGATGACGCAGGTAGGTTTAGGTCTGGGGTAGAGTTAGACTTGTAGTCAAGACCGCCTAAACCGAGACCAACACACTACCAAGACCAGAGGGTATAGAGACCAAGACAAGACCAAGACAGACCAAGTCAAGACCAAGACCAAGTCTGAGATTCGAGACCAAAAAACAGACTAGTGTTGTTGAAGCAAAGCAATAACTTGTAAGATTTTGTTTTGCATTGCCTGTCTATCTCTGCCGATTTCGAAGTCTCCAAATGAATCCATTCTGTAACTTTTAAATACATAAATATTTTTAAAAACGAAATTATAAGCTTTGTGCCGGAACCGAAAGTTGGTTGTTTTGTCGCTATGGTTACACACACACACACACCGTTGGCTGTGTGCTCAAAGTCATCGGTCAGTTGTGCAGTTACCCAAAATCTCCTGAATGAAGTTAAAACCTATCATGTCACTGATAGTGTTTTACTAAATATGAATACATCAATAACTGTGTAACTGTGTAAATATAATGATTTGTGTTTTTTTAAATCAAGTGATCAAAGTGCTCGTTGCCGCCGTGATCAGTGTTTTCTCGTGTGGCTCGCGCACACCTACCCTATCTCACGACCAATTCGATACGAAATTCGTATGAGTGATTAAAAAGTGGCTAATTCGCACTGAATTCGTATCGACCTCACTCGTACAAATTCGTACTTATTTGTCTGAACCCACGTGACGGTTAAGTTTAGGGGCGGGGTTAGGGGTAGGTCATTCGTACGAATTCATACGAATTGGCCAATTCGTAAAATATGTACGATTTAGCAAAATCGTACTAATTTGTATGAGTGAGGTCGTATGAATTGTTACGAATTAGCCACCTTGTAAAATTCTGTACGAATTCCCGTGATATTCGGGTTGCGCACACCGTGTCTTCACTCGGAACGCGCCTCAATCTGTTGCGATATTGTAGTATTGTATTGCTAAATCCCTCGACCACTATGTCTGTCTGAGACAGCGAGACCCAGACAATGACCGAGAGGTCCAAGACCAAGACCAAAGACCGTCAAGACCGTGACAAGACTCGAGACCACGTAAAGTGGTCTCGAGACATACATCAGGATAGGATTAAGGCCACTATTAATATAATTCTAAATGTCAGGAGCATGATTGTTCTTATAATTCAACTATATATATATATATACACAACTTAACACCTGGCGTTGTAAGTGCATGTTTTATCAAACTGGAATAGCACACAAGACACATCCTTACATTTTGTCAGGTGAACTTTTAATACTTCATAGTTAATATTTTTCACTATATTCAGCAAATCCTTTCATCTATACTGCAGTGTTTTTCTGTCAAAACTTTTAAGTCATGCATTTTAATATCTCTAAACTATTCTAAACATATTAACCCTAACTTTTTTTCAGCTTCTACAACTGGAGAACACTGGTGGCCAAATGTAATGCCAGCTCAAACTATGAGGTAATCACAGAGAATCCAAGCGGACTGCTCTTCCAGTGCAGGAACGACAAGAAAATCTTGAATGTTGACCCAGAGGTGAGCATGTTTGATATGAAAAGAGAGCGCTGACCTCTCTCAATCATGTTTTAGCTCTCATTTAACATCCATGAGTAAATTGAATACTGGTTCAATGAATAACTGAAGACTTATGATTTAAACAGTAACATTGAATTGTGTCTGGACTACTATTAGATGTAGAGGTTCATTAAGACAGTTTTATTATCTTGCACACATAAAAAAGCAATGATCAAGAGTCATCCCATGTTAAAAATTTTGAGAAACCGTTCTTCCGTGATATCAAATAGCCTCCTTGTGAAGTGGAGAGATTGTATTGTTGCACCTGGGTAGCATTTTTGGTCCAATCTCTCGAAATATCCGTCAGAGTGGGTTAGAACGAACCGCAAAATTCAGTCCTGGAACCTGTGCCACAATTTTTTTTGCCTTTGTGCCCAGGAGCTATGAGTGCATGCTATTTTAGAAAAGAGGCAACGCTGCAGACCGACCTCTTCTGAACACAAACTCGCCCAGGCTGCCTCGTTGAGGGCGAGATGGCAGAGGCGAGTATTGCCTGTGGTCGAGCACACCCGACCAGGCCGGCTATTAAAAACGAGGGGAGGCTAAGGAACCCAGACACTGAAACCGCCTGTGCACCCAGAATCCAACCTCAGGCCCCCACCAGGCATGACCTCATTGCCCATGTGGATGCATTCCTTCATACAAACTGGCATTTTAAAGCCTAGATTTGATTTGTTTGTTTGTTTGTTTCATTGCCCTTGATAGATATAGCCGGTGTCATTTCAAAATTCTAAACCCAAATTCTTCATTTTTGGGATTTGTTTGCTTTTAATGGAAATTGTTATCCCTCCAAAGAAGCTGTTGGTGGTTTAGTTTGATAACCAATCCTGTAAACAGCTAATGCTTTTCGTTTGCTTTATTTCATGTTCAGCATATGTTTGCATTTATCTTGGCTCTAAACAAAATTGGTATGTTTAGCAAGTTTGATGAACAGTAAATACATAGAATGAATATAAATCTAAATCTTCTCAAACAGTTAGCCTACTCTTTAATAATGGATCCCAGCTGGCTTAAAATCATATTTATTCTTGGTGGAGGCACCCTATGGAGTCCATATATTAAAGTCACACCCAGACTCATGTTTAAACATCAAATCACACTTATACTGCAAGATATTTTTTTTCCTTAACTTTAGTAATATAAATATGCATTTAGATGGCATTTAATAGGGGAGAGCGGGGCACAACCTAACGCTTTTTGGTTTTGGCTCAATTAATTAAAAAACAATTAGGTTCGATTAATACTTTTTTTACATAAGCAACGTACAAATCTCTGCTACAAATGAACACCACAGCCCCGGATCAAAAAAAAGTGATAATTATTATAAAATGTTAATAATTTAGTTTTCTTTTTTTTTAAATACTGGGTATTTTAATCTATCCTTCGGAATCATGTATTAAAGACAATTAAAATATTCAAGCAGATCAAAGTTACTATGGTTACACAACACGCTCGAGTTTAGATTACACACCAGAGGAGAGCGAGAAAGAGAGATGTTTGCAAAAATTAATTTAAAACACTTAATATTCAACAATATAATATGTATATATGGAAAAAATAAATAAACACATTAAAATTCCAAAACCAGATTTACATCATAAACAACAAACAAAGCATCATTAACACACCACAGGTCACTGAAACCCTTCTCATTATTTACAAGACTATAGTATGCAAATTCTATTTATAGTCTACCAGCCACTAATTTCATAAACATCACTTCAACATTAATACTATTAAGCTGCAATCCTTGATTTTTCCTGGTTTTCCATATTGCCAATTTCACAGTTCCTGTTAAATAATTTAACAGACACATCTTCCTTCTTCCTCTGAGAAATCTTCACCAACTTGAAACAATCTATTAAGAACTTCAGAAAGACCTTACAGTCTTTTAAATTTTTAAAACAAATGTTCGAAATTTTCTTCTCCACAAAACCTGCATCCCACCCCTACTGCTGGGTTCAGGTGTGCCACATGTTTGTCTGTGGCTATTGCACCATGAATTATTCTCCATTGAAGATCTGCTGTTCTTTTCTCTACTGGAGGTTAGGATCAAACGAGACATCTGAGATCAAACGAGACATTCAAGATAATATCATGGTGCTCATCATGATCCGGCTAATTGGGTTCTTCGAACACACCTGCCGGTTAGGATTAGTATACTTGGATTGAGTTATCTGAGATAATTGCACGTTCATGCGCTGGGTTAAAGGGGATATGTATCGATAGTTGAAACATTGATCAGCAACGCTGCTATTGGCTGTTCGCCGTGGCCAAAGAGCACGCTCCGTTTTTTTCTCCACAGAAGAGCAAGAGTTATTGCATGAAGGATAAGCTGAATTGGAAAACTTAATTAAAATGCAGGAAACACCTTAGGAGAGAGAGAGCTGGCAAAAAATATTTTTATATTTGAATAATTTCTAAATAATTAATAACTTTTTTCATTGTAATGTCAGAGTCACCACCCACTGCTAGAACATAGGAACAAGTAAAAGTGAACATAATAGTAATTTGTACTAACTAATCTCTTTTAAAAAGGCACTGTTAATAAACGTTTGCCTGCTTATAAAAGCAAGAAAAAGGTTGAGAAAAAAAGAAAAACAAACAGGTGGTGGTCCTGCACCCCCACATTACCCAGGCAGAAGAGCTGGCCCTTGGGTTAAATGTGAACCTTGTGGAGGGCATCCTTCTGTTCAGCTCTTCCTCACACACACAGCACCTTCACTGCTGGTAAATGAACTTTAAATGATCCTAGTACACTATAAAATAATTTGTTGCTGCATTAAATTAAGTAGGCCTATAATCCAAATGGCTGTTCAGTCATATCAGCTGTTAAACCTTTAGAAGTAATGAACTGCTTTGACTTCTACATGTGTGACTGTGAAACTACTAGTTAATGTAAAAAAATATATATGTTGCTATGAGTTATTGATCACATTTCCCCCCAGTGTACATTATATCACTTCAACACACTAACACTTTTGTTGGCTGAAGCATGTGCAGTAAGTCTTTTTCTAACTTTACATCAAAAGGGAAGATAGTACAAGAAACCCTCTCAGATATCTTTAAGTGCACTTTACTTATTTTACACTTGAATATCTACACTCTTAGGAAAAAAGGGTTCTATATATGTAGCATAGGGTTCTTTACTCAACTGCAAAGGACCTTTTATGAAAAAAAAAAAATATGATAATGAACTGAAAGAACCCTTTTGGCACAGAGGTTCTTTATAGGCTATTATTCAGTCATATATTACATTATTCTGCAACATTTTGTAGTTGTAATTAACTTATTGTTTATTAAACTGTTGTAGTAACTTAATATCCCATTATAATCATGCAGATTTTTGGAGGATAAAAACTGAAATGGCACTCTTCATGTGATATTTATTAATTACATTTTTTAAACCCCATATCTTGAATTTGATGATCATTCACATGCATTACATTTGATTTTAGGGGTTCCAAATACGTAGCACTTTAGAACCTTTTAAGGTTCTATATAGAACCTTTTCTTCTAAGAGTGTATTATATCTGAATGCAATGAGTTGCAGGAGTCCACATCTACAGAAGAGTCTGCACAAAGCAGTGATGCAGAGGTGGGCAGTGTTGTACTTTTTCTTTAAATTTTTGATGCATAAGCCATGTGCTGACAGGTTCACCCCTACCCCTAGAAAACAGTATTTTGAAAATACTTTACAACTTAAAGAAAAAAGAAAGAAAAAAACTGGCACTTAAGAGAGTAGTTGCTTCATATGAACTTCAGAGTAAGTGCTAATATATTATTTCACACAGAGTACAATATATATTATTTGCAGGCAAAAGATGACTTCATCACTGGCTTTTCTTTACAATGAATAATTAAAATAAAACTCAAAGAACTAAGCATATTTGTCTTGTCATTTATTAAACATTAATGAAACGTTCTACGACTGAGCATTTCCGATTCCGGATAAACAACTGCAGCCAAACTTAACCTGGAAGGGGCCCAAACAGTCAATGCCCATTGAATAGAAAACTGGACGAAACAACCGAAAGTTAGACTGAGGGAGATCTGCCATCATTGGAATTTCTTGCTTCCCTCACTATTTCTTACATTCAAAGCAGCTGTGCTGGTGTCTTTTTACTGCCTCTCTGCCTCTTATGATCTAATATTTTCGTCTCAGTTCTGCGAACACGCGCTCAGGTCCTGGATGTAACAGGAGGTTGTTGTGATGTTGAATCAGAAGCTTTACAAGAGGGTGAGCAGGATCTAAGACAATAGGGTGTAGAGTGTCTGAGTCCAAGTGCTTACATCTACGGAGGCGTCCACATACTCTGACTAATTTGGCTTTGTAATCATACTCTGGGGCTAGAGTTAGAAGACGACTAGAGTGAGATACAGGTTTGCCTAACTGGAGTTGGGCTATTTCTTCTGGAAAGCTTTCAACTTGAGCACATCTCAGAAGTTCCTGTTCAGCTTGTGTATAGTAGTCAGCAGAGAGTTCACTTTCTTTTCAAGTTTCTGCACTTCAACATACACTGAAGCAAGATCTGTGTTCTGCAAAAGGTGTTTTCTGTGCTTCTTAAATGGGCTGTTACTGCTTCTTTAGCTGATTGCAAATGTGGAAGATTTGTTTTCCAGAGGAGAGGTGTTGCATACCTTTGAATGTCTCCAACTGTCACCCTGATTTTTTTCTTCTCTAGGATTTGCACCGCTTCTGTGTCTCACTCCTATATGGAAGTGTGTCCATTTGCCACAGTTTCTGTACATTGTTGAACAGTTCGGCTTCTGCTGACAAAGTGGAGGTTAGACACTGTTGTGGTAAGAGATGACTGGCAAGGAATTTTGAGGGGCTCTGCGGAGTCCACCCGAGTCTGGTTTTCACAGCGGCAGGACCGCCAGGAGGTCTGAGACGTACTGGCTCTGTAGCTGTGAATAAATGTGGATAATCTGAGCCAATGAGGGAGAGTCGTTGAGCCTGCTGCAATGAGGGAATGAGCAGACCTTGTAGCTATCTGTATTTCTTCTGCAGCAACTTAACAGGGTAAGTGTGTTTTGCGAGGCTCAGTTCTTTGGCTGTATAAGCTCTTTCAATGGTGAAGGATTTGTGTGGATTAAATGCAGAAGCTACTGAGAATGAAACAGCCGCCCCATGAACCCGCCTGTCTTGTCTCACAGTACGGAGGGCTATATCTTCAGGAAGTCCTTGAAGATCAAGCTGTGCTGCTTCATACAGTAACATGGTCCTCTCTGATACATCATCCAATATAGCGTATGTGTCAAGTTCCTTCTCTCCATTTCTCAAGATCACTTGGCTGACCTTCAAAAGAACTTTGCTGCCTGCAGTTGGTCTGTCCATATACAAAGTCTCTACTTCCGAGTTCACAAGACAACTGTTTTTTGCTGAAGCTTGTGTTTCATGTTTACCTTTGGCATTGAAGTCATGCAGTATTTCTAAACGTCTCTTTTCACATTTTTTGCATTTGGCTTTAAGATTACATTGTGAGATTTGGTGATCACAGCCACACCTAAAGCACTTCTGATTTGACTTCAGCCAAGACTCCACTTGATCTTGATTCAGCAGTTTGAAATTAGCACACTGATTGAAGGAATGCTGCACAGTGTTGCAGAAGGGGCAGTACTTTGTCGGTTTCTCTTTCTTGACTGCTGTAACACTTGCTGGTTTACTCCGTTCACCACCATGCAAGACAGTAGCAAATCGTTGAACCGGCTTGCAATTCCTTTGCTTTTCTCTCTGTGGCTGAGAGTAGACTGCTTACATTACTAACGTACTGTGACTCATCCTCTTGTATTCTGAGCTCATATTCTAGCCAATCGCCGAGTTCTATTAGTGTTGGATCTGGGTTCTGTATGGGGTTAGCAAACCTTCTGAAGTTTGCTTTAAGATCATGAAGCAATTTGGCAAGGAGACGTGAAACACGTGACCCACATTTGAGCTCTGTCCATCCTTTAGCTCCAAGTTGGTCCAGCATTCCAACTAATGCACGCACTTTGAGGGCAAACATTCTAAAAGATTTAGTGTCACCACTCCTGATTTTTGGGCCATCCATCAAATATGCAATTCTTTGTAATGCGAGTTGATGTGGTTGACTATAAAGTGCCTTTAGAGACCTCATGGTGTTGGTGTATGGGTACCTGCTGTTGGCGTACAAGTCTGCAATGAGCAAGGCATTCTCCTGTTTCAGATGATCAACGAGTATTTGGTACTTGAAACGTTCTGTAGCCTCGGCAGGTAGCAAATTCTCCAGTGCAATTTTGAGTTGTGCAAACTCTCTGGGATCTTCACTGCAAAAATGAGGAATGGTGGGAATAGGACCTCTGTAGGTGGGCTCTACATGAGGATATGGAAGAGAAGGAGGGTGCATTGGGTGGTATGGCTGATATGTCTCAGGCTGAGCGTAATCTGCGTACTGTCGTGGGGTCAAGAAGCTTGATTTGTCTGCAGGATTAGGAGCTGATTGACCATAGCTGTCTGAGTGTCTCTCATATGCATGTCTCTCATGTGCATGGTGAGCTAATGTATCCCTTGGAGTAAGTCTCTCATCTTGATAGACTGGACTTGTAGCTGGAATCCCATGATAAGGTTGCTGATAACCATATGGTTCAGTGGAAGGGAAATAGCAGACGGGTTTGCAGTTCAGACTATGATCTTTATAAGTCCCATACGTAGCTGCTGTCTCTTGACTGTAGTCCTGAGGCATAAACTGAACAGCTGCGGGATATTGGTTGCGATCTCTTTGGTCAGTGGACATATAGTTATGGCCTCTGTGGTCTGTGTTGTAGTAACCACGTGGTCTATCTATGTGCCTAATACCAGGTTGCGGATATGTAGCATCTTCTTGATGGGCTAGCTTGTGTTGGGATTGAGTTGGTTCATAAGAAGAGAAAGGGTGACTTGAAGTTAGCCGAGTTGCCGAGCCTGGTAGTCTCAGGTCTCCTAGGTTGTCAGTGAGATAATCAATCTCTTGTGACTGACAGAATGAGAATGCAGAAGGTCACCTGGTGAATCTTCAGGCAGTGCCCTCATGGGCTGAGGAGGATCGTCTTGATCTCTAGGCAGAACTGGCCTGCCCTCAGTGGCTGCTGTATATGGACTTGAGGAGAGAATTCTCTGATCTGCAAAATCGCCTTGGAGAAGTCCGAGTACAGGGCATTGGCCGCGGCGGTGATGGCGGCAAATCTTGATATGTCTCCACATACGAACTCCTTTCACTTGATCCAGTGCTCGTACTTTTCGTTAGTTCTGGTCCGCTTTCAATACATGTGAACTCTTTAAATGCAGGCCTTTTTTTCTTAATTTTCTTAAGTCTTAATTTTTACAATATACAAGTTGTACCACCAGATTCAGATCAGCCTTAAGATTAGCAGTGTTTAGGGAGAACGCAGCCAGTCCATTCTTGTTTGTGGTTAGATTCAACAGCAGTTTGTTGGGCCAGTTGCTCCCCTCCAAGAGATATACAGCTATGTTTGTAAAGGACACCATTGCAGATTTTGACACCATTACATCTGCGAGAGAAAGTCCAAACAAACAGTGAAGAATATCAACTTTGTGGCTTAAAGTGCATGTCTTGTACAGTAAAGATGATGGAGTATATGGTTCAGATCAGCCAATAGCTCACCTGTTCCCTCCTCAGTAACATTCACATTTACACTTACAAGAAATGTGTCTTGCATTTGGTCTTCAAATTTGGTGTTGAAAAACACTGACGTATCAACAGTAAGAGAGGCACAGCCCATGGCATTCATCTGGTAGGAGAACAAAGACACAATTAAGTCAAGCACAGGCAAAAGGATAAAAAAAATAAAAATAAAGAACTGACCTACCACAAGACAAGAAAAATAAAGCATCACTCACTTGGCACAAGACTCAACTTTCAGTCCCATAACTACAACGCTGTAGGTCTGCAGTGCGTTTACGGTCACGTCAAACTTGGGCAAAACTAAACCAGAAACAAAGCGCTTTAGATTAAGGCCTCAGAGCTGTCATTGAACTTCCCTTACACAACTTACCGTATTTTTTCCACCTCAAAAACTTGGGAGTGTTGGGACTCTTCACTCCATGGCTACTCCATTCTGCGGCGCCTAGGTCTTTGTGTCTGACGGACGGACGCACAGACTTCCGAGCATCATATTAAAAGGCGGGCGGGCGGCTGGAACGGACGGGCGCACAGATGGACGCACGCACGCACGGACGGACTTCCGACCGTTATATTAAAAGACCACATTCAGTAACAAAAGCTAGTATAGACCAATACAACACAAGACTACATTATCTTTAAGTCATGTACCAATTTCTAGAGCAAGAATCAAACTAACAGATGTGCAGACACTGAAGTTGCGAAAAAAATACCAGGCCCTTGTACTTCAGACACTGGGGTAAACTGAAGTGGCATTCTAATCAGAAGTGCCACACACACTGAAATATTCAGATTAGAAGCCCAAACAAAAAACCTGATTGAGGCACACAGAAATCTGATTGACACCATTACATCTGTGAGAGAAAGTCCAAAAAACAGTGAAAAATATCAACTTTGTAGCTTAAAGTGGATATCTTGTCTGGTCAAATTATGAAGCAGACTGTATGGAAATGGATCACAGCACACTTCCACTAAGGCTCGACCAGGTACAGGTTGGCCATATGCATATCTGGGAAACATCATAACAAGATAAAGAACTGACCAACCACAAGACAAGAAAATAAAGCGTCACTCACTTGGCACAAGACTTAACTTTCAGTCCCATAACTGCAACGCTGTAGGTCCGTTGTGCATTTACGGTCACGATCAAACTTGGGCAAAACTAAACCAGAAACAAAGTGCTTTAGGTTAAGGCCTGAGATCTGTCATTGAACTGCCCTCACACAACAATTTACCATATTTTTTCACCTCAAAAACTTGGGAGACTAGTGTTGGGACTCTTCACTCCATGTGCTACTCCGGGGCCTAGTTGCGGTCGCCTAGGTCTTTGTGTCTCACTGCCTCATCGCTTCTCTGGCTACGTGGTCTGCTCAACCTCCATCACTTCCGGTAATCCCCTTGGTAATGTTGGGACTCTTCACTCCATGACTACTCCATTCTGCCGACGCCGCCGTGGGATGCAGTCCCTGACTGTGGGCTGGGTCTCTGTCGGCTTTTCCGCTCAAGGCCACCCCCCCTGGCTGTCACCACCACCTGCACCAACCTTTCCTTCAGCTACGGACGGACGGCCGCTGTGGGTTGCGGTCCTGACTATGGGCTGGGTGTCCGTCTGCTCTTCCCTGCTCAAGGCCTTAGAGCGGACGGGCGGGCTGCTGAGGACGGACGGGCGGGCAGGCTTCGGGGACGGACAGGCGGGCGGCCTGAGACGGGGCCGGCGGGTGGGCGGCTTGGACGGGACGGGCAGGCGGGCTTTCTGGGACGGGACGGGGCGGGGCGGGGCTTTCTGGACGGACGGGCGCGCTGGGCGGGCGGGCGGCTGGACGGACGGGCGGCTTGGACGGACGGGCGGCGGCTGGGCGGACGGGCGGCTTGGACGGACGGGCGGCTTGGACGGACGGGCGGCTTGGACGGACGGGCGGCTTGGACGGACGGGCGAGCTGGACGGACGGGCGAGGCGGCTTGGACGGACGGGAACGACTGACTTACTTCCGCCCGTCACATTAAAAGATCACATTGAGTAACAAAAGTTAGTATAGACCATTACAACAAAAGACTACATTTTATCCAACGGCTTGCAGTTTTCATGTCCCTTAGACTAGTTAGGGACATTGAAACTGCAAGCCACTGGATAAAATGTAGTCTTTTGTGTTGTAATGGTCTCTGCTAGCACCCACAGGCATTCATCTGGAAGGAATGCAGCTTAGCTGGAGGACAATTAAAGCCGAAGAGAACCATGCAAAAGGTTGGTGCAAATGGTGGTGACAGCCAGGGGGGTATGGCCTTGAGCAGGGAAGGGCAGACAGAGACCCAGCCCACAGTCAGGACTGCATCCCACAGCGGTGTCGCAGAATGGAGTAGCCATGGAGTGAAGAGTCCCAACACTACCAAGGGGATTACTGGAGGTGATGGAGGTGGAGCACACCACATAGCCAGAGAAGCAATGAGGCAGAGAGACACAAAGACCTAGGCGACCACGACTAGGCCACAGCGCCGACCCCTGAAGTGGAAGCAGCGATCCTGAGGTTAGAGGCTGAGCTGCAACAACCAAAGATGGAGGTGGAACCTGAGAGAGCTAGTCAAAGGCAAATCAAAACGAGTCATGGATATCTGTTAGGAATGATCAAGGTTAGGAAAGGGAAAAAAAAAGTTACCTCTCTCAGTAACATTCACATTTACAAGAAAGGGGTCTTGCATTTGGTCTTCAAATTTGGTGTTGAAAAACACTGACGTATCAACAGTAAGAGAGGCACAGCCCATGGCATTCATCTGGTAGGAGAACAAAGACACAATTAAGTCAAGCACAGGCAAAATGATAAAAAAAATAAAGAACTGACCTACCACAAGACAAGAAAAATAAAGCATCACTCACTTGGCACAAGACTCACCTTTCAGTCCCATAACTGCAACGCTGTAGGTCTGCAGTGTGTTTACGGTCACGTCAAACTTGGGCAAAACTAAACCAGAAACAAAGCGCTTTAGATTAAGGCCTCAGATCTGTCATTGAACTTCCCTTACACAACTTACCATATTTTTTCCACCTCAAAAACTTGGGAGTGTTGGGACTCTTCACTCCATGGCTACTCCATTCTGCGGCGCCTAGGTCTTTGTGTCTGACGGACGGACGCACAGACGGACGCACAGACTTCCGACCGTCATATTAAAAGGCGGGCGGGCGGCTTGGACAGACGGGCGCACAGATGGACGCACGCACGGAACGGACTTCCGACCGTCATATTAAAAGACTACATTCAGTAACAAAAGCTAGTATAGACCAATACAACACAAGACTACATTATCTTTAAGTCATGTACCAATTTCTAGAGCAAGAATCAAACTAACAGACGTACAGACACTGAAGTTGCAATAAAAATTCAGGCCTGACCTGAATTTTTTTCTCAGGCCTTAAAGAACTGACCTACCACAAGACAAGAAAAATAAAGCATCACTCACTTGGCACAAGATTCAACTTTCAGTCCCATAACTGCAACGCTGTAGGTCCGCTGTGCATTTACTGTCACGTCAAACTTGGGCAAAACTAAACCAGAAACAAAGCACTTTAGGTTAAGGCCTGAGATCTGTCATTGAACTGCCCTCACACAACAATTTACCATATTTATTCACCTCAAAAACTTGAGAGACTAGTGTTGGGACTCTTCACTCCATGGCTACTCCATTCTGCGACGCCGCAGCCTAGTTGCGGTCGCCTAGGTCTTTGTGTCTCACTGCCTCATCGCTTCTCTGGCTACGTGGTCTGCTCAAACTCCATCACCTCCGGTAATCCCCTTGGTAATGTTGGGACTTTTCACTCCATGGCTACTCCATTCTGCAACGCCGCCGTGGGATGCAGTCCTGACTGTGGGCTGGGTCTCTGTCGGCTTTTCCCTGCTCAAGGCCACCCCCCCTGGCTGTCACCACCACCTGCACCAACCTTTCCTCCAGCTATGGACGGACGGCCGCTGTGGGATGCAGTCCTGACTGTGGGCTGGGTGTCCGTCTGCTCTTCCCTGCTCAAGGCCTTGGACGGACGGGCTGCTAGGAAGGACGGGCGGGCGGCTCGGACGGGATGGGCGGCGGCTTGGACGGACGGGCGGGCGTCTTGGAGGGACGGGCGGGCGGCTTGGAGGGACGGCTTGGACGGACGGGCGGCGGCGGCTGGACGGACGGCGTGGGCGGCTGGACGGATGGGCTGGGCGGCTGGACGGACGGGCGGGCGGCTGGACGGACGGGCGGGCGGCGGCTGGGCGGACGGGCGGGCGGCTGGGACGGACGGGCGGGCGGGCGGCTTGGACGGCACGGGCGGGCGGCTTGGGCGGACGGGACGACTGACTTACTTCCACCAGTCACATTAAAAGATCACATTGAGTAACAAAAGTTAGTATAGACCATTACAACAAAAGACTACATTTTATTCAACGGCTTGCAGTTTCCACGTCCCTTAGACTAGTTAGGGACATTGAAACTGCAAGCCATTGGATAGAATGTAGTCTTTTGTGTTGTAATGGTCTACACTAGCACCCACAGGCGTTCATCTGGAAGGAATGCAGCTTAGCTGGAGGACAATTAAAGCCGAAGAGAACCATGCAAAATGTTGGTGCAAATGGTGGTGACAGCCAGGGGGGCTGGCCTTGAGCAGGGAAGGGCAGACAGAGACCCAGCCCACAGTCAGGACTGCATCCCACGGCAGTGTCGCAGAATGGAGTAGCCATGGAGTGAAGAGTCCCAACACTACCAAGGGGATTACTGGAGGTGATGGAGGTGGAGCACACCACGTAGCCAGAGAAGCGATGAGGCAGTGAGACACAAAGACCTAGGTGACCGCGACTAGGCCACAGCGCCGACCCCTTGAAGTGGAAGCAGCGATCCTGAGGTTAGAGGCTGAGCTGCAACAACCAAAGATGGAGGTGGAACCTGAGGGAGCTAGTTAAAGGCAAATCAAAACGAGTCATGGATATCTGTTAGGAATGATCAAGGTTAGGAAAAAATAAAAAAATAAAAACAGGACCATCATCCATTTGATCACTGGATGGCAAGCAAACCAAGAGTAGTAATGGTGTTGAAGGAAAGCTTCAATGGTTCACAAAGCTTATTTTCACCATCTATAAAGTTTAGTAAACAACTCTAACATAAAAACAGAATGCTTCTGTTCACTTCAAAGTCTAATGGTACTTACCTGGTTCTTTAAGTCCATCAACAGCAAAGAGAAAAAGGATGAAAATGAGCTTCTTCCAAACACAAATCTCCTTACAGCCATGAGATCACCCAAGACTAACCCTTATCAAGCCACTCTTCAGACTCTAATATATCAGGAATGCATTCATCTCATTAATTCAATTAATTAACCACCACCTGGCAGTAATTAATGTTGTCATTTTATTAGGAGTACCAACTGGCATTGATTTGAAACACGACACATTATGGAGGATAGCAGACGAATTTTCTAGTTGCCATCCACACCATAGAATTTTAAAAATATAGCCTACTAGCCTATATACTGAAGATATTACTGAACATTTATTTAACCATAACAAAAGTAAGTTTCTTGTGTTAATTTTAAACAAGTCTGATATTATTTTATCTTATATCTGTTAATTAACAGTTGAGATAGTTCTTGAATGCTGGTGTGACAGCAGAAGACAGACTAGCCGGGTTTAAATCCTGTATTTAAGAGAACTTTGCCCCAGTTGTGCAGGCGGGGCATGTTGTCACACTGCGTTGCAATGAGCAAATTATTAGAATTATTGCTTGTATGAACTCTATTGAGAAACCATGAGAAAAGGGTGAATCAATTCTGAGATTCAATGTTCAGAAATTATTAATAGAGTGCGCGTGACGTCACCGTTGGCCGGAGTGCCTGCAGTTCCTCACAGTGAGTCTCATTCATTAAACATTCGTAAATATATGAGTAAATATGAGAGTGATTTGCACGTAAAGAGACATGGGATGCGCGTGCACGTTCATTCTCAATTACAATAAATCAAGTACATCATATCCGACTGACATCTATAAATAGGCATATAATAGACATGAATGTCGAATTTGATTAACTTCATTGTCTGTTCAGATGTACTGGACAGAAATTCATCTTTGACACTGGCACAACAACCACGTTACAAACCACATAAAAACACATAAGAAATAAATAATTATTGCACACTGTTATGTGGATAGCAGATGAACCGAATTGCAGACAGTATGCAAACACACAACGTTCATTGATAACAGAAAACTGGGGAAAACAAAGCCCAGGAGGGGGCAAACAACACTGGTAGGGAAAAATGAAAATGATGTCATTTGATGTCACAGATGTCATTTGCTAATTACATAAACTATAAGCTCAATTCATAAGTATAAATATATATTTAGAACATGTATTTGTATGGTCTCTCGAATGTGTTCACCATTATCAGCCTTTTGACCGTTTGTATCACTCCGCTTGTCTTGTGTTTGTCCAACTTGCATCATTAAGCCAGAAGGGGGTGACAAGTGACTGTCTTTATGAGTGCACAATTGAACTTTAACTTAACAGATTAGTGCCAAAAATATTGATTAGCTAACCTCAGAAAGAACCTAGTTGCTGAAACCAATCTTTAATGCTAATATATAAATCGCTCCTTTTCCATGGACACAAAAAGATTGCACTGGTGTTTGATTGAAATATCTATGTAAAATAATCCTTGAAAGAGTTCTCATTAAGGCCATTCCTATTAGAAATTTGTGATTGTGTATTGTCAACAATAAGCAGAAACATTCTGCATTTGCATCCAAGCGTGGATCATTCATTTCAAAATCCTCATTCTCATATTTAAGAATCTGTGATATTTTATGCTACTGCCCACTGACATGCTTTTAAAGCTGTTGTTATACCATTTTTATGACCTTCAAACACCTTAAAATGCACAAATGTAGGTCTGAGAAATCCACATTTCTCAGGGAATGCCCCCGAACCCCCCAACTAACTCACCTTTGCATGTGTGTGACGGTGTGGTAACAGGGTTCCAGACTGCGACTCAAATTGGTCGCATATGTGACCATTTTTTCAAAATGTGCGAGTTAAAATTGTATGTTGTCGCATATGTGCGAGTGGGACGCTCGCGCAACAGAACGCCGTTGTATCAGCTGCTGCAGCCCATAACGTATTGTAGCATCTCACACGAGGCCCGAGTTCAGTTAACTTGTTAATTCGCCAGAGCACAACGTGCAGGTATTCAGAAACACAGCTGAGTAGAGCAAACAAAAACAACAGACGAAGTTTCCTCAACCCTGCCCCCCTCTCCCCACAACCTGACTTCACCAGATGGATTTGCTCCGCATATCCATCTGGAAACCTTCCGTTGAAGTAGTTTTGGAAAGGGGCGAAAATACTGGTTAGCTGATTGGCCTATGTTGGTGATAGACGGGCCAAATCAACCAATCAGAGCAACTCTTGCCGAAACCAGTCGGGAGAAGAGCAAAAGCATCTTTTCCTCTGAGAAAAGCCTCCAGAGCAGTGTTTTGCTCTTCTTTCAGTGAGGAAATACTCTGTAATTCCGATAAAACTTGCTCGATAGCCACGCTGATGCTAGTTTCATCCGCTGAAGCCGCCATGTGACTCTGGACTGAACTGTCGCGCTTCTCGTTGCGTCACACCTCAACCCGCCTCAAAGCCAACGCTGATTGGACGTTCGTTGGTGAACTGCTCCCAAATTTTCTTTAACGGAAAGTATCCAGACTGATCTGCGAGTGAAACCTTAAAAGCTCGCGAGATCAGGATGGTCTCACGAGGCTACTCTCCCAAGCCGCCAACCAACAGCGCGCGCCCGGGGTTCCACATAGCTGATTGACAGCCACACAGCCATTGACTACATTATGTTCAAAGTGATCGAGTCGGCTACATCATGAATCCATTTTCCAAACCGTGTTTTTGACTTATCCTGATTCACTACGCTACTCCTATAATAAGTGTTTATATTCGGACTATTTTATCCCGGGGTCGACTCGGATGCGGAGTTGCCCAGTGCCTGCGTGACTCGCCATAGACATTAATGGAGAGAAGTAGCTCCGGCTAAAGTGTTCTTCCGCAAGACACGTGCAGTTTATTTATTGACGAACGTAGACGTCACGCGCATCACACTCTGATAGTGAAACGCACCAATTACGAATTCACGAATTAAGGCATATAAAAATGAAAATGTCTCACGAAACAGCATGCTCCTTCGTCTTTTCAGCAGTTAGATGAGAGTTTCGCTCAACTGAGGAAAAGGAAATTATTATAAAATGCAGAAGGTCAGGATCGTGTGAGATGTTTGTTACAATTATAAACTTTGATAATGAAAAACCTGTATTATCTTATTATAATAATACTCTAATATTTTAAAATGTAAAGCATACATTTGAATGTTTAATGATTTAAAAGATAGAAAGATGATGCTGATAGAAAGATGATAGACATACATACATACATGCATACATACGACAGACAGACAGACAGACAGAATATGATTAAAATGTAAATAGATTGTATAGAATTCATAGATAGAATATGATTCAAATGTAAATAGATTGTATAATTCAACTGTAAAATCGCTTAAAATTACAGATTAAAATTACTGTCCAAAATCCATGAAAATCCTGAAATTTTGCAATGATTATTAATATTTTACAGTTGTGTTTATGCTGCAACCCAGAAAGCCTTTGCTAGCTTTGGTCCATTAAAACCACTATTCATCAGCATGCATTGATTAATCCCATGGCATGTAGCAAAAAAAAAAAAAGGTGCAACCAAATCATATGCTGGTGCGACCAACTGAGAAAGTTGGTAGCACCAGTGCAACTAGTAGAAAAGTTAGTCTGGAGCCCTGGGTAATGTGGGTGTGGTTATAGTGCCAGGGATGTTTTTTGCAGTCTGCCCCTGCATATAGGCCTGCAATATACATTATTCTCTGTATTGAATCATGTTATATTACCCAGCCCCTGATGTTTCGGGTTCAGCCCCTGATGTTTTTAAAACCTAGAAACGCCCCTGCATTTTCGGTACAGTTGCACTGAAAGTGACAGAAGTGCAAATGTTACAACTTACCCCATATGCGGGGTTAATTGAAACAGACAGAGGGGTTAGTTGTAACACTTGTGTGTAACACATAATTCAGTACTATTTTATTTGTATAAAATTTGTATATAATTTGACACCTTTCATGTTGTCAAAACACTCTTTTTCCAGTATCTTCACGAAATATAATCAAAACTTTCCGCAAATTCGTGGGAGACCATCTTCTGGCAGCAAGAAAAAAAAGCAGAAAGACAACCTGCTTGATCCTGACGAACTCTAAACGGGCCGTGTTACATTTAACCCTCGCGTTAGGTTGTGCCCTGCACTCCCCTATAGAAATTCTGGGTTGTGGTATTTTTTGAGAATGTATATACTGTATATATTAATTGAATATAATTAAATTGGTAACACCATGTCTGTTAAAGATCAGTGTGAAAATACTTAATCAAGCAGTTAATAATGTTTTCTCAAATATAATTTGTGAGATTTATTCCTCCAAGTTTGGCCACCATTTAAACTTTCTATAAAAGATCCAGTTGTGGTCTTCTACTGAATTAGATTTGAACTGATGTAGCAAGAATTCTTCAATAATTAAAACTGTTCAAATTTCTATCTTAAAAATAATCAGTTTAATCCTAATTACTATTTCTTTAACCCAACAGGCAAAACCTGGTGACGGCTTCACCTCGAACTCCTATCCGATCTGACCTATATGAGCATGTTGTAATTTTTGATCACTGCCACCAGAAAACTTGTGACCAGTTCCTGTGCACCACACTCCAATTAAATATATTATAAAAAACAAAAAAATGCAGCCACTAATTTCATCTACATATAAACTGTTTTAATCTGTAAGTATTTCATATTTTATGACTTCATATTATGCACAGCATCTGGATGTGTTGAATGGTAGAGCTGTGTGTTTTGATCTTTAGGGCCCACTATTTTATATATATATAATAATAATCTTGCTATCTTGATAAACTGACTTGTTCATTATATTAAATATTTAAAGTTATTTTTAAAGACATTTGTTGTTGTTATAGTTTTTTCTATTAACCACATCGCCTGCAATCACACGTTTGAGGCACGTAGTCTTTCAGAGAATGTCTGATGCTGCAGTCACTTACTTGGGAACCTGAGCTTTGTATTGTATTCTTATCTAAAACAACTCCTCTGTTTGTCTGAACAAATCAAAGATAAAGCCTTTTAGAAACATGGGGGTTCTCTCATGTCCCTCTCGACTGCTTTTGACTAAAAGCTGCCAAACACTCCATGAAATAGACAAGGACACCCATTCCACAAGATTTCAGATCCTAAGATACTGCAGAGAGTTCCGGCAATAGATATCCATCAGTCAAAAAAGGCAAACAAGACAACAAGATATTGCTAGTGTGGTGGCTCATGGTACTTGACCATTGTGGTACTTCAATAGTTAGTTTACTTTAGTTGTTGGCCAAAAGTTTACAAAATGCCAATTAACAAATAGGAATGTCACACTACTACAAAGTTAAACCTAACCTAATATAATATATATATATAATGTTTAATCACCAGGATGAGGGCTCAAGAAGTGGGTGGTGATTCACCCACATTCATAACTCTTTAACTTAACAGTCCACAGTCCTTATTCATGTGGTGGAGTGGCAGTGTGATGAAACTGCCCACTTCAATCCCTCACAACGCACAGCTCATTCAAACACCTACAAATCAACATAGCAGATGTGCTTGTGAAAATCTGGGTTCTTATCCTAAAGTGGACTAGTTTAGTGGGACATAAAACATGATAAATATAGGTTATTGACTGCAGACCACATATTTTCTCACTATACAGCAATTATACCTCGGGCAGATCTGACAAAATCATATCTTGAAAATAAGTCCACTGGCATCAGATGTCTGGGGTGGGAGTCAATCACTTCCTCCTCAATGATCCTGAAAGAGAGACCGTGACAGAGGCATTGAAGCCGTGCCCGCGGGTCTGGTGTGCGCAGGGGACGCGGTGCAGCATCCGGATCAGACTCTGCTGTGCAGGATGTGTCTGCTCATCGCCATTGAGCTCAACTAAATGGGACAGAGAGCCTTTAATGCTCCCCATAAGCCATGTCATTCAGCGTGTCAACCCAGACACACAGCTTTGCTGAGAGACGTTTCACGGACCTCACTATGGAGCATTAGGCTACAACACAGATCCACATGACTCACCCAGTCGCTCAGAGACAGCTGGGGGTGTGAATAGTGTACGATGAAGACGTAAAAGTATATGGTTTGTTTTGATGCCCTAAACGTGCATTTTTCACGTGTTGTATTAGAGGCTAGAGAGCTAACTCACTCTCCGATTCGTTCTCTCTCAAATAGGCTACATTGTTCTCTTTGTGAATAATATCCGACTGTATCAACAATAACAATAAATCGGTTGACAAGTTCACAAAACTGGTCTAAACTATTCGTTCTTGAGTCAGACTGAATGAATTAGTGATATTCTAACCGAATCGGTCGAAGTGAATCTTTCGGAAAAGTTTGACTCGCAAAAATACGGGTTAACAACTGAATCAGTGAATCAAGAACCGCCTGAGGAATCAGATTTGACCACTGGTGCGGAAAGTATTTAGGCTATGCGAATAAGCAAGCTTTATTTGAAACAGCACTTGGTTTTAATAAATTAGCTTCTATTTAAAAATGCAGCTGTTTCAACCAAGTGATGAACTGGTTTCTATTGGTTAGTAAATGCAAATGTTTAGTTTCTAAATTAATTAATTTTAAGCTGGATCAATGCTTCAACAAATGGAGCAGTGCTTACAATAAACTCTTTAAAATGAGTAGCCAACAATAATGCCTCGCCGAGATGTTAGGGCAAACGCGGTGACGTAAAGAACAGAATAATCTGTGTATTGAATCGGTTCTTTTAAACGAACCGTTCGAAAAAAATGATTCGCGGAAATCATTTGGACTTCCCAACACTGTCCGACTGCTCCCATAATCCTTATATATTACCAGTCCGACAAGCTTTACCTTCAATGAACGCAGGGAAGAGGCGCGATTGGCTGAGAACAGCATCGCTCAGACACAAAACCGAGAATCAAGCCTGGCCATCAGGACAACAGCAGATCAAACTCACACGGACATCCTCGTACATTTTGCACAAGGACTGTGATATCTGCTGTATCTTTGGAAACGTGCATTTGGACTATTCTTTTTGAGCACACCAAATTGACCTCTTGTTTAAATTTCCACTTTAATGTGTCTCGCCCTCTTTGCCTTATTTGTGTGGTCCATGTGATGCTCTCCCTCTCAAGAGACAGTTCAGTGATATACTACACCTAAATCAGCTTCAACAGTCTCGTACATCCAGCATGGATCGCTGTCAACGACTGTTTATCCTCCTGTTGGGATGGGGTTATCTGTGCTGTGGATACTGTGCTGTGCTTAAAACACCGTTTATGAGTTTTTCGAAAGACGTGCAGTTTGAACCAAAAGTGGAAGCGCAAACTAAGCAACATATGAGGAAAAGCGAGCAGGACACGCTGTCAGAACACATGCAGATGCTCTACGCCAAATACACCAGCGCGGGATTCCCTCTCAAAGACGGCAACACTGTCCGCGGCTTCAAAGGACATTTGGGTAGGTGTTCAATGTATATTTCGTTGTAGGTTAGCTGACAAAATGTTGCAATGTACTCGTTAATATGCCTCACTCCTCTTTCGTGAGTTTAAGTGTTGATGTGTTCATTTGCGCATCAGCATATGATCTCTCTTCATTTACTCATTCTATATAGGCTATGTATAAACTTGCAGTCCTACACATTAGAGATGTTTAAATGAATCTTTTTCCATAGCCTAAATGGTAAAGCTGACTGAGGCTGTCAGCCACCAACTTCTGTTAAGTTTTCATTTTAGAGTGAACGGTCTCTTTAAGACAGCTTGTTTTGCAGTTGTTTCTATTACACCTGTTGATTTTAGATGATCGAGGTGAAGAAAAGCTCGTCCTGTGGCTTTTCATAAATCATTATAGATATTGTTCAGACTTTTACGTGTTATTCAGTGTACTTTTACGCGGTGTTGCTCCTTAATTGCAAAGCAAGCGAGCGTTCGCTTCTGTACGTAGGCTTTTTTAAGTGAATTAAACGATTTCAAAACTGATGTATTTAAATGAATTTTTTTTTCTGAAACATATCGTTTAATACACTCTAATCACACTTTAATGTTTCCAAATGTTATAACTTCGCTAAAATAAACTACCGGTAGTTATCTAAATAACAGAATACATCTCTTTCGTGCACATTTACGCATCACTAATTTGATAAAGACTCTGGAAAAGAGCAGAAACGCGGGATGAAAGGGAAACACTGCAGCGATTAATAATGACAGTGTTTCTTGGCTTTTAGTGGTTGTTTAAGTAGTTGGAACAAAATCACCCTAAAAGTGCAACCTGCATTTATAAACGACTGAAGAAAAGTTACTTATACTTATTAGTGAGTTACTAATGAGTGAACATACCGCCCTCTAGAGTCATTTGCTTGTCTTTTGCCTTCTGAGCTATGTTTTGGTTAAAGAGTGATGATAACGCCATGCTTTTTTTGAATGTTTTTTCTTGCTGTTAGGGACCATCAATGATAAGCAGTTACAAATCTTCAACCTCACTTCCCTCACCAAGTCTGAGGATGTTCTCTCAGCAACGCTGCACTACTACATTGGTGACCTGCAGAACATCAGCCACAGATGCCCAAGGCACAAGAGCTGTGCTCACCATAATAATCTCAGAAGACAAGGTCATATTCACCTTGATGTCTGGAGTTTCAGCTTTGTGGATAACACCACCAGAACAATCGGCCATTTTTCCATTAACATCTCCACAGTGTACCGGGACTTCATATCATGGCAGTGGAAAGACATTACTCGTGTTGTCAACCAAGCCAAGCATCACGACCAGCTTCTCATAGGCATTGCCATTGACTCAAAAGGACGCCAGCCTTGGAAGAAACTCTTGTCAGATAGGTCTCCTTACATTCTGGTCTACGCCAATGACTCAGCTATCTCCGAACCCGAGAGCGTCGTGTCCACCTTGCAGAGACACAGAAGCCGACTGGTGCCTAATCTTCATCTGCTTGAAATACATAATCGCAGCGCCTCCTCGCATCATCGGACCAGACGGTCCACCAACGTCCTGCTGCCGCTACAGAACAATGAGCTTCCAGGCCCCGAGTACCCTTATGAGATACCTACATGGGATGAGACCAGCCCTTACGATCCAATGGAGAGCAAACCAGTCAAGCGCCCTCGCAAGAAGCCGCGCAAGAACCCACGGCACAAGAACCCTCTCCTGCAGTTTGATGAGCAGACCATTAAGAAAGCTCGTAAGAAGCAATGGAACGAGCCGAAGGAATTGTGCTCGGCAGATATTTAAAGGTTGATTTTGCAGATATCGGCTGGAGCGAGTGGATCATCTCCCAAGTCTTTTGATGCGTACTACTGCTCGGGGTCATGTCAGTTCCCCATGCCAAAGGTATGTATTCATGCACGATTACAAAAATCTCAAACTCCTCAGTTCTTTGTTGAAATCAACTTTACTTTTTATTATTATTGAGCAAAAAGTCAATATGAGGTCTGAAAGGTTGTGCACTCTGATCTGTTGTAATACAATCAACTCCAGGAGCAAATAACCAGAGCAGTGAGAAAAGGGACTGATACATGCATGTAGAGAAGTGAAATAGAAGCACCACCTAGTGGAAGAAAAAACTGTAAATCATCATTGGCAGCACAGAGGTTCATTCATCTTCCATTATTGTACCGTTCACGAAAATCATAAAAGCTGCCTGTTTCCATTTAGATATTGCCACCAATGTGATATTCAGTTTAAGAAACATAAAGTCTAATTTACCTCGGTTTTACTACAGTTTTATGTTTCTGTAGTAAAGTTGATCATAGAAAACCAAGACCCAATTGTTTCATATTCTAATATGTACGTGGCTAAATTCCTTCTAGTAAAAAAGCAGTTATCACATATTTTATCGGTGGTATATTTGTACAGATATATCATTTAAAGTTGATTTTTTAAAACATAAATCAGTTAATAAGACCGTTAAATGTCATCTTTTGCTAAATTAGTATCCATTTTCATACTGTATGTAATAGTGGTGTAATTCCTAAATTCACTAAGGTATTCACAAAGGTAGCATTTAACATGATTCAGTTTAGTTGTTAGTGTTTTATTCATATACTTTAACATTTTAATATCTACAATTTATAAGTTATAGGCCAGAATGTTAATATGGTACATCGCCAGTGTTCATTTACTATTGTTTATATACTATTATAGTATTTATTAATATTTTGAATGAGCTTTAATTCATATTTGCAGGTTTCATTGTTTCGGTTGTAGTTATTTTGTAGTGTGCTTATGGCATTTTTATTAGATTTTGTTTAATTATTTAGGTTTAATTTGTTTTATCAAATATTCAAACTTTTAAACATATATTTTTAATAGTTTCAGTTTTAGTTAACAACAGAAACACTGTGCATCTCTACAGCAAATAGCCGCCACATCATGTCAGACTTTTCTTTGCTCTTCGAATGATTGTGAAAAGTGAGAGCACGAGTAATTTCCCTTTCACAGACATTGGAATGCAGATGGATTAGCATGAGAACAACCATAATGGCCCAGTTTCACAGACAGGGCTTAGATTAAGCCAGGATTAGGCCTTAGTTCAATTAGGACATGTAAGTAGCTTTTATAAACATAACTTTACATTACTGGTGTGCATCTTGAGACAAAACAATGGCACTGACATATTTTAAGATACGTCAAGTTATTCTCAGTTAGAACAGCTCAAACATGCATTTTAGTGTGAGACCTTGTCTGTGAAACCTTTGACTTATTTGTACATCCTTTAGTGCGTTCACTAGTTTATCGTGAAACAAACTGTAGCTGTCCTAAACCCCGTAATGGGTTCTGACCTCTTGAGCTTTTTACCTCTTACAGTCTTTGAAACCTTCAAACCATGCGACCATCCAGAGCATCGTTCGGGCGGTCGGAGTGGTCCCGGGCATCCCAGAGCCCTGCTGTGTACCAGAGAAGATGTCTTCCCTCAGCATCCTCTTCTTTGATGAAGACAAGAACGTTGTCCTTAAGGTATATCCCAATATGACAGTGGACTCCTGTGCCTGTCGGTAAATGCCTTGGTCTTCTCCACCAGCCTCCCTCCCCTAAACTGATTCCCAATTTTTGCACTGGAAGAAAAACTGAAGATGTTCATTTCATAACCCTTGAAGAACTATTTACAGATTTAAGGATTGTGAAGAGCAAAGTGATTTTCCAGAAGGAATTCCTTCCTGTTAGCAGGAGGCTTCGTGCATCAGTTGAGATATGAACATATGAAGAGATCCTCTGTCTGTGTTTGACAAGGATGTTCTCATGTTTCTATAACCTCAGCAGTTAAGCTTACAGGGGACAAACATTTGCCGTCATTCATCATGTTTCTGTACAGTTTGTGTAATCTGTCATTATTATAGCTATATTTTTGCTACAGAGGCATTGATTGACTCTAAATGTTCATATTCTATGGCTGCTATAAAGTGGACTTCTGGGGAAAATGAAAAGTAAAGATATCTTTTTTTTTTTTGTTACATTTGTCTTTTTTTATTAAATGATTACCTATATAAGTTACTTACTGTTCATATTCGGTTTTCCACATTAAGCTTAAAACAGTATTTCATTTCTGGGTGCCTGTTTTGAATGTCTTCAATATGCGTCAAATATAGATATATATCATGTTTTCCTCCAAAAAGGTTCATTGTTACAAGCCTACATGTAATAGTGTTACATCGCATTTTCTTTTTACTGTAAACGTCTTTTTTAGATACTTGCTTTTGTAAATATGATGTTTCCGTCTGACCTACTAATACAAGGTTGCATCCTCACATTTAGCTGAATTCAAAATGTATACGCACGCATTCATTTTTCTGTCATTCCCCGGAAAACTGCTAGTGTCAAGAAACTAGATGTTATTTTATGAGCAATTTAAAACAATATATTCAGGAAGGTGATAACGAAAATTTTATGTAGATTATTTAGCCTTTGTCTCTTTAACACAACAATGCCTATATAAAGTGCCTTAACATTAAAAGGTTAACCAAATAATAAAAACAACTTATATTCTACTAGAATATTTATATTTCACAAAGATGAGTGTAACATGTAATGTCTTATTTTGGCAGAATATTTTAAGTCCATCAGTTTATTTGGATAAAATGTGATATTTTGTTCTGTATGCAAATTGTACTGTTTTTAGCATAAAAACTAAAGCAAAGACATATCACGAGCTGCATGTTCATAAATGGGGTGTGTTTTTTTGACAACAGAGAAATGAACGCATATGTAAAAGTGGGCTATTATCTTAATATATAATACATATAAAACACACTATGTAAAGCACTCCTTTAGCATTTTTGTAATATATTTTTTGGAACGCTTCCGCCACACTGTGTGTTTTGTAAATGTTATGCTTTAGGTGAAAGGATGTGCTTTGTATGATAAGCTTCATAAGAAATTATATTTGTATATGGAAATGAAAGGATCTTTAAAAGCATTTATTTATTGTCTGTATGATGCCTTCTGTATCTTAATTTTGTGAAGCACAGAGGGGTTCATTAAATATTCATTGAGCTTTGCTGCACAAAGGTTAGACGGGGTGCAAAAGGAAGCGATCACATGATTATTGTCAAATGAGCGAGAATGCTATTTTTGTAACATCTCCCTTTCGGCAGGTTGTTCGAGGAAAACAATAAAGTTTTAAGAATTATGTAGCCATGTGTTTATTTATCTATCATGTGTTAAAGGACTCAGCCCTTTGGCGACAAAGCAGAGCTTTACTGAATATTGATTGCGTTGTTATGCAATCAAAAATTATATTGAGATTGTTGCATCATGGAACATCCATGATGTAAATTTCTTACTGGGTCAATGCGGTCTGGAAAGTTACCACACAAACGTCAAAGTTCATTATTTAAGAGATACTAATGTGCAATAACTGCTGAACTTGAAATGAGCTGGGAACAAAATAAAGAAATGCTAATTTTTTTTTTTACATTTTAGATGACATTTTAATATACAATTAATGTAAAATATCTTTGTAGAATCTTGTAGGATGACTAAAAAAAAATCTAAATTCTCACAAAAAAAGAAAGACATTTTTCCTATTCACCAGGATAAAATAAGCAAGCGGCAAAAATTACATCAGCACAAACATATCTGGCTCAGATGCAGAGGTTCGAGTCACCTGAAGTATGCTAAAAATATTACTTTTCACACAACTCTGCTGGACTTGCACAAACTGCAGTGCCAGTCGCCCGCTGAGGTTAACCTTTTAAACCTCATCAGTGGCATTCACAGTCACAGGTGGTTATTACCTCCAGGAGCTCAAATACGTGACATCACCAACGCTTCTAAAACAGGGAACATCTCACCCTCCTGCCAAACCACAAACCGTTCCACATGTCTAAAGGTAAATATTACCAATGGTTTCACACCATCCTCCTCTAAGATGCCCCAGCTACATCATTCTCACGGACTGATCCTGCTCTGACATCTCAGAGTTTCAGTCAATTCAACAATGAATGAGTAAATCTGAACATCGTTTCTGAAACAATCCCTTTCTTATGTCTCACCTCCTCTGCTGTGCCTCCCACTCCACTAACAGCAGCCTTCGGTCAACGAGTCCATTGTTGCAACACATACACGGGTTCTGTCGGCTTCATGGTCTAAGGTTCCTTTGGGAAAAGGCTGGCATTTTGGAGATGACAAATGGCAGAAGAGTTTTGTTGGACTCAAAATGTTTGAGCACATGGGTGCATCGAGGGGTCAGTTAGAAGTCGGTGTCCCAACCTGACATTTCATCTGGAGGGATTTCTTCTTCAGGAGGATAACTGTCAAAGTAACTGTGGTCAGTGGGTCCCTTTACCTGGAGAAGAAGAAGAGACAGTGTAAATTTCTGATAAAAACTTTAGTTCAGGAAATGTGCTACCAGGATGGTGTGTCCATTAAAACACAGGGGTCCAATACTCAGTCCATAATTATTTATTGAAAGGCCACAGAGTGAATTGGAATCAGATAGAGTTGTATGGTTTCTATAAACAAAAACAAACAGAATCTTAAATATAATTAACACCATAGAACTTCAACTAATATATCCTTAATCACATAATCCAATCCTACATCAAAATAATAAGAAACAAATGAATCAATCACATAACACATTTCAGAATTAGACAAACAGAATCTCAGAATTAACCTAATAAAACAAAGCAAACAAACTTACATTGTCAGGAACACATAAACTCTTCAAAGGCTCTCATTAGGAGAGAAAGGAAGGACAATCTGTTTCCATTGCATATGGCACACACCAACACAACAAACAATAGTACCTTATCACTCATTGAGTGCACCTGAGGAGACTTAGCTCCTCCCATGATTGGCTATGTCATGTGATCATTGGAATTCTCAACAGACAGATCAAATAAAATAAAAATACTTTGGAAAAAAGGGATACTTCACTTTTTTTGCAAATAAACTCCCCCAGAGTTAAACTGTTGAGTTTTACCTTTTTTGAATCCATTCAGCCGAACTCCGGTTCGGGCGGTACCACTTTTAGCATAGCTTCAGCATACGTCATTGAAGTGCACAGGACCATTAGCATTTCTCCCCAAAAAAAATTACCAAAGTGTTTCAATATTTTTCCTATTTAAAACTTGACTCTTCTGTAGTTACACTGTGCACTAAGACAGACGGAAAATGTAAAGTTGTGATTTCTGAGGCTGATATGACTAGGAACTATACTCTCATTCCTGTGTAATAATCAGGAAACTTCACTGTCGTACCATGAGTGCAGCAGGCGTAATGACTACACAAACTTAGTCCCGGTCACGTTGGAAGCTGGGCACTGTTTTCAGGCGCTGCGTCATATCATTACGCCTGCTGCACTCATGGTACGACAGTGAAGTTTCCTGATTATTACGCAGGAATGAGAGTATAGTTCCTAGTCATATCAGCCTAGAAAATCGCAACTTTACATTTTCCGTCTGTCTTAGTGCACGATTTAACTATAGAAGAGTCAAGTTTTAAATAGGAAAAATATTGAAGCTCTTTGGTCATTTTTTTGGGAGAAATACTTTTTTGCGTCCTGTGCACTTCAATGACGTATGCTAAGCTATGCTAAAAGTGATACCGCCAGAACCGGAGTTCGGCTGAATGGATTCAAAAAAGGTAAAACTCAACAGTTTAACTCTGGGGAAGTTGTAAAATGAGCCTATTTCCAAAAAAAGTGGAGTATGCCTTTAAGCAGCACAATGTTTTCAACATTGATAATAATAAGAAATGTTTCTCGAGCATCAAATCTTCATATTAGACTAATTTTTGAAGGATCATGTGGCACTGAAGACCGAATTAATGATGCAGAATATACAGCTTTACCACCACAGGAATATATTATATGGGACAATACATAGAAAGGAGTTGTTGAACATACAAGACTCTGATCCCAAACTTTTGAATGGTAGTGTGCATGTCATTTTATGATGCATGATCCCATAAAAATCTCTAGATGATGTTTCTCTTCTTACCTCTCTTTTAAGTGGTGATATCAGACATCTGGATTTCATACCACTCCAGCTAAATCCTGTAAACCATCTAAACACAGACGAACAAAATCATGAATTTAATAAAATGTATTTATTGTAAAATGTATTTTGGTAACAATGATACCAATTTCAAAGTTAGTGTTTATGGATGCCCACTGAATGCAAATGTAACGTTTGCTAACATGATAGAAACCTGTTTAGGGGAAAAAGAAAAGAGCCAAGCATCAATTTAGTCCAAAGGCTGTATAAGTTCAGGCCTGTATAAGAGCAGGCCCAGAAAAAGCCAGAACATCCATAAAGGTCAAGATTAGAATCTCCTTAGATTTACTGATTGATTTGATTAAGAGTGGCACGTGTTACTGATGGAACAAATTCCAGAGATCTTGGGTTATTTAGGGGACCATCTAATTTAGTCTGCACCACTATGAAAAACCAAGCATAAGTGTGTTTTTTCAAACATGAGAAATCTGAAAATGAAAGACAAAAACAAGTAAAATATCTGTAGTAATATCTGCAACCACACTATATCCATAATTCAGCATATTATGTGGGTAACTAACTAAGCAACTACTTAAGTGAATGTCTTTGAGTGTACAACGTCTGAGGGTTCTGACCAATATTTTGTTAAAACATATGAGATAATACAGTTAAACATTTTGTTAATTTAGTCAAGTGAACTCAAGTATATTTATATAGCGCTTTGCACAATATAGATTGCATCAAAGCAGCTTCACAGTATCAATCAAAACCTAATAACAATGTCAGTTTCTTAGTAAAAACATCCACGTTTGGTAGAGATGATCAATGGTATATTAATGATTGGTTAATTTATTGGAATATCTCCAACTGAGCAAGCCAAAGGCAACAGCGGCAAGGAACCGAAAAACTACATCAAGTAACCATTAATTTTTGGTGTTAATACATAGCATAAGTCAGTCAAATGTATGAATTTTTGTCAAACAGCACCAGATTTTGACTGTTTTACACTTACCTGTGTTTTTTAATATCAGTTATTCCATTCTTTAGATTGCCCAGTCGCTCTGAAGGGTTTTGTCTTCATAAAAATAGAGAACAGCAAAATCATTTTATGGTATATTGCAGAGGCTGAATAGTTTCAGAAAACAGGTAAAAAAAACATAAGAATAAGTTAAGAAGGATGCATGATCGTACCTGCACAGCTTTCGGATAAGGTCACCTGGCCTCTTGGTGATCTTTTTAGGGAAATCCATCTTCTCAATTCCTTTCAGAATGAATGTGTATATAATCATCTGATCTGAGCCAGTAAAAGGGGGGCTTAAGGAACAATCAGATTCAACACATTAGAGTAGGTCTTTCATACATTTGTATTATTAAATGTTTTCCACTAGAACTTGAGCTGATGCAAACCTTCCTGTAAGAAGTTCAAAGATCAGGATTCCAAGAGACCAGAAGTCCACACTGAGACCGTGACCTTTATTGAGAATGATCTCAGGTGCAACATATTCTGGAGTCCCACAGAACGTCCAGGTCTTCTGGCCACACTTGAGCTTCTTAGCAAAGCCAAAATCCACCTGAGTAAACATTCTTGGAGTCAGTATCGCTGCACTGAGTTTAATAAGTGAATTCTAAGTGAAGTTGGCTGACTTCTGCTCACCAATTTGACGTATCCATCTGCGTCCAGCATCAGATTCTCAGGCTTCAGGTCTCTGTATATGATGCCATTGTTGTGTAGGTAGTCAAAGGCCTCTGTTACACAGCCCACACAGAACTTGGTAGTGTACTCATCAAAACTACCCCTGGATCAAAACAGAAACTTTAGCATATGCATCAAACCAGTAAAACTGTATCTGTTCTGAATGCATGAAATAGGCAGATGTGATTATGCTGGACACTTGTGAGAGAGATAAATTTAGTATATGTAAATACTGATTTACATTAGTTGGAAAGCCTATGTGACATCACGTTGGATGATAACGTTAAATTGCCAATAAGCTTTGAGCAGGTCTGTGACTGGCACTCAATTTGCCCTGGTTCGAGTGATGCAAAGTAATTTACATTACAGAACTTATTCAGTCTGCTATATATAGTGAGTAAAAGTAACTGAGTAAAAGGCTAATAGGTAAAAATCACATTTTGTATAAAAATAAAATTCCCTTAAGTAGCGCCTAGTTTGTTTTCCTTTTTTACCCACTTCTAGCTGACAATTTTTTGAGTAACATTAAAATAGCCAAGATTCCTTGGCTCCGTCCAGTTTCAACAGGAAAAATCCCACTTTACGAGTGCATTGGTTGGTAATTTTCCCGTTTTAGCTAGAACATGACGGTTGTGCAAATTGATTTTTTTAAACAGCAATCGCATTTTTAGTTCTATATTTCTATTTGTGGTATAGTAAATTTCAGGGAATCCCAATTTCAAAATCCCTAAACCTACCCATCACTGGGGTTAATGGCATTTACCTCACCATCCTAGGAAGAAAAATATCGCTCCCCAGATGTAGATCTACATTTTGCTTCGTTTTGCTCGGACATTTGACGGCGTGTGCAGACACGCGGAATCACTCGGACATTAATGGCGTAGACATACACGCGGATAGCTCAAAATGCGTAGAGTAACACGCCACTTGACTCGAAAGTGGCGTGTATGTTTACACAAAAGTCATGATGTCATGTTGGCTTATGTCTTGCGGGATGCAGGATGAGGACTGTCCAGCTTTTGGTCACCCTAACATGAAATGGAGCTCACCTGTCTCTCAGAAGACTCCAGATTTCTCCACCCAGACATGCCTCCAACAGCATGTATACATACTTGTTGTCTTTGAAAGTGCAGTACATTCTAAGAGCAAAAATGTACAGATCAGATCAAAACAAATAAGTTTAGAAATTCAAAGCTTGCAGTAACACTTCCTGCCACTGACTTCTCTTATGTTTGGTTAAATTAAGCATTTTAGGTATGAAACGTCTCTCTTAATTTAATCATGTGAACACTAAGGGGATTCATCATGAAATGAATATCTCGGTAACACTTTATTTGAAAGGGTGTGCATAAGACTGACATGACACTGTCATAAACATGACATAACACCTGTCATGAACATGAAGGAGTCTTTATGAATGTTTATGACTGTTGTCATTAAGTGTCATTTGGTAAATTATGACACTTTAAATGCAAAGTTGACATTGTTTAAAATGTCTTTGTTATGACAACTTGACATTAACAAAGACAAAAATGTCTTTGTCATGACAACTTGACATAACCAAGAAATCATAACCTGTTAACCTGTAATGTGTTAACATTACATTACCCTATCATATGTTATGGTTGGTTTTAACTTTGGTTGTCATGACACCATTATAACTGTGACATGAATATTTGACTTGTCCTCAAGTAAAGTGGAACACATTGTACTTTCTATAAAGATGTCATTAAGGGTCGTTAGACTGTCAAATGCTTTAACAACAGTTTCATTAATATTTCCCTTTACCTCAAGTAAAGTGGAACACGTTGGACTAGTTATGATTTCTTGGTTAATGTCAAGTTGTCATAATCAAGACATTTTTATCCTGGTTAATGTCACATTGTCATGACAAAGTTTTTTTTGTCTTTGTTAATGTCAAGTTGTCATAACAAAGACATTTTAAACAATGTCAACTTTGCATTAAAAGTGTCATAATTTACTGAATGACACTTAATGACAACAGTCATAAACATTCATAATGACTCCTTCATGTTCATGACAGGTGTTATGTCATGTTTATGACAGTGTCATGACAGCCTTATGCACACCCCTTCAAATAAAGTGTTACCAATATCTCTTCAAAAGCAATGAACAGGGAAATTCAATGATCAGATCTTTAAGATCTTCCAATATTTCCTAAAACTCACAAGACTAAATAGGCTTTACAAAAACAGATCATACAAGATAAACATACTTTACAATAAAAGGAGAGTTTGTTTCAAGCAAGATCCTCCTCTCTGAGTAGATGTGCTCCTCCTGTCTGTTATCCACAATGTGCCGTTTCTTGATGCATTTCAGAGCAAACGTCACATTCTCGTGCTTCACTTTCACCTAGAGCAAAAAAAGGCATCATTATTGCTCATTTCACTCTCTCACTTTGTGGGAATTATTAACATCATAAAGAAGAAGTGTGATTATTGTGAACAAGTTTCTAACCAATTCAACTCTGCCAAAGCCCCCAACTCCCAGTGTGGCAATAACCTCGAGGCAGCTGAAGGGTATAGTGGATGCAAAGCTGCTCTCTTTCTCTTCAGCTCTATCATATCATGTGACACTGGTGTGGTTGGTGGGGTGCAGCTTCCTGATATTCTAATAGAAAATGTAAGGATTTTCAGAGATAAGTGTCATTATTATATATATGTATATATATATATATATATATATATATATATATATATATATATATATATATATAAACTTACTTAGCCTTTCTTTTCTTATCGTCTACGTGCTAAATTCTCGACATAGCTCTGGAGGTACTTCTTAAGCTCATCAAAAGTTCCAACAGTTTGACTGAAGGTTCTAAGAGAAAAACATTGTTATTATCACAAACAACAAGAAACATAATCAATTAAATGACAATGATCTACAAGTGTGAACTCACTCTCGATCAATGACAAGGCATTCCACCCCATCCTCATCTGCTATTATATTTGCAGATCTGACATCATCACTGTCAGTTTGGCAAAGTAGGAACACATAAAGTGCATTAGACATAAACTGAGCTAAAAATGGCTCCTAAAAATGACAGTTCTATGAATATGTTTGTAATACTCTATTAACATGTTGACGAGACAAAGATGATGCTCTCTGCTACTGCAGTGATGCTAACAGTCCCCATATACCAAATGGGTATTGAAATAGGATTAAATGGGGACCTGAGAATTGAGCAGGAGATTTGAAGAAGTACAGCACCTGATGAGGGCCTTCTCTCCGAAATAATCCCCTTTCCCCAAGGTGTTGATGATCTGAGGCTCTTCATGATCCTGTGTGCACTGTGTGACTTTAATCTGAGCAACAGAGAAAGACAGAGGAAGCATTTGAAAAAGAACAAATCATATTCGTTTTTGAGAGAACCACATTCACAGATTAAAATCCTTCAACTGTAGGCAACAAGTATTCAATAATAATGATTAAAGAAATGGAGTTAGTTCATTCGATCTTTCTCAATTCTCTATAGAATGATCCACTAAAACACGATGACCCTCTTGACCTTCAGTTTTTGGTGGCCAGCACTAATGGTCTTATTCCCAACACAGTCTCGGACATGGTGGCGACAGGC
This sequence comes from Hybognathus amarus, assembly GCA_030378365.1. Taxonomy (NCBI): domain Eukaryota; kingdom Metazoa; phylum Chordata; class Actinopteri; order Cypriniformes; family Leuciscidae; genus Hybognathus; species Hybognathus amarus. The sequence continues at coordinate 367,860 of JAQIUQ010002832.1, forward strand.
TGACGAGAACCATCATTTCCGGTAATTAAATTCTCTCCCCTCAGTAAAACATCTTCCTTCCCCCCGTCCCCGTCTTGAGTGACAGTCGAGCAGAAATGAACAGGGGATCCGAGCCTGACTACCTCATGCTAAACAGTTCCTGTAGCTTCCCAGTGGAGAGTCCTGTCTCTTAACCCCTTCGGTGTCGAATTACTGATTTATCTAAACGCGCTCTGACCTCCCAAAGACCCAGATCGGTGTCTGCAGTGAAGTCCATGATCAGTGGAGTGGAAAAAATGGTTCCTCAAATGGGATAAATCACTTTTATTTTTTGATGGTTTAGCTTTAGCATTGAATGGTGTGAGCAAATAACTGGGGTAGTGTATGTACCTAATGTACCTAAAATTATGTTAACACTCTCGTCTTCAGAAGGCATGATGAAGGGCTTATATACTACTAAAAGTTCCTGAAAAGAAGGAATGATCATACAGCAAAAGCACATCAGTTTTTTCATAATTCATTTTAAGTATTATGTAACCTCGTGGAATGAGACATGATTCAGTGTTAAGCATCAGTACGCTAAATACAAATTGATGATAATAGATTGCAAATTACCTTTCCATTGGCGATTATGTAAAAAGTGTTTCCTTCTTCTCCTTCCGGATGATGTAGTCTCCTTTATTATAATACTCCTGTTCAGCAAACGCAAGACAAAACTCATTAGATATTGATTTTACCATCAACCCACTGCTGTCATTTTCCCGGAGAGGTTCCCTGAGGGAGACAACAGGAAGGCTGCCATGTCTGCTTTCACAGTGATATGAGAAGATATTTCTCCTACACGTATTGCTTACTTACATACTTTTCAAATTTCATAAAATGTGTTTTCTCAGTAGAAGTATTTAAAAGGCTAGGTCACCCAAAATTTTTAATTCGGTCATTTACTCACCCTCAAGTTGTTTCAAACCAGTATGAATTTCTTTCTTCTGCTAAACACAAGATTTTTTTTTGTTCAGCAGAAGAAATAAATTCATACAGGTTTGGAACAACTTGAGGGTAAATGTTGACAGAATTTTTCTTTTTGGGTGGAGTATCCCTTTAAATTGTACAGTTGACCATAAGGTAGCACTTTACTAACCATTAAAACAGTTCAGCTTTTTATATACATAACAACAACAAAACAGCATTTTGTAACTGGCTTTATACTCGAGAATAAGCTGTTTAATAGACTAAAATTTGTGGGGGGGTTTTGTAACTGTTCTTTGGTTGCCAAAAACACTGAGCTTGAACTGATATCCCTCCTCAATGGAACAAGAATGTTTTTTCAACAGTGATTTGCTAAAATAACGTTCTATTTACTGTGGAATGGAATGATTCACCTGAAATTTGAGATTAAATCTTGTTTAGAATTTTGCCAAACTGAATCATTCTAGAACACTGTAGCGGTCCATCAAATGCATTCCAAGACATTCTTTGAGTTTTAATTTCTCTGGTGCATGTACTCCACTGATCTCCATCCCTAACCGTCTTCCTGACAGAGCTCTGCCGTGTCATTAGAGAAGCTCTCTAGGTATGCCACTCTCCTCTGAGGGTCTCAAAACATGTGTCTTCTTCTAGCATCCCATCTGCATTCCATTCCCCACTGTTTAATGATAGAGTTCCACATTATCTGCAAGTTTCAGTCCAAAACATCTGGGCCACTATTGGGTTACATTGCTTCTTTACCTCTAGAGAGGGGAATATAATTAACTCCATCGGAGTGATTGAATAACGACATTCTCCCATTCTACCCCAGGGGCCGACAATCGAGAAGAATGCCCTTGAAGTTTTTTCAGCATGGAAGAACATGAGGACGCTTATTTGACGTTGAGTCGACAAAGCCCACACTCTTCTAGAAAAACTCACTTGGCCCCTCATGGAGAAATGGAATAAATCAGTCAGCAGCCTACACTGGCTGCTACTAACATCTTTAACAAATCACTCGTCCCCTCGATTGGAGTGAACACTTCACGCAGCCTTAGTCAAATAACTATGGTAACAATATACAGGGCCAAGTGATGAAAGATGCAATATCAACACTGCTTGTGCAAAATTGTCGGTTTGGATTTAGACATCTGAAAACTTTACTACTGATAGATATTTTGGATCAGATAGGGCTGGTTAGCCATTTTGAATCACCAAATTGTAATAATGTTAAAAGGTTTTACTTACCACCTCTAAGCAGTCCACAATCTTAGTTAGTTTGTCCCCAGGTAGACTAGCAAGAAGTGAAACACTAAAATAAAAATAAATCAAATAAAGGTTAGGACATTTGTAGGAGACAAGCAATAAAACATCATTTTCTTTTGCCATTTTTCCCTTTTGTGCATTTAATCAACATTCAATGTTCATTAGTCTTATTCAAAACATATTGGTTCACATTTTTATCTATGACTCTCATATAACTAAACTGATACAAACAATTTAAGATTGCCCCTTTGACTCGGATGGAACTGATGGTTATGGAGAATCTATTTCATCTAATATAAGATACTATCTCACAGTCCTTTCTTATTAGAACGTATTTAAGAGTGCTCAAATTGAATTATAGCATTTTACTCCTTTCATGTTTGCCATTTCAACTGATAGTTATATAAGCAAGGTCACAGAGGTCACTTCAACCAGACCGTGAACTAACATTAACATTAACATCATCAATAGCATGGCTAATGCCTTCAAAAAAAAAGAAAAAAATCCTAGCTATGCTTTATTTGTTTGTATGATCTCTACAACGTTTCATGCAAAAGCCACACTTTGATGTTTTCAGGTCCAGGAATAAAATGTGGTAGGACAACACAGTAAACAGCGGGAGGGATGAACAGTTTGGATTACCTCCTCAGGAAGTGGCGGTATTGCTCGTGTTGAGCCTCGGCAGTCATCCGCATGATGTTGTGAAAGACTTCTCGATCGAGGGCCCATGTTTTCACATTGCTGGCCGCTGTGATCATAACAAAACTACAGGTAAGGCAAACACCAGAAGCTCCCTCGTTCCTCCCTGAGTGGTGTCCATTTAAACTTCAGTGACCAGGAAACAACAACTGCTTCCAATAGGACCATTAGGAAGTGATTCAATTTTATCATGGTGACTTGGTAGAGAACATATTTAAGTATCAAATTACCAACAGATCATATAGATCATATGTAATATTAAGAATTAAACATTAAATCACATTAAAATTAACCACTGAAAGAATGCACCCCATTGATTTATGATTTAACATTGAGTAATCATGTTTTACTGCACACCAGTGCTATTTTAAGAGTGGGAATAAAATATAATATGAGGGAAGGCATTTGAGATGGTACATCTGGCCACACAAACAACCTAACAAAATTACTGACAAGCCAATGAGATTATCGTTCAAGACAAAACAATGGTGTTTTAGTTCTCACTGGGTTTTGTTTGATAGCCTGTGGCTACAAGAGGCCAATCCATGGTCACAGCATGAACTAAACACACTAAAGTGCTGTCGTGCAGGGACAATTTGAACTTACAGTACCCTATATAACATATTTGTCATAAACAGAACTATATTGCTCATACACATCTAAGTGAGCGACGGAATAAAGCAAAAATAAAACACTTCACCTTTGACCGATGCAGTCCTGGTGCAATTGTACAAGATGGCTAATTCACCAAACGTGGTCCAGACAGCTATTGATGTGAGCAGTTTGTTGTGCTGATAGACATCCAGCTTGCCATCTGTAAGAGTAAATGGTACTTAAACATAAATTGTTTTTTGATTTTTTGCAACAAATTTGCATTTAATTTATTATTATTTACAGTGTAGAGATTATTATGTAATAATTAAATTACTTGATTCATACCTGCAAGCACAAACAAGTGGTTTCCCGGCTCTCCTTGTTTTATGACGTACTCTCCTTGCTGGTACGTCCGCTCATACATGCATTCCACCATGTCTTTGACCTGTTGCACTTCCAGTCTCCTGAGATACTGGTTCTTATTCAAAGCATCGGTGAGGAGCTTCTTTACACTGTTAAAGATATTGGTCAAATAAAAAAATAAAAAAACATGCTGAAGATGTCTAATTTGAGATCCAATAAAAAAGGTTATGAAAGATTTGGAATGGCTTGTAATTGTGATAGCTGTGACATTGTTACTCATACCCCCACTTTCAGACAAGGTTTAAACCTAGTCTCAGACTAAAATGCATGTTTGAGCTGTTTTAACTAAAAATAACTTGCGCTGACGTATCTTAAAATATTGTTTTGTCTCAAGATGCACACTCGTAATGTTTTTTTTTTTTCTTCTAAGGCACATTTATGAAAGCTACTTAAATGTCCTAATGATCTAAGCCCCGTTTGTGAAAGCGGGCCTTGGACTGTTCATGACTGAAAACAAATTATTCAAGATGGACTAATTGGACAGTCCTCGCTATTGAAAGGCACCAGTTGTTTTCTTTTTTGAGTGTTAGAATAGAGACAGGATAATGAATATCAGCATTATATTTTGCAGGCAGATTAGACCAACTTAAGCCTCCCAACATAATGAGCTTAGGATATGAAAAGCACAGACTAATTACCAACATGAACAAATGGCATATCTATTTTAGTTCTTTGAGGATTCTTGATACAATAATGAACATTCTTGTTCAAACCCACGCACATACAGTATGCAAACACATAACAGGACCTATAAGGTAACCTTACATTCACAAACATACAGCTTTAAACCACATGTATTCCTTCTGATGGTGACAGGTAACAGTTAATCAACCTGTCCGTGTTGGTGCATCATCATGACACCAGTAGTTGGCGAAAAGGGACGTATTTATGAGTGAATCGTGAGATTACTGTTGCTCAAACAGACACACAACTAATTCCGCTTTGACTTCGCTTGGAACTTTTTCCATTGGAGGAGCAAAAATATACAGTAACTGGCAATAATTTGTCTAAAAGTTTACTTATAGGCATGTTTCTTAAAGGAATACTCCACTTTTTTGGAAATAGGCTCATTTTACCACTCCCCCATAGTTAAACAGTTGGGTTTTACCCAACATAGTATCCTACTATGGAAGTCAATGAGACCAGAAACTGTCTGGTTACTGATATTCTTCTAAATATCAGAAAATCGGCTGAATTGATTTGAAAACAGTAAAACTCAACTATTTACCTCTGGGGGAGTTGTAAAATGAGCCTATTTCCAAAAAAAGTGGAGTATCCCTTTAAATATATCTCTCCCAAATACTAACATAAGCACTAATGATAATCAAATTCTGGAAGGAAATTGGCCTTAGAAGAAGAAAATGAATTTCTCTCACCTTTGCTCTTTCCAGACTCGTGCACTCTCAAAGTAGAACTTTGGTAAACCGCTGGAATCATACGTTCTGGATGAAGGCTCTGCAGAAACCCCAGCTTTTGCTCCTTTCCTCCTGTTGAGGGTATCTCTAAGCAGGCCTGTGAGACACTGACTGACCTTTTCCTTGATAGGTGATGGCAGGAGACCCAAATCCCCATGATTCTTCAGTGCATCCTGGAGCTTGTTGAGTTGGAGACACTTGTTCCTCAAAGCATCAGATATCTCTGAAATGGCCTGTCTCTGCTGAGCCAACTGCTCCTCTAGATGTTTGATCTGAAGCTCCTTGGCATTCAAGTCTTCATCCTTCTTCTTCAGTTGACTCTCTAACTCTTCCACTCTAACTTGAGGAACTGAGCTTGTTTCCCCATTGTTTTTGGATTTGGCCGAGCCACTGACCTGCTTGAGAGGATTCAGCTTCATAGAACCATTTCCCATTTTGGCACTTTTATTCTACAATAAAAGATGATCAAGTTCAATTTCAGTTTGCTGTGGGATGACATCACACAATATTATTAAAACAATTAAAGTATAATATTATTGGAAAATTATCCAATATAATATTTCAGTCTTAACCCTTTTTCTGACAGTCAATTTAATGGCTTGAAAAAACGTAAACATTTAAGTGATTATAAACACAAGTTCTACTTTGTGAGTTATAGAAGTATTATAGTTTTTGATAATATTTTGATTTTCATTTTAGTTTTAATTAAAGTTTTAGAAATATGTCTTTAGTTTTAAATGTGTTTATTCATTTTAGTTTAAGTTTAGTTGATTTGAGATAACTATAATATTAACCACGGAATACATTTCTAATAATATTTGCACATTAGGTCCAGTGACTTTAGAAAAGTACATCAGGAATGTCTCAGGGTCAACCAGGATTAAATGTGTGTGATTGTGCATGGTGTATTCATTTTAATAATGAATCTGAGATTGCCATTTAGTTCCTGTCCCAACACAGATTTGTTGCTAAATAATATAGATACTGCTGCTGATCCTTCTGGGTGTGTGCTGATCTTTTGTCGTCAGGTTTAATGCTGGCATTTGTGCCCTACAGAACACAACTTTGATGGTAAAGGTTAGGGGATCCTCCCATGCCTTTCATCTGACCTGTCATGTATATCTCATTATGAGGGGCACAAGACAGAACGATCATCCACATTTTCATATCTCAAATGAAGAGTGAGAGAGAGCATTTTACCAGAGATCTGTTGGCCCCAGTGATTTAGACCTAATCAATAATTTAGAGGCACAGGTAGAGTTCGGATGGCAGCAGCACCCCGTGAGTGTGCAGTATGCTCTTTCCTGGACTGTCTTGTGATGTCATTCTTTGCTGACTTTCATTGATGGAAAAACAAACGAAAGAGGATGTTTTGTAATTCACTTTGGGTTACAAACAAACATACAATGGACACTGGACACTCCCACTACAAAGAAGAAATGTTTTTGAGCACAATACACAGTATTTACAGCACAAGACCTCATACAGATGCCTACATCTCCATACATAAACGTGAAACACTAAGTACACAACACAAAGTAGCCTATGTAGTTTAATAAGAGTTTTTTTTTTGTTTGCATCCAATCTGTTGTTGAATTCACAGGAAATTTGATTAGCTTTATTTGCTTACGTCCTTGAGAGATGTTATTAAGACAGGATGTTACAATAGAAAATTAGCTTAGGCTATATTTGATATTCAACGTAAACCTCATGCAAAGCTAAACAGAAATACAATAAAATAAATTGAAGCTATAAGATTAAATAAAGAAACGTGTTTTATTCTAACGATACATAAATGCCTAATTTTAAATTGATATAACGTTAGGCGACCTACTTTTATTTCGCGGTTTTGTAAACCATGCAGACGTTACACCTGTTCTTCCAATTTATCGTCTAGCCTAACTAAACGCTTCTGAGAGGCATAAAAGTTTAGTTTTAAATGACAAGGAAAACCCCTACCGTTTTCGTGTACAGGAACTGTTGTACTCTTAAAAGAAGACGGTTGATAAAGTGTTGTGTGTTTGGGCTGCAGCCCCAGTCAGCAGCTCCGACCAGTTCACGCGCACACACTGGGCATGTGTCATTTCCCCACAATAACTACACTGGCAGTCGTGATGATGGCTTCATTAACAGCAGGATGCTCTCTCTCTCACTCTCTCTCTCTCTCTCTCTCTCTCTCTCTCTCTCTCTCTCTCTCTCTCTCTCTCTCTCTCGTCATCAGTCAATTAATTTATATTTTGGTTTGTTTTCCCGAAGCGCCTGATAAGTGTTATGGATTAATTAAATGCTGTTGTTTTTAAATATCTGGTTCAAAGAAATATTGGGCAAAATAATAGTTTAATATTTTTTCTAGTTTGTCCATTTTTGCTGTTTCATCTATTGTTTTGTGTTTGGTAATTGTTTCATTAGCCTAGGCTACTGCTGAAAAGCACGTGTATAGGCTACAGCATATGCGCTATCCCAGAGTCAGTTAAATTGATTTATTCGCATTGTGAATCAGTGACTTGCATCAGAGTGCCGACCTCGGGCAATAGAAATGACCAATATATCATTCAAAGCTGTGAATCATATGAACTGTGCATCACACTTTTAGCATATTAGGCCTACATGATAGGCTACATAGGCCTATAATAAAATAGAATATACAAAGTTATAGTTTTTCCAAACTATCATAATCTGTCACTTGGCCAAAACTACACCAACTCTAATGAAATCAATATTAAGTCGTCTTAGAAATCTGACGGTGTGATAGTTGACCAGTAGATGGAGACAGAGGCTCATTCTCACGTTATCGTTTGAATTTGGACCATCCTCAAAACAATACATCGTGACTTTTTACACATTTTTTAACATTGCAAGAACATTAATTAGAAGTTCTATTACATATATTGCAGTGCACCCTCCTCTCATCAATACACAACATTGGAGAGAGCATACAATCGGTCACTGGAGAAGACTCGCAGAGTCTACCTCTCATCCCACTCTGGTGATCTTACAGTGGGCTGCACAAATATCAGCCTGGATAAATGAACACTTCCAGATCAATATAGCCAAGCAATTCCTCCCAGCATCAACAATAACACCATCCAGGTCAGTCAAGAACTTTGGAGCAGTGTGATGCCGAACTTCATGCAGATTTACGCTCTACAACAGCAGAAAGTTCAGACACTTCTCCCACTGATATTTTACATGTAATCATTGCAAACTACATTTGCTTGCACAACACAGAAATTACTAGATCTGGGCCCTTCCAACTCTATAATTATTGCAGAAGATTCTGATAAATTAGAAATATAAAACAATTAAAGGTCAAATTGATCAAATGTGACCGTAAATACTTTTACATTGTTAGTTTTAAAAGTTTTCGATTTCAAATAGGCTTACTTTAATATTCATCAAATAATCTCAAAAAGTATTAAGCCACACAACGGTTTTCAACTTTAATATGAAAGGTTTCTCAAGCATCAAGATGTTCAGGATCATCATATTACAATGATTTCTGAAGTTTCATGTGACAAGACTGAAGTAATGATGCTGAAAATGTGTAAAAATCACAGGAGTAAATAACATTTAAAAAATATTTAAAATTGTAAAGTAATTTCAAATTGTAGTAATATTGTTTTTGTACTGTATTTGATCAAATAAATTATCAAAGACTAGTTGTAATAAACCTAAAACTCATCCCTTCATAATCCTGTTCACTTAGCAAATATTGTTTGACAATATTCCATGTATTATACTTTTGCAAACAAAATCCTGAGACACACACGCATAACAAAAAAAAGACTGAAATAGCTTTATAGGCATATTCTTTAATTCCTCTTTTTTTCTTGTTCACTGCCATACCACTATTCATGAGGTTCTATAATCTGCCCAAACAATCAAAATACATACCAATATACAGAGTGGAGAAAAAGACATGATATTTACATAGAAAAAAAAGATGCATTTGAGGACCGTTTCCAATAAGGGGAAAAAAAGATAGATTGACATCATCCGACATACAATAACCTTATAATATGTGCCAGTACCGTCAAATAGAATTTTTCCATACAAACTTTTATAAACATTATAAAATATTAGATAGGGCAATATCTGATTACTAAAAAAACATGTACCTAGTACAAAATAACAAATAATATAATAAAGTCTGTAAAAATCTTTTAAATATTTGAAAACAGTGAAGCAGGCGAAAACAGTACAACTACAGATATTTTGAGGCCAATAAATAAAACCAAAAATAGAAAATAACAGTAATGAAAACTAATACATCCTATAAATGGACTCAAATCCCATCTACCACAGGTATGATAAACCTTCATGAATTGAACTCATCCCTGATAAGAACAACACTACCTGTCCCCTCTAGCCTCGTCTGCATGACTAGTTTTCCACTTCACCACTAGGGGGCGACATAACACCATTCTACCACTGACTATGGTCAACAGCACTTGGGAGAATTCTCTTACACACAGTGAGATATCCGTCAATAAACATCTCCTTCATTGTGTAAGAAACAGCATTACACCTGTAACACTGACAAACAAACACTGCTTTTCCTTCAACGGTAAACCATGACGACAATAACAAGCGATGGGGAGCATTATGCTGCAGAATCATCACAAAAGAGTTTACACAAGGAAAGAATCGACATCTTTATTCACAGAAACATCCAGTGCATTTGGCAACCCTCAGCGGGTTTGTCACGCACACATCAATGGTCACTCACAGAGGTTAAAGCAATCCATTACTCTCATCTCATGTGCATACAAAACACTATCAAAAAATAGTGACAACATAAAATTATACTTAAATTAATGCTTCAGGTACAATAAAAATATACAGTACTGAAACCCAGTACACATAATGCTGGTTTATATCATGTTTTTTTTTCTTTTCCCCAAACTGTTCCAATTGAGTTTGCCAACCAGCAGCAAACTCACAGAGTCAACAAACAAGAACGACAGCATAGATCGGAATTGGTTTGTAGTCAGAGGACATACCAAACACATATCTCCTTCAGCTCAAACCACGGTTTAAAAGGGGGAGGGAGTACAAAAGTCTGCACAAAGACATGGAAAAGCCAGCAATATCCAGTATGAAAGACAGAAAGAGAAGGGCCTTGCAAAAAGATGCTCCTCTTTCCAACATAAAAATGCACCGTTCAGCAAAACATGGATTGTCATCTCCCTTGAAAAACAGGGATACATCTCACTTTTAGAAGGGGCAAAAGGGGGACATAGCTTGCTTTAACTTCAGCTTGATTCACTTGATTACGTCCTGTTCAACAAAGATGACCTGCAAAAAATGAAATAAATATTTATTTAACAAGTCAAATACAATGATAAAGCAAAAATACATAACATTCAATGTATTTTATTTAAAGTCATAACTAAACAGAGCAGACTAAAGGACTGAAAAAGTCCTTGTAATTAAGGTAAAAAAAAAGGAAATGTACGGTTATTCACAATAAGATCAATAACATGTATTTCAATAACCGATTTTAAGATTTCATTTATATTACGAGCCCCTCATTTCTGCTTTAGTATAAGCAGATGACTGAATGGACACACTGTACAATATCTGCGCTGTATTCTGATCCAAGTCCAGCACCCTACACTTGATAAATCAAGTATAAACTGGTTTCAGGCTAGCAATAAAAGACGACTTTGCCCTATGGACATTATTCTTCTATCTGTCTACACATCAGCTGGATTGTCTTTTCTCTCTGCTCTGTTTCCTGTTGGGCTACTATCCTCACTCCGAGACATTGAGTGTGGTGAATCACGGAACTGCCTGATACAGACAGAATCTGGTGCTGCGACAGATCCTGTCGCAGTGGAAAGAAAAAAGCCCAGCCCAACATTAGCCTCTGCAATCACTTCTTCTTCCCCTCTCTCTCTCTCTCTCCATCCCTCTTGAGCAGTAAAGCTATCAGGGAAACGTGACTAAGCAAGAGCCAGAGAGGTCTCACCCTTTCCAAGCTCACATATGTGTGTGCATCCATCACTGTGTGATCTTTGGCAAGTGTTAATGGAACGTGTTTTTGTCAGCTGTTTATATATATGAAAATCAATTTGAAATGAACGTGAAGTTCAAAAACAGATCATAGATTCTTAATAAAAACAAATTTCAAAAGGGCAATAAATATTCTTGAATACTTTAAGATTAAGGTTACACAATGTAATTCCCAAAACACTTTAGTTTGAGTGTAATGTTCCAGTAAGGCAAACTATAAAGTAAAATGCAAAATGAGCTTAATTGAAGGTTTATACATTTTTACTTTGGCTGTCAATCGATTAATCGTGATTAATCACATCCAAAATAAAAGTTTGTATTTACGTAATATGGGTGCACTGTGTATAATTATATATATATATATGTATATATATATATATATATATATATATACACACACACACACACACATGCATGTATATTTAAGAAAAATATTATTATATATATAAAATAGTTATTTTTATATATGATATAAATTATTTATAAATCTATATACAGTATATACATGAAAAAAATTCTTAAATATATACAAGCACAGTGTGTGTGTATTCATATATATATATATATAAATAATTATACACAGTGCACCTACACATATTAGTAAACACAAACTTTTATTTTGGAATGCGATTAATCGCAATTAATCATTTGACAGCCCTAATTTTTACACTAATTAATTTGTTATTATTGGATGAAATGTTTGTTTTTAAATCACTTAATTATTTAGCCGACTTGCCAATTAATCGTTCAGATTAATTCGATGACCGTTTTGACTGATTCGCTCAAAAGAACAATTTGCTTTTAAATCAGATATTACTTGCGATTGCAAGCATTGCAAACAAACTACAATATTTAAGCTACTAGATGGATGGCATCACAAGACTAAAATATATTTGTCACAGAAATTTCCATGACTTTGGTTTGATTAATATTTAATTGTATTATTTTTCAAGACATGGACCACACAATTTAAATTCCCTGATATTTTTCTGACAGTGGGAAGCCTGTTAATTCAATATTTTGATTAGCAACTCAATTACTTACAGAACAATGTCTATCAGACAGGTCAGGAATAATCTCAACATCTGAACGCACCCAATTTCAATGAATCATATCATACACACCTGAGAGATTTCCATCTGTCTTCTCCCATGTTGTTCTCCGTCCCTTCACTTTCATATGATGCCAGATACAAAGCTGTTGACAGATCATTGAGATGAGACGAGTGTAGTCAGCAACAGAAAACAAAAGCCACCTGTTTTCGTTCATGAGGAGAATGTTCTGAACTCTTTACTTCTGGTTATCTAGCATGGCGGCATTTCACACCTGAGGTAAATTATGACAAGCGCAGTTGTCTTTTGTGTCTGGTATTTGTGTTTATTCGCAACTGTCATTAGAACAGGTTTATGACGTGAGTGGAAAATGAATGAGCAGAAGAGCTCTAGTTCAGACAGGAAGTCCAAGCTCACAGTAAACAAGTTAGGGCAGAATGTAGAAATAATGTAAAATCAGCAATGTCTTCCTTCAATATTTATTAAAGGGTACTCCACTTTTTTTGGAAAAAGACTCATTTTACAACTCCCCAGAGTTAAACAGTTGAGTTTTACCATTGATTACGAATTACCATTTTACCGTTTCTGGTCTCATTGACTTCCATAGTAGAAAACAAAATACTATGGAAGTCGACGAGACCAGAACTGTCTAGTTACAGATATTCTTCTAAATATCAGAAAATCATCCGAATGGATTCGAAAATGGTAAAACTCAACTGTTTTAACTCGAGGGGAGTTCTAAAATGAGCCTATTTCCAAAAAAAGTGGAGTATCCCTTTAAGTGTCTAGGATTTAGTCAGTAGATAATCTCCACTGAAACTTTAAAACTACCACAAAAGCATGCAAAAAAACAGCATGGAAAAGCATCATATGACATCAGTACGTCTTCACTGAAGACTGGTGCGGTCAGGAGATACTGCAGAATCTTGCGGTCTCTGTCAAAAGGACACTCCACCTTCTTCCAAGTCATGAACTCCATCACTTGTTTGGCCAGCTCCCAGAATTTCTGCAGCACAGTCAAGATTGATTCTGTTAGATATCATCACCTAAGTTTTGTGTGTAGCTACTGTCACAATGAATTGATGCCCTTGAAACTCCATTTCAACAGATGCAAACGTCAATGAATTACTGCTTCTGTTGCTGCTTGACAGAGTTTTCTCAACCACCCATTGTTATGCGGTAGCTGTGACGCCAATTGTTTCCATGCATCATGTTAGCTTGTATGTGTCGCCAAGCCAAACAGAAAGTATTACCTCAAAATTGACATGTCCGTTGGGGAGCCTGTTGGTACATCCTTCATTGAGGAAGTAAATGTCTTTGATCAAGAGGCTGAAGAAAGGAATAACAATCTGTAAGGCAAAAAAATGAACATACGATTACACCAGACAGCTACAACTGACCAAAAGCTTTAAAAAAAGCAACCAAATCGGAGCTGTCTCATTGTAGGCCATCTGAGGGTTATCGTCACAGTAAGACTGTACTTAGGCAACAGTGTGTTACAACAGCTTCTACAAGCCAACAAGGCAGCTACAACATGATAAACAAAGCTCTTTCACTTCAAAACACAATAAAATAATCCAAGCTTTGATGCAGAAATATGCATCAGATGTGGGAAGGAGCTGAAAAGCTCAAATTTTGGGCATACTGAGCAAAAAATATCCAAGTAAAAAAAAAATGCCATGATTTATATCTTTTGTACACCTGGAAATGACCATCAGTCTGAAGACAAGAAAATTTAAGTAAATACTTTTTTTTATAATATTAATCCAATATATTCCATGACATCATCATCATCCTCAAATTCTTTTAAATTTTATTTGTTTTCTGCATTTTATGTCTTAAACCTAAACATCACACTAAAACTAGAAATGTATAAACTAATAATCTCACTTACTAATTTTGTTATTTAGCTTTTGATTTTTTTTTTTTTGAGTGTAGTCCCATGTGACTAATTAACCCCAAATTCAAACTGAGCTTAAAATAAGTGTAATAATAACTCACAACATGTTTGACTGCTTGTTTTGTTCACTAGTGTTAAGGGACATTAATAGAACAGTAATGCATTCCTGATTTAATTTGTTTACAGTGGAAATTCCTGCCCTGGAACATGCACATATTTTGTCCCTTGTATCTTGTTTAAAGTAACAAACACTAGCCAAAGTCTAAAACACATTTTAAGGAAAAACAAGTGACATGGGCCACTGTGATGCAAAAAAGCTGAGCATTCCAGAGTTGCTCTGGAACATTCTGTCTCACACACACCACCTAAACCCACACAGCGAACATCTCCTCCCCAACCAGACGAAGATACCAAACAAGCCTTACAAAGCTTAACAAAAGCAAACAACAAACAGATCCCCCAAAAAATATATAAGAACACACAAAAAAGTTGTGAACTTTGACAAAGACATTAACAATGACAACATCCTTTTGGCAGACTCATGCCGGATGGAGTTTATTGCGTGAGTTTGCTCACAGAAAACACTGAAGAGAATCAGACCATTTTGTTAACTGGCCGACTGCCATGTTTTTAGAACAAAAATGGAGCATATTTTGCAGAGGAAACAGAATGTCCCATTTCACGCCTTGCCCTCAGCAAATCATTCCACAAACAGTCCAGCCATTAATACATAACTCTCGGTCAAAGAGGCCAAACTCAATTTACTGAAAATACAAAGTGTCCGAATTGGGGACTGCATTTTCAAGATCATTGTTTTGTACTTGCATCTTTTACGTAATGAATTAGATTTTATCATTATCCTCATGTTTGTTGTTAATATCAATACATCAGATCACACACTTCAAACACTGTTTGAAAACACCCAAACATGAAAACAACGTTCCTACAACTTCTGTGAAATATGTCTGGAAGGAGAAATGAAGTGCATTACCTTCTCTCTGCTACTATGAGCAGTGATGGATCTCTGAGTGGCTCCACGCAGCGCTGTTCTGTAGTTGTAGAAATTGCTAGAGGGATCCATCTGGTGCTGAGAATAGAGGGAAAACACAGGTTTATGGACCAACTTCAGGACTTGGCCTGAAAAATGTAGATGTGGTTTCTCCAAACTAAAAGTTTCTAATGAGCCCTGAATCCATTTGGCATGGTTACGGCTTAAGTAAGAACTACTGATTTAGGCAACATGAGTCACTCTAGTTACTATTCAGCATGGGACATTCTTTCATGGGAACTAAGTCAAGATGATACATTTCATGTGCTTTCAAACGTCATTCAACTTTTTGCCTGAAGGTGAGACCTTCACAAAGGTTCGTTCATCTTAAACCAGCAGTTTTAGTAGGTTGGTTTAAGTTTTTAAATATGGTTTAAAGGAGTGGGGTCAGTAAACATTTTTTAATGCTTTTGAAAGAAGTCTCTTCCTCTCACCAAGGCTTTATTTAGTTGATCAAAAATACAGAAAAAACAGTAAATTTGTTAAATAATATTACGTAATATTAAGCTATACAAGTTTAAATATTACTTGCAAAATACTTTAAAATTTAATTTATTCATTTGGTGCAGATTTGGCATTTGACAGAATTTTCAGCAGTTATTTCTCCTGTCTTTAGGGTCACGTGAACCCTCAGAAATCATAATAATATTCTGATTTGCTGCTCAAGAAAAAACATACTTTTATTATGATTTTTTTTGTGTGGAAACTCATACATGTTTAGTTTTAGGATTTCTGCCGATAACGATAGTTCCACCAATCAACTATCGGTACCGATACATCGGCAGAAATCCTAAAACTAACATGAACGATCAAGGTACAATTGTATAGCTCAAATAATAATGCATGCAGTAAAACTGTATTGTATATTGCATAATGCATAGTTCATGAAAGCTATCATCCTTGATGCTTCCCATGAAATTTACAAATATAGCTAAAAACCTGTAACATTTTTAATGCTTAGATTGTTTTTCTGTTGAGTTTGTTCTAGAAGTTCTCATTTTAATATATTAATTTTTATATATGTAATTTATCACATTTCAGTTCAGCACTGTTTAACTTGGAGTGTTATGTTTGTTTTTAATCCAGTATACATTTAAAAAAAATATCGGTTGAATAATCGGTTATCGGCATGCATGGTCAAACCTAAATATCGTAAAACCCACTATTGGCCGACCTCTAGGTGTTGTGATCCAGAGGCTGAACCTCCCTAAAGACTACACATACAGTCCCTATTTAAAGCATTTATCAAAATGCTGCAATCGACAGTGTGTTGTGTACATAACTCATATATCAAGTTCAAGGTCTCTATAAAGATAAAGCAAGACCTAAACAAACCCTCTAGACAGTAAACAGTGTGCAGTTTGAAAATTAAAGCCTTAAAGCTCTCAACCCCTAAAATGTGGCCTAAAAAGCTTTGTAAACATTTGCACACCTACTTAAAGGGAGAATTGCCGTGCTTAGAGAAATAATGATACAAAAGCAGCAATTCTCGCCCACTGGAGACTAAAATTAGCAAGAGGCGGTGCCTATATTGTCGTGGGTTTGAGCATCATGCATGCATAAGTCAAGGGGACAAGAGCCAGGGTTGAACACTTAATGTGCTTAGTGCCATGTCAACACTGCGATCAATCCCAACGTGATTCAATCCCACTCATGTTGTCCCCTACATATTCCCTCTCTCCAGTGAGTCACACCCACCCACTACTGTAAACAGAAAAGATGAAAACCTACCTCTAGTATATCAAATTTGGCGGTTTTGACTTTGCCCCAGGTCTTCTTGAGCCGTGACACGGGGCTCATGTTCATCCCGGCTGAAAGACACACAGAAACAGACACAGGTCAGCACACTGCAACACCTCGTTTCCTGTCAGAGGTGCAGTTTCTCTGTAGCAAACAGAGCAGTTAGGCCCATGAGCCCACATGAACAATGGCATTAGCAGAGCATCATTTCCCTTCGACAATAAGTTCAGCTTATAGTGCCGAGGGTCACGGTGGGCTTGTGAAGTCAGCAGTAATGACCAGATGAGGTCAGAGTGTTGACTGGAAATCACTAGGGGTGGGTCAGCCAATCAGATTCATCAGTACTGATGGCAGAATCATTTCTTATAGAGCCTTCCTTAAATGTTAAGGAACATTAATTGTTTTTGATGCTTTAAAATCAATGTGAAATTAAAATTCAACTTTACTTTCCTAATGCACATTCTTTGGCCATTATTTTAGCATTCAGTCCATTTTGGTAAATATAATGTTCATATAAACAATTCCTATTGCACTCTGAAATAAGGTTTTTTTTCACCAAGGCTGTATTTGATAGTTACAGTGTTAAAAAAAATATATATTAATAAATATTAGATATTTTTATAACATGCATTCCCATTTTCCTGAATATTTTGTGATCTACATGTGAAAATCCATTTGTTTAGATATTTTCTTCTCCAAATACAACAGTTTTAACCCTAAACAATATCGGCACTATCTATCCATCACCAGACGAGACATTTGAGACCTTAGTACCATTAACAATCTGTCTGTATGAACAGGTGTCAGACCCAGAGCTGCTCCATCACACTAACACGATACTAGTGCGAATGATCTTTCTGTCCTAGCCACGCGCTGACACTCCATTCACATCACACAATGTACGTTGCCTCCAAAAAAACACTAGGAGCGATCAACCTTTCCCATGACTTGTTTGTTCTCTTCCAGTGACTTTAATATCGGCCCTCCATCTCTAGGGAGAGAGGCTTGTGTAAGAGCCCTGGCCCACAGGCTCGTCTCCTGGGAATGACCAGGGAAAGGACAGCTGGTTCCACTCCCTCTCTCCCACAATCCCTCCTCAAAGAGTCCGTCCTCTCTCAGTCTATTGGATTGGTCAGCACTGACCATCTGCCTGAAGGATGCCGCTCGCTCGGTCCCAGCTCTCACTCACACAAGCTGAACAGCTGCCTCCTCTCATGGCCCTCTTCACTCCCGCTCCCCAACCCATAATGCCTCAGGCACATGCAGCTGATCATTATTTTGATATAATATATGATGCATGCTTTTATTATCAATAGAATAAATATACAAATGTTTGGAATATATTTTATATAATATATATATTAAATAAAGATTATCTGTAGGTTTTCCAAACAATGAACAGATGAGATACAGTAAAGGCTGAAATGTATTATCTAAACCTTGACACACAGCTAAAGATGACTCTCTGCAGCACTCCACAAACACAAATAACCTGATAGTGTTTGCATAGTCTATAAGAGACATGTAAAGCTTACAAGAGCAAGGATTAGAAAAGCAAACCAAATCCTGCCAAAACAGCAACTGTATTATCCAAGCAGATTTGTCAGGGAACAAGAGAGCTTTCTGTAGCAAAGTGTGGCAAGGGACATCAAAATACTCACTAATGATGGCCATGAGCGAGTTGAAGTTGCCAATGTTGAAGCATTCTCGATGCCACGTCGATGAAGAACTCAATGACTCGAGCCCAATGTTTCTTCTTTACAGGCTGCATAAGAAAAAGGAGCAATTTAGCACCATCAAAAAAGGGATATTTATAACTTCTGATTTCTAAAAGATCACTAAATTCTTCAAAACCTTTCATGATATACAGTATATTTAAAAGTTTTTTTGTTTTTGAAAGCCTCTTATGCTAACCAAAGCTGCATTAATTTTATCAAAAAAATACTATTAAAAACGGAAATATGACAATTTGAAATAGAAAGAACATGAATTTTCGGACCCCAGTGTATGTTTTCTATAAAGCCTATATTTAAAATCACATGACAATCACTAATAGTGCAACACAACTAACAACTGTACAGGAATTTAAGTTGCTAGGTGAGTCATAGCATAAGTTTAGATAATTACCATGCAGATCTCCGTCGCCACCAGGTAGCTGAGCCTGTTGAACCACTCCACATAAGCCTCCAGGTTACTTGCTTTTTTGTGATCACTAAAGCATCTCTGCAAGAATAAAAATTTCAAAGATCAGTATCACTATAATAATTACACTTAGCTTGAGCTTAGGCTTAGTCAAGTGCTTCATTTAGAACATCGCGCCACAATGTTTTCTAGTTTTTGTTGGAGGTTTTTAAAGACACCATCTTGGTTATCTGCCATTATCTGTTTTCAATTGATCTGTGTGAGCCAATTTCATGATTTTTTTTTTACCAAGTAGTTAAATATATAAAATATCTATGATGGAGAGACCTTGAAGTTGTTTTCCTTCCCTGTTTTTACTGTGTTCTTACTATTCCTCTGCATTTTATAATATTTACGTGGGGTTTTACATTTCCTGTTTTGAGTTGAGGGTTCATTTAGCTATTAATGGAAATATTTGTCAAAGTGTATGTGTTGATTTTATCAGTCTTGATTAATTTACTGACTTAATCATCTTGTGTATTTATTTTTTTCAATATCAATGCATATAGTTTTTATCCTAAATTCTTAACTGCAGGAATTTTGAAAGGCATTTAAAGAGTTTATCATTTGTAAATCACTCTTAAAGTGATCTCACAAAACTCTGAATGCTGAGATATGCGATTCCTACATTCCCAACCCAAGAAAGAAAGGCCTCGGAGATGACTGATGATCTCCAACAATGCATTCAATCAGAGAGTTCGCGCTATTATCTGTTAAAGGGAACGTATGTGGACGCTCTGTCTGAAAGCTCGGGTCACTCTAACCCTTCATTCCACACATTCCTTCAGTCGGACTCTACCCTACTCTACCTTTGATGGACAACATCAGAGAGCCACTGCACAAGGACCCTCTGGAGAGACGACGACCAAAACAAAAGAGAAAATCGCACCAGCAATGCCTTGACACAAGCTGCTGCCTAGCAGCCATGCGGCAATGGGCATTACGAGGCAGGGCTAAGCAAACTTTTGGCGGGTTACTGTGAGAAACCAGTTGCTAGGCTTTGGCCACAAAAGGACACTGTGAGGAACGTGAGGAGGGAAACTTGGACAATGACAGATTAGACAAGGAATGTGCTGTGAACGCTGTGTGAAAAAGGTGACACGACAGTTGAACTCGAGAGTTGACGTAAACATTGCACGTATCTGATTTCCTCCAAGTTGGATATTTGCTGTAGTGAGAGAAAGACATACCATTTGTGTTGTATTTTTAGTTAACCTTGCTGGCCATAAACAGGATGGGACTGTTACCTTGTCATTATCAAGAGGGTCTTTCTGAACAAACGCCTGAACAAACTCCTCTGGTCCAATATAGCTCAGTCTTTCCTGAAAAAATAAAGATGAAAGTCATTTTATCATTTGCAGCAACTCCAAATGGTAGCATTGAAAATAACTACACGGATTATTGATTTTGTAAATAAATCCATCCAAACCCACAGTGAGGTGAGGAATGTAAGGTCATGTAAACAGAGGAAGTTCCTCTCACCAGTTCGATGTGTGTGAGTTGTTGTGCCAGAGTAAAGGGGTCATTGCAGATGGTCAGAATGTCTCTCTGGATGGACTGAGGTTTGGTCTTCAGAACAGTTCAGTCTGTCGGTCACAGACGAGTTGATCTTGGCCAGGGCCTCCTCATACTGACTCAGTGTGGTGAGCTTACGGATCAGCGTTTGGGTCATCTGTTGCACCGATTTATCGATAGAGCTGAAGAGAGACAGGAGACAGAAGTTGTGGATTTCATTACAACCATGCTTTTATTGACCAGAAAAATCATTCATTTGAAAGGATTGACAGCTATACATGCCATGCACTGATACGAAAGCTGAGCGAATACACAGAGTATTCTAATGGATTTTCAGGCGTATAATGGTGGGAAAAAAGCCCTTTCCACTTGATTGGCCAGCAATGACTGGTCAAACGTTCCAAGACAGGGTTGGGTAGTATGTTACATAAACAGTTAATGGAAGATTACGAAACAGCAAAGGTTCTTCAAAAGGTTCACAATAGCCCCTGCATGCCTCCCATTTCCCCTCGTAACACAAGACGAGGTTGAGTTATCTAATAACAAGAGCCTGACACAGTTCTGGACTTCTGTTGCATAAGAAGAGGACAGCAGCGGTCATGCCCTGTTGCTCAACATCAGTCAGACAAAAATCTACATCCTCTGCATGCACGACAACAGTGGTCTTTTAGAAGTAAAACACACCGTGATTTTTCTTACAATAAGTTAAGATTTTTTTCCAGCTAAGTAATGAACGATAAAAACTTTGACAGCCATATTGCCCATTGGTGTGGGCGCTAATGTAGTAACCGTTATAATTATCATTCTTGGTGTGAACGGCCCTTTAAGGTTTTCCTAATCGAGTGCAGGATGTACAAAACATCTTTTTTTTCTGTCAGGCTTCTGTGCTCCTTTGACACATTGAAAATAAAAAGTGGCCGATTAATCTGATGTGCAGGAGGTCACTGGCACATAAATCCATTTGACTCAACATTTCGAGAACAACCTTCTTGTGCACTTCAGCACATTGTGTAAATGCAAGAATATTGATGATTTGAGAGCGAGAGAGAGAACAGAAGGAGACCTTGCAGCACTTTAAAGAATCACAGAGAATCTCTAATAGCTCCCTCTCCAAGGTCCACCATGTTGACACAAACAGAGGAAAGGGAGATTATTTTTAGCAGGAGTTCTTGGCGATAACTGCTTGACATTTTAATGCAGCAAATCAGACAACTTACTTGTTTAGAAAGCTGCTTGTGTGCTGCCTCCACATTTTTAACCCTGGCACGAGTGTGCGACAGCCGTACAGATCATTCAGACATGGGCACACCACACCCAGGTCAAGGGGAAAAGCTCTCCATTACTTGCCCAATAAACAGAATTCGTGCAAAATGTGTCCAAATGTGCACCAAACGCTTGGATTGTGCAACTGCGCGCTGCCTTTTCTACAGAAGACCACATGCAAAATGGTGAACTAAGTAAGCAGACAAGAAGCCTGAAGACCAAAGCCTGTGGTCTGGTCACAAATGTTACAACATCTATTCTCAGCTCCCGCACCAGAAAGCAAGAGGATCTGCGATGCAACTGCCAGTAAAAAGACGGAAAACAGCAGGTCAACAAACTGCTGGGAAACACATCAGGACCGATGAGGTCCAGAAGAGGTCAAAACAGAAAAGGCCTAACTAAAAAACCACTTAGAGTGATCTTGTTATGATGGG
Organism: Hybognathus amarus; assembly: GCA_030378365.1. Taxonomy (NCBI): domain Eukaryota; kingdom Metazoa; phylum Chordata; class Actinopteri; order Cypriniformes; family Leuciscidae; genus Hybognathus; species Hybognathus amarus. The sequence continues at coordinate 390,350 of JAQIUQ010002832.1, forward strand.
CTGTGAGCACTTGAGAGTACATTTGAAAATACACCACATGTTGTCTCATTTATTATTATAAATACACCTATTGTCTATTGTTTGGCTGCTGTGAATCCCCTGTCAATGTAGAGTCAGTGCTCTACTGTAATAGACTCTCATTACCCCGCGATTCACATACGAGTACATGCCGTACAAATGAAGGGGAAAAACACAGACTGAATTACATAATACAGACAGCATACTGATGGTCTGAACAAATGCATTCTTCATGCTTTGAGACGCTCTTCTCAGGCAGATACACATCTACACAGATTATATTGTCTCGCCTACATAGTAGGTGTAAAGTTCAAAGAGACTTTGATGAGTTTTGAAACAAAATAATGTACCATTTTCATTTCATCATTATGGGTCAGTGCACGGTAAAATATATACTTTTAATATATTGCTCTTGTATTCATGTTGGTTTCATGTTTTTTTTTTAAGTTTAAATTTAAATTATGTAGTGTAAAGGTTCTTTCATCCTTTAATGATGCTATTTTACTGACCATTGTCTTATTTCAACATTTTTGATAGAAAAATAAACGTAATTCATCATAAAAGAGGCGTGTTCTGGATATTGTATGTATGAATTTGGTTATAATGGAATTTTTTTATTAAAACGGTCAACTACATCATTGACCCTTATACACTTTTAGCTTTCCATGTTATCTTTTGAGTGTACACTACATTAGTTGATCGCCCTTTCACTAGATTGAAGAGGCGGTACAACACGGACACATTTCCTCCGTGAGCGTCAGCGGGAAGCAGAAGCTCATCGATCTCCAGGCTCAGGATGAAGCAGATCAATAGCCACACATGTGTTTACTGCAGAAATCACTGAAGGATGAGTCTTGCTTGTCTTTTCGAGTTAGAGAAACATAATTCGCTTGGATTTGATGGGTCAGCGCCCTCCATCTTAAACTGTCTATTCTAACTAGCTCCCTGCTGTTAGTCATTACACTAATGCTCACAACCATGTGAGATGACCAGACATTGCTAGGGCAAATCTTTTTCACTGTACATTAACAAAATCAAGATTTGCAGACAGAGGAGGACTGTTCAACTGCGGACAATGGAGACAAATGCTCACAGGGACATTCGAGGACAAAGCTTAATGAGAGCTGCCAACTTTATTCAAATTTAAAAGGAAGTGACAGGCTCAACACCGATCGATAAACAGCAAAAGTACATGGGCACTAAAGAAAAATGTAAAAAATAAAATCTAATCATGTAACACATGACATGTTGCTTTGTTTTGTTTAGTTTTTTTGCCTCCTAGAAGTTTAAAAAGAATTTAGCATAAATTATCCCAAATGTGGTGAAAAATCCCTTTGAGGAAAAAAATGCTAAGCCAGAGCATGGTAACATCAGGGCTAATGGAACAATTTAAATGCAGCCTGTGGAAAAGCAGCAGTGAAGACAAAAGCAGCCGAACAAAAGAGCTTTATTCTCACTTCTTTCAGAGCACTTTAGGTCTAAAGAAATCTCACTCCTCAAAGCCCAGGTGTTGACACCTTCACCCAGCGTGTTACAACTTATGTCTTAAGCAGCCGGATTTTAATGAAGCCATGTTAAGACTTATGCGAAAATGTTTAATTCTCTCTATGCTAATAGTGGTACTAAAGGTATAAAGAAACGCTAATGTCTTTGACAAGTATTCTCACCTTTCAGGTGACTCTTATTTTAAAACGGCATTGCCCTTTAGCTGCCATTTCCTTAAGAATAAAAAACTCATTGTTTCTGCTGTACCTAACACTTGGAAACGGCAGACTTACTTCATCTCCAGTACTCATAACAATGTGTTAGTTCCTTCAGGCTCTTCATCATCCTTTCATCCCTGAAGTCATAGGGAAACGTCTCGGTCCACTCAGTCAGCAACTGCAGGATCTTAGGAGCAATTTTCCTGACTCTTGCCTAGAGATAAAGTAAAAATAAACAATGTAATTTTAATTGCAAATTATTTTCCCTAGAAAGTTCCTTGCTAATGCTAGAGCAACCATTATGACTGAAGACACCTTTAAACAGTGTAATGATACATGATGTCTTTGCCAGTTTACCTTGTCTGCCTGAGGATCACTGAGCCTCTGCTGGTCCACACACAAATGGCACACTTTGGACATCAGTTCATATGGATGAGTAAAGAGACGGGAACTGAGCAGAAACGTGAAGATGTACGTCCTCTGCAAGTCAATAAAAATTTGATCAAAGTTGGTGCAATAATAAGTTTTTCATTGTTCTAAACAAAACTAGTATCGAACTACAACAAATCTAAGTGTTAACTGTTTGGGGTTGTTGTTTTTTCAAAAGAAGTTTTGCCCAGCAATGCTGATCATAAATGTAGTAATATTAGTTTAAAATAACAATGTTAAACTAATATTAATATTTAAACTGTTTTCTATTTTAATATTCATTTAAAATGTATTCCTGTGATGGCAACGCTGAATTTTCAGCATCATTACTCCAGTGTTCAGTGTCACATGGTCTTTAAAATATATATATATTTGGTGCTCCAAAAAAAAAAACATTCCTATCATCAATGTTGAAAACAGTTGTGCAGCTTACGTTTTTTTTATTAATTTTTTTGGAAACGGTGATTGGATTCGGATTTCAGGATTCTTCTGATAAATGGAATGCAACAGATTAAATAGAAATCTTACTTTTGATCAATTTAATGGGTCCTTGCTGAATAAAAGTATTAATTTCTTAAATAAATAAAAAAATGTACTGAACACAACCCTTTGAAGGAGGCAGTGAATGTTGGTGATAATTAGACAGTTTTGACATTTTAAAAAAATTATTTGAGACATAAAAAAAGAGCGTCCACGCGTTTTCAATACTCAAAAACAATATCAAAATAAGGCTGAAAACTTTTGATATTCTATATACTCACATCAGGATAGTACGCCACTGTAGGGACCAAGTGCTCAATAAGAGCCTCCAAGGACCCTGACACAAGGGTGTTGTCATGGTAATACAGGCCTTCGTAGTCCTCTTCCTTGGCCTTATAAATATTCTGGTTGTATCCATTGGGCCCATACATCACTGGAAAGGGTGGCGTTTGAGGCATTTTGTCCTGTTGAAAGATATAGTCTTATGAGCCTCAGATGAATGCAAACACACTCAAAAACAGACATTAACGTATGAACCAATTCGTTAATGCTGAGCCTTCATTTTCCTCAGAAAAGTTTGTTTACCTTTGTGTAAAACACAAAATCCCCAGTATCATTATAGGAAGCTGAGTGGAAAATTACTCTTCCTCGGATGAATCGACTCATGGGATGAATCCGTCGCGATTAATCTCAATGTGCAAACACCTTCCCTGATTGAACCTAAGAGAACTTGAATTTAATCTCCATTCAGTAGTACGCATTTCAGACTCACACTCGCTAGCTCTAATCCACCATAAATCACCTGAACATCCCGCCGCTCACAAACACCAACAACTTAATCTTCATGCTGCTTTTTCCTCACGTGGATGTACAAAACAGAGGCTCTTTTAACTACGGTTTGATACGAAGAAAATAAACATGATGACCTATGAGATCTAGTGCTTCTGAAAGAAAGGATTCTCTCCACATAACCCCTCCTCTCAAAACCAAAACGTGGCCCTTTACAGATGAGAGTCCTGTGAGTCGGTCACCAATAGCTGGAGGTGATAAGCAGACAAATGCAGTTCTTTACCCACACAAAGAGCACTGACTCACACTGCCTCCCTCCCTCCTATATCTCCCTTCTGTATCTCCCAGGCTCTTGTGGAACGGCAGAAAGGGAGTTTTGCACATGTCAATGCATCACCTGAATCACGCGGGCGGCTCCAGCATGCCAGCACGAGCTTCTGTGCCATTTCAGACCTCAGCCCGTGACTATATGTGAGATTCCTGGACACTGCGCATATGGGCCCCTCAATGGAGGCATTCACAGCTAAGGCACGGGGCGTCAAGGGGACACCCAAAACAATGTGCGGCCCCAATGGCCGCCTGCCTATTCAGGCTCACAGACGTTTGGGTGCCAGAGTCGGACGGGACTGCACAGGAGGGAGGGGGTGTCGCATGAGGTATATGGCCCCCACAGAGACCTCCTTCATAAAACCTAGACATTAGCATCAAAATGGAGCCCCAATAGGTCAAAGAAGAAATGCCCTCTGCGCATCTGCTTTACCATGTGTTGTACCATCTGAGCAAGTCAATGAGTTTAAAAGCGAGAAAGGCCAACTGATGTCATGAGTGACTTTGCTTTCATCACCAGAAATTGACAATTTGTCAAGTCCTGCATGAATGATGCCTCTGGGAACCAGTTACAGTTCAGTTACGGGGATACAGTTTTACTCTTAAGGGGTCGCACACCGGACGCGACCGCGTCGCGCGCAGCGCCACGTCTTTAAAATTCGAACACATTATTCTCTATGAGTGTACACACACCGGCAGAGCCATTCGGCGTCTGTCCGCGCGCCCAGCGACGGCTCAGGACCGTGTTCAAAACCCTGCAGCGCCACAGAGCGCCATTTACATAGTTTTATATCAAATTTAAATTATTTTTGTCTCAAATCGTTGCTGATGGGTCCTGACTTCGCCCTATCCTGCAATATACATTTCGTTTTGCATTCATTTACATAAATCAGCTGCTTGAATGACAATTGCTGATGTTATTGGATTTTTCAGGTGAGATTCTCAATTCATTCAGTTAACGGATGCTCTGAGGTAAAGTTTTCAGACTGCAGACTCAGCAACGATTGTATTTAATTGTGCAGTACAATAATTACATAGAACAGACATTATCTTCATCTCCTGTCATTAAACATTACAATATTGCTGGCCATACACTGATGAGAAAGTGCGCGTCCGGTGTGCCGATACCTTGTTGTCCTGAGACGCGACGCGATGCGGCGCTGCTTGTCCGTGTGCGCCCCCTCTCAGGGGCCGTTTACACCTGGCCACTTCATGCATTTTCTCAGATCGGATAGCCATCTGATTTACCAAAACGATTCCATTTACACCTGGTCACATAAATGTGTTTTTGCAAAACGGATATAAATCCGATCTTCAATTCCCGTGCTATATGCGGATTTAATAAAGTGCACGCCACCGAAAGCAACAGATGAGCTACATTTTATTGATCATGGGCTAATTTCAAAATCTGCAAAGACGGCGTTAAGAGAGAGCGGCAACAGAACTGGTAAGATCATTTCGTTTCTTTACTTTTAATGAAGATGGTAGTGTTAAGCGTTTGCGACTTACTTTCACTTTGTTCACCTCACTTTTCACCTTGTTGTTTTTGACTTAAGTCCACTTAACTCATATGGCCAAAAAGCAGGATCCTCCTGCGCATCTGCTGATACAAACCTATTAGCGAAGCCCTCAGGCCACAATGCAAATCTGCTAAAAACTGCAACAGAAAAAGCCAAAGCCCTTTTAAACTCACTAGGCACACCAGCTGCAGCCCAATTTAATTCTGAGAGCGAATAAAACAAAGCCGAAGCTGATTAGTAGTAGCAGGGAATCTGGATGTGTTTACTTTTTGGTTGCAGGTGTCAAGTATGGCCAGCCACATGTCCTCTCCCCTCTCCTGTTTAAACAAACACTGAGCACAGCCTTCACAACAGGGACCATATAGTGTATAAGCAAACAAAAAGCTCCGTCCTTTCACACATTTGCTGCACTGTATTTTGTCAGAGCTTTTATTTTGACTATGTAGAATATTTGGCATCCATGCACGGCCACATTTTAGATAGTTACGACTGTCAGAAAGCTGAAAACATTCAGTCCCACCCACATGTTGACTGTAGTATTGATTACTGCGTCTCTAGATCACAACAGACTTCCTCAAGCTTAAAAGGTTCCCACACCTTTTGACCAATGAGTTTTAGTACTAATTTGTTGTTTGTCATACAGCAGGCATTTGTTTGTTTGGATCTTTTAGAGGAATATGGGAATCATGTCTTCCTGTCAGCACAGCAGTAAACAGTCCTTCCTATTTATTAGAGCATAATCCGTAGGTTGTTTTTATTTTCAGCATGAAGTGACCTTTAAAGAGTAGATTTACAACAACTTTACAGCTTCTAAATTCATGCCAATGAGCTCAACAAACTGGATGCAGTTTCAAAACAGCCCAGAATGTATTGGTTTTGTGTTTTTAACCTCTGCAATTGCAATAGACACGATTCATGGAACCTGTAAATGTATCAAGGAATTGACTGATCAATGGAAATTGATCCTAATAACTCTTCATCTATTATTGTAAATAAGTAAATATTTATTAAATTTTCTATTTTATCAACTTTGTGAGTGTAATTGTAATATAAAAATAATCTATAAAATCCAAATGAGTGGAAATGACATTACGAATATTATGAAATGAGGAATTAAACATGTCTGCTCAAGACACTGTCATAGACACCGGCATGACACAACATTGCCAGTTTCCAAATAAATAAAGCAAAAGGATGAAATTGAGTCTTTTTAGTTGTTGTTTTTTGTTCTGTCAAAAGTGGGTTACATGTTAGCATTGAGAAATGAGCAGGTGTGTATGTGTAAGACAATGGGGGAAGGGAGCCAAAGCTTCACTGAAACTACTCAAGTGTGTCTGAGTAAATAAAGGGCTTGTCTGACAGGGCATACCATCCTTCCCACTGTAAAAGCACTTTGAGCTACCTGCATGACTAGTATCACAGGGGCAAAGTCCAGCCAAATCACAGCAATCTGATACAGATCAGCATTTCAAAACAAAATCAAGTACCTCGGACACACTTCTTTACACGATTTTTGAAAAGACAAGAAACCCTTATTTCAATGAAATGTGGACTACAATAAACACAGATTTATCAAGTAGATCTGACAATCTGCTTAATTCCCAAAATAGCAATTGATAGTGGAGAGGAACACATGGGTACTGATCATCTGAAATCAACAGGGGAATATTCAGCAACAACCCTCCAGTTCCCAAAACCACCCATCCACAAGAAATCCACAAGACCACTACTACTATAACAGGACAAATGAAAATGATTTCCCCACTGAACACACAAAACTCCATAAAACTGCCATCTTCATTCTGATGTACACACCATCTGTTTAGTACACATTATGTACACTATATTCCTATGCCAATTTATATCACACACACAAATGTAATGGCCTTTCATGATACTTTAATATTTCACTAGCTGATTTAACAAAGCCCCATGGGTTTTCCAGACTTCAAAAATGTTTAATTCCCTGAGATATCCTTATCTCTTTAACTATATACCTAGTGAGGTATATAAATATTATGATCACTGTATAATAGTATACATCAAAGTCTAAAGATTAAGTAAATTAAACCATTAAACTATCAGACCAGTCAAAAAGGCAAGACTAGAATAGTAATTACACAAACAATACCATAAATAACCAATTGTAATCATCCATTATGGTACGGCACTGAATTTGTTGTGCATAGGATATTGTGAGAGATCACATTCAGGACCACCAACATACCAGAGCCACAGCCTAGATTCTTAATACTATATGTCAATAAGACACCAATAAATATAATCAGCACCGAATATGTGTTGGGTATGTTTAAATATAAGAAACTGTATTCTGCCTTGTTTGCATGTAATTTATTGACTGGCGGTGGCGGATATAGAGAGGGTTGCACTGTGAAATAATATCAAAATGCATGCAAAACAAACAAACAGCGTCTAACATCATGTAATGTTAATAAAGGCGTGTTATTAAAGCGCATTAAACATCGCTTGCGTTTCTCACCTCGAAAGGGACAGAGACTCCGCTGTAGATCAGATCTGCAGAAGTTTGGCGTTGAATGGCTGAAGCAAGAACCTCCGAACATATAATAATCACACACTTCAAAGAAAAAGATACTTAAAACATATTCAACTAAAAAGTCTTAAACCACGCTGCGTATTCCCAAGTCACACGAACACCGACTGTGACATTCAATCGTATGATCCTTATAAATATCTCCAGGAAGCTGAATGTGCGACGCGCTATTTACTCACGATCTCAAGCAAGTGTGCGGATCCACTGAGCGCGCGAATAGTAAATGATAGTAGGCTGAGCTGTGGGATGCGAGGTGACCAATCAGCGGACAGCACCAGACTCAGGCACCCGCGTGCATGTCAGCGCGCACCCATCAGTTTGCGAAAGCAAGCATACCGATTTCTCTAAAACGACAACTGAAAGAAGAACTAATGACTGTCTCAGCAAAAAATCCCCTGAAAAAAATTGTCTTGGTTACTTACAAGTCTGCCATTAGGCTATACAGAAAGACCCCGGTCTCATTTGCATAAAGTAGTTAAGTAGGCTAATTAAATGATATAGCATGAACTTGAATTGATTTTTTCTCATAATCCACAAAAGGTAATTTATTTATTGAAACAAAATAAATAGTTTAATGTTAACAGTTATAATTGATGTGAATGGGGATATTTTGGGGAATCTCCCTCAAGTCTCATTTTTTATATTTTTGATAAAATTCAGATACTGATAATATTACTTTACCATGTTTTTGAATCTGCGTTTACCTGCAATAACTTTAGCTTAATTTCAACAAAAATCTGTAAAACCCACTACATTATTTTCTATACCTCATCTTAATGTTCTTGTGTTTTGCTAATGTGCCATTTACACTTGCATGTTTCTTAGATATGTATCAGGATTCAGGATACCTGGACTTTCACAGAAACTGGGCACAGTCCCCCACATCAGATACCACAGTGATTACCTCAAACAGTTCACAGAGGTTTTCCTTCTCTCATCGCAGGTCAGGGGGCCGAGAGTCGTCACCTCTCGCACCTTCATGAGGTGTGCTAACTGAGCACCAATAGCATGTTTAAATATCACACAAATCAGTTTGTCTTTTAAATTGACAGAACAAACTGATTTTATCTGCTAAACGTTTTACTCCCCATTCTGGTTAAACTAAAAAATGCTATATACATAACATTCATATTTTCAATAAGTGTTTAAAGTATTATGCACATATAAACCAGCACCTTAATTGAGGGAGCCTGTAGATAACATACAGTGAAAACATTTGTTAAAAAGCAGAATAGAACAAAGTTCTAAAGCTTTAAAGATCTGTATGAATCATCTCTAAAAATCCGCATCACAAAAGACTGTTCAAATGTGTGAAAATGGAGATGTTTCTTCATGCCTTTGACAACCAGCCTGAATAAAATCTGAATACGGGGAGCATTATGCTTGAAAATAACCATTCACAGATCTTACATCTTGGCTAACACCTCCACAATGGGCCCACAGTTATATAACCTCTGTGTATTGAAAGTCATTGTTCATTGTGAAATGCTGGATTGTGTAGGTGTTCAGAAAGATATGAAGAGCTAACAGTTGAGTATCTGCAAAAGTTAATACTAATGACAAGAACCAATCATAACAAAAAGTTGAAGACAAGCAGCTACAAGTTCATTCAAATGCAGTCATTCGTCAGGTTAAATACACATTTAAGTTTAGTCAGCACAGACGGTCTGACTTGGCTCCCCTTCAGCTCCAGAGGTATTCACACCCCCGTATTGTAGTCTTAGATGGGGCATTATCAATGTGAAAAGTGAGACATGAATTATTTAGATGTTTGAAATGCTTAAAAAGAATGCATGATAAATACTGTGCCTGTTGTTACATTTACATGTTTGACTTAAAAAATCCTTAGAACAAGGATAAAAATGCATGCTTAAAGCTAAATGTGTTGATTGTTGATCACTTGATTAAACAAAGAGAGTCTTGCAAAGCACAAAAGTCTATGTACTTTTTTTACACATAAGAACGCTAAACATGGAAATTGTCATTTTTACTCATTCAAACATTTCTGCCACATTCATTCTGAGGAAACAAATGCACTTGAAGTTGACAGAGATGATCAGGCACAGTGTTAAAAACCACAGTACTGTAAACCAAAGTGCTAATGTACTACAGAAACTTTAGTATACCATATGGTTACATCATGTGTGTGTGTTGAATCTCCATACTGGAAGGCAAGGAGGTCACAATTGGGCTTTGTCTTTTGATCTTCGGTGTCACTCTGTTATCATGTTGTTTAATAGCTAGGCTTCATTTCACAAGCCCATTCATTAAAGTAATTTATAATGCTCCATTTTCACCAAATAATATTATGCCACATTGGGTGTCATTTTGACTTAGTTAAACAAGTCAAATGGAGACATTCAGTACCCCATCAAACAGACATACCAATACCTGAATTTTAGATTGACTTGCATCATATATGAATTCTGACTCAAATATTTGATGTAAGCCAGCTAAAGAAAAGCACCAGTCCAACAAATCAAGTGTCAGATCATGTAGACCAGCCTTCTCCATCCCAACTTTTAACTTCACAATCATTGAGAAAAAATAAATAAATAAAACTGGCTTCCAATCAGGAACATGGATGGTAACCAATTCCAGACAAAGGGCAAAAGTAGGTCATTGCAGTCTGCTGCTTCTTTATCATCATCATTCACAGAGCCTCATTAGCACGTCGTTACGTCACAAGATCATCACATGGAAAAGTCAAAGCATGGAAAACACTGTGACTCAGTGATCAGAATTAGCTTCCAAATGAGGAACCAGAAGCTTGTGTGTTGCTTCCTGACATTTAATGTGTTACAAAAAACTTTTTGTGAAATATGTGACTCTCATGTGTAGTCAACACTGTAAAAAATGTTTGTTTGTTTTTGTAAATTTGTTCACTTACAGTATTTATTCATTATTCATCAAGTTTAGATTTTTAGATTCTTGATTAAAAAAAACAAAACAATTATACCATCTTAATTTGCTTAATTCATAATAATATAGTATCCCAGTCGAGGTGTTGAACATTTTTGTGAACATTTCTTTGTAAAAGATTAATATCTAGGTTTTACCCTTTCCTTTAAGTTATTGCACTTAAATCCAGCACTTCTCTAAACATTTACAAAACATGCCGGGATAGACACGATCAATTGTACTCATGTATATATCTTCACAAACATACCAGGGAAACCCCAACTCGCAAGTATAGAATGACCGAGGCACTTTCCCAGTCGATTCTGATGGATTCAAGAGAAATATTACACTCTGCAATCTGATACAGACCACACAAGAGCTCTCTCAACTACACTAGCCAGTTATAGTCAAATGCAACCTGACGATCAAAACCTTATGGAAATACGACTGGATTTAATCTGTCAAGAACGTGGACCATATATATGTTTCCAGAGGAATGTCTGCAGCACAATTCTTTTTCACAGTTGGCCTCAGTTCAATGTTGGCGTGAGCCTGAGGAGAACGCCTTTATGTCTCTGTCTGACAAAACCACTCACATCCCAGGAAACCAAAAAATAGGGCATCTCTAACTGCGGGAAGTGACTTTTGAGAAAGCCTTGATATGAAGTTCAGTAAATCCAAAAATTACAACAACAGTAAAAAACTTCTGTCGCAAAGGACGTGCGCTTCTTCTGAGGTGACCTCCGCACTGAAAACATATCATTAGGATACTGAGGCAGATAACAACCCATTGAACTGAGCCCTTAAGGTCACAAAGATATCCCCTCTCCCGTCCCATTCTACAACAACAGAGACATGATACAACATGTCGTAGGTGGACTGGATAAGTCAAAGGACAGGTGAACGTATTTGAAAGTCAACACCAAATTACTGAAGGCCAAACTATTTTATTATTGATGTTGAAACGGTCATAACATGAATTCATAGTTCTACAAATAATGTAATAATATTAGACATTATTCTAAATATATTATAATATGAATTAGAGCCCGACCGATAAAGGATTTTGAAGGCCGATACCGATACAAATATTTGGGGTTTTAAAATCCGATATGCCGATATATCGGCCAATATTTTTATTTATTAATAATTTTCAGAAACCAGAACATTTTTTCAGAAACGCGCAACAACACATTAACAGATTTCCCTAACATAGTTATTTGTAGTCATTTATGAGTTTTAACTAAAATAATATGATTTTAAAAAGAGATTATTTATTTAGGCAGAAAAAGTTCAATGGGGTTTCCAAGCTCATTAATGTTAACGTTAGTGGTCTTCCACTGATGATAGTGGCATTAGCTAGCTTTGTGGTTAGCTAGTCATAATTTAGCAATAGATTACGTCATACTGCAAATTGTAAAACATAAATTTTCAATATAACAGGCCAAAGAGAGATGATTGAAGCATATTTCATCCGTTTTAATTTTATTTTTGAAATATTCATTTATCGGCCATTATAACTGCGGATACCGATATTTTGGAAAATGCCTAATATCGTCTGGCTCTAATATGAATGCCTTCATATTAACATATATTAATACATATGCAAACACAAGCATAAACACAACACTCTCCGCCCAGCAGGTGTGTGGGAGACTAGCAAACCTGAAAGTATTCCCGGCTCCCACACACACTGAATGTCAAAGAACATGATCTCCCACCCATGTATCTTGGGGGTAAACAGAATCACATGATGCAGGGGCAGAATTTACTGTAAGTTGCATGTAAATTATTATGCAAACAAGTCCGGTTTACAATGTACAGCACACACTATATTATTTATGCACAACACTCTTAGAAAAAAGGGTTCTATATATGTAGCATAGGGTTCTTTACTCAACTGCAAACGACCTTTTATGCAAAATGCTTTACGCTTTTGGCACAGAGGTTCTTTATAGGCTTTAATTCATTCATATATTACATTATTCTGCAACATTTTGCAGTTGTAATTAAATTATTGTTTATTAAACTGTTAGAGTAACTTAATATCACATATTAATCATGCTGATTTTTGAAGGATACAAACTGAAATGGCACTTTTCGTGTGATATTGATTAATTACATTTTTAAACCCCCATATCTTGAATTTTGTGATCATTCATGCATTGCATTTTAGGGTTCCGATACGTAGCGCTTCAGAACCTTTTAAGGTTCTATATAGAACCTTTTCTTCTAAGAGTGTATGAACGTTTACACTACTGATGCATGCCATGTATTATGCAACATTTTCTTGTCCGTTCCGACACATATCATTAGCTCTCAGCCATCACCACACTGACCACTGACCAGCTTATATTTAGACATATAAGCGCTGAACTACATATAAAGACACATATATATATCTCCTGTTACCATCTGGATGCTACGGTGAGTAGGATGGGCTGCTGGTTTGTTAAGTCAGTCAGGGGGCAAAGGACTGTCTTGTGTCCATCTGTGACTTGGCTGTCTGAAGGAGCGCTGACATTTTAATTATCTTTGACTGAGGCAAGAGACGGAAGGCCGCAGTCTGGGAAAAAACTGCCTACAAAAGAGAATGGGGTATAAAACTGTCTAAATGAGAGGCGTATGAAATGACATATGTGGGTTTAAGCATGATGTCCAATAAAAAGTCTGACCAAAAAAGAAGAGAAGAGAAGCTTCAGGGAGGAAAATGGACACTGACAAAGCATACACAAGCAGTAAGCAAACTATCGTAAACAAAAAAAAAAAAAAAAAAAACTTTTTTTTATGGAATTATCGAATATTTAACTCTGAAAATGTCAAAATCAAATTATATATAACATACACTACCGGTCAAAAGTTTAGGTTCGTAAGATTTTTTATGTTTTTAAAAGAAGTCTCTTCTGCTCACCAAGGCTGCAATTTTTTATAAAAAATACACAAAAAACACAGTAATATTGTGAAATATTGTGACAATTTAAAATGACTTTTTTATGTTAATATATATTAAAAGGTAATTTATTCCTCTGAAAAAAAGCTGAATTTTCAGCATCATTTACTCCAGTCTTCAGTGTCACATGATCCTTCAGAAATCACTCTAATATGATAATTTTATGCTCCAAAAACATGTATGATTATTATCCATGTTGAAAACAGTTTTTTACATTTTTATTTCAGGATTCTTTGATGAATAGAAAGTTCAAAAGAACAGCTTTTATCTGAAATGGAAAGCTTTTGTTACATTAAACACTACCCTTTAAAAAGTTTGGGGTCAGTAAGAATTTGTATTTTATTTTTGGGGAAAATAAATAAGAAATCAATACTTCTATTCATCAAGGATGAGTTACATTAATCAAAAGTTACAGTAAAAACATTTATAATGTTAGAAAAGATTCTAATTAAATAAATGCTGTTCTTTGAACTTTCTATTCAATAAAAATGTAAAAAACTGTTTTCAACATGCATAATCATACATGTTTTTGGAGCATAAAATCATCATATTAGAGTGATTTGTGAAGGAACATGTGACACTGAAGACTGGAGTAATGATGCTGAAAATTCAGCTTTTTTCAGAGGAATAAATTACATTTTAATATATATTAACATAAAAAAGTCATTTTAAATTGTCATAATATTTCACAATATTACTGGGTTTCTGTGTATTTTTTATCAAATAATTGCAGCCTTGGTGAGCAGAAGAGACTTCTTTTAAAAACATAAAAACTCTTACCGACCCTAAACTTTTGACCGGTAGTGTACATAAATAAAATGATATATAACTAAATATTTAATAATAAAAATTACTCAACAGACTCAAATCAAGTCAACAAAAAGTCACATAATAAGCATCCTGGAAAAGAGCTCTGAGAACAGAGTTATGTGCTTTGGGAGGGGTCCTAAAGCATATAAGACAGAGCAGCTGGAAGACATTGCATGTGTGCATGTGGAGTGGCATATAAATGTATGGGGGAAGGCTAGGAAATGGAGGAAACTAGAAGACAACACCCAGACAACCTCCCTGTGACCCACATACCCTCCCCCGTCTTCCCTCTACCTTCTGAGAGAAGGCTTGAAAGCTGACATTCCATCACCACCCCCCTCTGTCAAAACAAACAAGAAGACCACCTGAGGAAAGGGAATTGTTTTGTCACATTTTCAAGGGTCTAATCTTAACTAGTCAGAGGCCCACTTTATACGTCAGACCTTTGGGTACAAGACATGTTTGAGAAATCAATGCTAGATTTTCTATTAATAGTTATGTATGATGACACATTGCACTGAACGGAGGCACTCGCATAGTTGTTTCGTCCTACTTTTGTCTTATGGGTGTTGTCTTTCATCAACAAGGGCTACGAAGACTATGCACTTCAGAAAAGGATTCCTCAGTGTTACGTATTTGAACAAATGTCACAAACAGAAAGATGAATTACGTCAATCACCACATTTATGTGCAACAACAACATTCAGAATTTGGTAAGTGTCATGCAAACACATCAACCATGAACAATAACATAATAAAGATTAAGCCAATATTCTGGTTTCTAGAAATATTAGTAAAACACACAATACTATACCAATATTTATCATAATATTAGGTCATGTAATGACCTTATAGAATATTCACCATTGCGGAACATTCATCAAATCAACATGGCTAAATAAAGGTAAAATGTGGGTTATACACAACCATTCAAAAGTTAGTGGTCAGTAATTTTTTTTTTTAAGAAATTAATAATTGTATTAATCTAGAATGCATTGAATTGATCAAAAGTGACAGTAAAAACATTATAATGATACAAATGTTTTCTATTTTAAATAAATTGTTTTATTAATCAAAGAATTGAAATGTATAAGGGTTTTCCCTAAAAAAACCTGCACAACCTTTTTGATTAAATAACTCTTTGAATTGATTATAATAATAAAAGGTTCCTTGAGCAGCAAATAAAAATTTTAGAATGATTTCTGAAGGATTGTGACACTGAAGACGCCTGGAGTAATAATGCTGAAAATGATTTTTACAATATTACAAATTTACTGTATTTTTGATCAAATAAATGCAGCCTTGGTGCGGATAAGAGGCAGAACACATTTAAAAAAACCTTTCTGACTTCAAACTTTTGAATGACAGCACACACACACACACACACAAATATATACAATTTCAACAATGAAACATAATTTACATTTGTAACATTGTAATTTATGCTCTGTGTTGCTCGTGCATATAAACTTTTAACTAATATATGGACAATAAAATATCCCTTTAATCCGAAAATGTGCACATGGTCAGATTATAATGAGGCAACACTTATCAGCACGAACAATTCACAGAGCTTCACCATGAGATTCCAGCCGCAGGTTTCAGAGAATGCGAGGTAGCTAGATGATGTGGCCAGCAGACGCCGGTCATAATGGATGTTCCCAGTAAAGGCTGGGGTGGCCCGAACTCTTCCCACCATCCCTGCTGAACAGCTGAACAGGCCCACTTGTGTGTTTGTACTCTTTAATTAATTCCACCAGTGCAGAGGACACTTGCTCAGTCAACTGGCTGCATAGCTGCTGCTGTTTCTGTTTTTCAAAATCGTCCACAGAATAATCTCACATTATAGATATGATGTCACTGGCACAGAATGAGATAAGACAAAATAGTCCACCACATAAAAGCTAGTCTGTTAAGACTGCATAGGATCTGCCCCTTTTCATGGCCGTCCAAGTCAACAGACAAGCCCCACTGCCCCTTCTTTCAGCCTGGGGCTCAACTGGCCGAGCTAAGGCAGTGGAAATGTGAAGATGGCATAATGCAGACCAATTATGTAACAGCATGTAGTCATTCATTAGAACTGGTCTCCACAAAAGTTTCTCTAGGTTGTGTTTGCCTATTGTAAACAGGCCGCCAGACTGTCCGCTCTGACCCTGCTCACAGCCTTTCCTATCATGCCACCAGTGCCTGAAACAATGTAAGCGCAGATGGCAGGCATGCCACACCAAATGCCACACAAAGCAGTCCCAGATGGAGCCGGCCTAGGATTTATCTGCCTGATAAAAGAGTATGGAGAGATTGCACATTTTGGGGATTCAAAAAATAGCCAAATATCTGTGTAAGAACATGACCTTCCAATCACGTCTCTCTTCTTTCGTCCAGACAAATTCTCTTTTTGATCTGCTAATGTTTAAATCTCCTGAAAAGGATGGGAATTTATAGTTAGATTGGATGGACAATGCGACTAGCAGTAGCGGAGTGGCAATCGGGAGAGTCGGGAGTTTCCCGTGGGCCGGTAGTGTTTCGAGGCCACGAGGGCCGGTCTGATAAAATGTATTTATTGGAAGTTCGCCATGTGCACTTGGGGTCCAAGCTAGAGGAAGAATTTTTTTTTCTTTTACATTTTCTATAACGGAGCATATATTTAAGTGTCTGTCTTTAGAGCAAAAAGACGCTCGACCTGAAACAGGTTCAGTGGCGTAGGTTGTAGGGCGTAAGTGTTCATAAGCAGCTTTTGATCCGCTGAACGTCGAGTTCGAATCCGCCTTCAGCCGAACTCTTCTTCTCCATTTTCCCAAAAGGGAGAAGAAGAGAGATTCGGCAAAGGCGGATTTTTTATACTCGTCGTTCAACAAAGATGTAAAATGTAAAACCTAACATTAAGGTCTCTAGCGTTATATTTTGCCAACGAACTAAAATTGAAACCATGATATGGCGTTGTGCCAATTATAATAACTGACATTAGAATAGCATCCTGTTTTTGCTGCGTGATTACTTTGCTCACGCGATCATGGTCATCTGGTGTTTTCTCCTATAAATAAAAGCTCAAGGGTTTATTTCTTGCAAGTGAAGAAATTAGGACAAAAGTATTTCATTTTCCTATATTATAGTGTAATGTATATAGGTTAAAATATACTTTTGAAAAACCCATTTTCATTTGCATAGTACATTTATAGACTAAATGGATTTTACAGAACGTGGAATAATTATAAATCATTATTACATTATTATAATAATTGTTTGGCATCCTAAAACACCATTGATAATGCAATGCAGACTGAGACTCTCATAACTAAAAAGATGTTTGAGCCCTCTTTATTGTCCTGGTACAAATTAACGCTTTTTCTTTGTTCAACGAGCAGTTCATTGGTTGAAGCTCTTAATTTTGATCTCTCAGAGAGCACGAGATTGATGCATTTAACCTTAAAATGTCCAAAATTTTATTGCGGGGAGCATGCCCCCGAACCCCCTAGAGGCACAGAGTCCACCCAACATAGTTTTAGACATTCCTATGGGAAAGAACGTCCATTTATGAACTTTACTCCAGCATAGTACAACAAAGTTCCTTTTAAATCAGTAAAACTGTAAATGCTGTCGGCTATTAAAATCGTGCTGGCGACGAGGGCCGGAGGGTCTACGAAATTTCCCGGTAGATTTTTTGGTTCCCACTCCGCCCCTGGCGACTAGTATGCACTTTGGTACTGTTTTGGCTTTTCAGATAGGAGTACTGAGGCCTTTCTCTCCTTCCTATTTAACTTTCCCAGCCACTGTAAACATATGTTTTGAATATACAGTAGCTTTTCTTAAAATAGACATTGAGACAAAGTGATCAGTAAACACAGCTGGTAGGCATCCCACATTCATGAATGAAATTAAAGTAATCATAAGGTCTTTTTACACAATATGAAATAAGTTTTCCTAACAAGATGGGGTGACTGAAAAACAAAAGATGACTGTTCCTCAAATCTTCAGAAAGACTTCTCTGACATCTGTAAATGATTGTAATTACAAAACATAACAATGTGAAATCACAAATTATACAAAAAATGCTACAGTTAATATACAAAGTATATTCAAGAGAGGTAAAGCGATGGAAATTCTTCCTGAAATCCAACTCTTAAGAAATATCGAGCACAGTTCAGCTGTATCGTGATTGTACGACCTAAACTTTGCTATAACAAACACTTCTTAGTCTGAATGGATGTGGATGTCGCGGTTTAAAATTGATTGTTACAATAAGAAATAAATAAAACGAATCCTTTCAGAACAGAAATGCCCTGTGGTTTTTGTGTGGGAAAAGTGATGATTTGGTGATTCCAGTCACGTTCAAATGCCTGTGTGTGCTCATTTTCATGATGTGACGAGTGAAACGGAAGCAGCACAGCCCATCCCAATCACAGAGAGCTATCAACACACACACCTCCCTATCATAATCCTTCTGCTTTGTGAAACAGTTTAGGTTTCTCTAGTGTCCCGTATGGTTGAGGGACCTGAATAGAAAAAGAATGTGGTTGCTAGAAATTAACTAGAAAAAACACTTGTATTGACCCCTTATATTTTAAGAAAAAATATATACATTCGTGCTATGCATTCTGGGAACATCATTATGGGATATCAAACTTTATTTGCCGAAAACTGTTTTCAGTAAAATAACATGTTTTTTTAAAGCTTGGGTTATATTTAGATAAAAACACTAGGGAATATATCTGTTTAAAAATCTTGGCTAATCTTTACCAATTATGAAAAATGATTTTATTATGTAGAACAAGAGTCTAAAAGAGGAAGAGTAGGCACCTGAGAATGACAACTTGTCTTTCAGTTAAAACATTCACAGAGACAGGTATAGATCGTGCAAAAACTAGTATCCCAAAGCATATTGATATTTACTATATGCTTCAGTGAAACGCCCAGAAGGCAACAATAATAGAGCATGTTTGAAACCGTTGTCTTAAAATAAATTCAAAGCCTTCACCATCATGTAGAGGAGGTTGCATAAAATATTTATTTGCAATAGGTGACACTGTATGACACTGACATGAATTGTTAATTATTTGTGAATGGGGTATTGTATCAATTTCAATAAAGTTTTGATGCAATTGTGCACTCTGCTTTTCAAAACTGTCACACCCGTTTTATCATGTTAATCTTCCACAAGTTGAACCATAATCGAGTGATTCTCTGTGATAGCATGATGTAACACACACACAAAAAACACTGTTATCTTTTAACCCTCTGGGGTTCACGGTATCAGCTGGCGATACCAGCTCACCTTTTTCCATATCAGTGCAAAAGAGACTTAAATTACTCTGTTGATTTTGATCTTACATATAAGTGTTGCACATCATTCGCAAAATAAAGAAAATAAACATGATGCGCGTTCTCCCTTCTCTCTCAATCTGAAGTTCATTCTGAAACATGACATAAACTGATCTTTAAGTCAGCAAATACTTGCCACACACACGTGAGAGTTATGTTTACAAAACTTTAAGTCTCCATTTTTAAATGATGTAAATCCTGTAACAACAAGTCCATACTCAAAAAAATGCTGGGTTGTTTCAAACAATGTTTGGGTCAAATACAAACCCAAGCGCTGGCTTAAATTGTATTTTATTTTTTAAACCCAACTGTTAGTTTAGTCCATATTTGACACAAACAAGGATTGAAACAACTCAACATGGTTAGAGTGTAGTTTCTGTTTCACGGACCTCTCCATTATTTCTTATTGTTTCCTGTTCTTCTTTTTCTGTTTCCCTCATTGTCATGGAATGTAAGAATGTTTACATTTGTTGTCTCATGCAGTGCCCTGAATTTCCCTACTTAAGTATTATGCATATACTATATGCCCTAAAAGTACATCATTTTCAGTGTGTAGCAGAAAGATTATATAGGCAAGCTTTGGGACATTATAACTTTGCCATAATTGCATTTTTAAAAGACAGCTGTGTTCATCTAGTTACGTGCATCTTGTCACCATTTAAACTGCCCTGTCAGTAATCATGGTACAGTTAAAATCATAATCAATTTATTTTGGAGAACTCTCCTCATGTGTTTGCAAAATTATGTCATGAACTGCATTCTTTTATTGTTTCATAATATTTCCTGGAGAGCACTCATAATGTTATGACTTCAAAAAATAGTCATCATTTAGAAATAAAAGGCATTTTTTCTAGCCTGATTTTAGCCTCTGATTTGAACGTGTGGGGCATGTCTGTGTGAGACTTCAGTGTAAACGCCCACTGCTGTGATTGGCTAAAAGCTTTGCTTTAGTAATAGCGAGTATTACATGTGAAACTCTCTCGAAAACTTTTAACATGTTTTTACTATTACAGCTCTCACTGTTAACTACTCATGAAAAGTGATAATAATAGCATTAAAATTAAATCTATCGTATTATTAGGGGCCAGGCA
The DNA here is from genome assembly GCA_030378365.1 of Hybognathus amarus. Classification (NCBI taxonomy): domain Eukaryota; kingdom Metazoa; phylum Chordata; class Actinopteri; order Cypriniformes; family Leuciscidae; genus Hybognathus; species Hybognathus amarus. The sequence goes on from JAQIUQ010002832.1 coordinate 411,256, forward strand.
CCTATTGTATCTCTTCTTCTTCTTCGTCCTCCAATTGTGCGTCTATGGAAGTCGGAAGACCATAGAACCGTTTGTGGGAAAATTGTTTTGGTTTGACATTCTGACAGAGGACAGTCCCAACATTAAACACACCAAATTTGGTGTGAGAGTACTAAAAAACACCAATTTTAGCAGAGAGGCAAGTTATAAAGAGTAAAGTACAAGGAGTAAAACAACAGTAAATGCAAAGAATAAATACAGAGAATAGTATCACAAGGTACACACTGTAAAAACATAATTGAAAGCTATACAGTAATAATATTATATGGTACTAGATAATATTGTACATATGATGCATATGATTTTACACTAAATAATATAACAACAATAACATGACAGCTGTTAATCAGTCAGCTAGCAGGTGCATAATAAACTAAACTATTTTCAAGATTGTACCCCTGAAAACTGGGCTCTTTGCCGAGGAGCAAAATGTTGACCGAAAGCTTTCAAAGCCCACCTCTGCCGGGACTCAAACCCCTGCGTTTGTGCTGTCAGTCAAGTAACTTTCACCAGTGTTAACTTCCACGCCCATGTTCACTTTCTTCTCAGCATGCATGTCTGTACAACATCACTTTAACAACCAAGAGAGATAGCTTGCTGATATGTCTAGCTGAAATATAAATTGTAAGAAGGGAGTAGAGCATGTTTTTCACAGCTGGCGTGATCATTACATGATGCACTGAAAACATCAGTCAGTGCTGTATGATGCTCATCTATAAGTAAATATTATACTTTTTTACCATTAGAGTGCATATTGGCCATGCAGATGCAGAGTAAAATGTAACGACGAGTGGCAGCTTGAGGAGGGTTCAAATGAACCAACACATTTATGAGCATCAGGAGATCGCATGCAGCTGTTTTGACTGATGTGATATCTTTTATCAACTGTTCACTGTTTCGATGTAAAATATTTAGAATGTACACTCACCGGCAACTTTATTAGGTACACCTGTCCAACTGCTCGTTAACACTTAATTTCTAAGCAGCCAATCACATGGCGGCAACTCAGTGCATTTAGGCATGTAGACATGGTCAAGACAATCTCCTGCAGTTCAAACCGAGCATCAGTATGGGGAAGAAAGGTGATTTGAGTGACTTTGAACGTGGCATGATTGTTGGTGCCAGAAGGGCTGGTCTGAGTATTTCAGAAACTGCTAATCTACTGGGATTTTCACACACAACCATCTCTAGGGTTTACAGAGAATGGTCCGAAAAGAAAAAACATCCAGTGAGCGGCAGTTCTGTGGGCGGAAATGCCTTGTTGATGCCAGAGGTAAGAGGAGAATGGCCAGACTGGTTCGAGCTGATGGAAGGGCAACAGTGACTCAAATAACCACCCGTTACAACCAAGGTGGGCAGAAGAGCATCTCTGAACGCACAGTACGTCGAACTTTGAGGCAGATGGGCTACAGCAGCAGAAGACCACACCGGGTGCCACTCCTTTCAGCTAAGAACAGGAAACTGAGGCTACAATTTGCACAAGCTCATCGAAATTGGACAATAGAAGATTGGAAAAACTTTGCCTGGTCTGATGAGTCTCAATTTCTGATGCGACATTCGGATGGTAGGGTCAGAATTTGGCGTCTACAACATGAAAGCATGGATCCATCCTGCCTTGTATCAGCGGTTCAGGCTGGTGGTGGTGGTGTCATGGTGTGGGGAATATTTTCTTGGCACTCTTTGGGCCCCTTGGTACCAATTGAGCATTGTTGCAACGCCAGAGCCTACCTGAGTATTGTTGCTGGGGGTCCATCCCTTTATGACCACAATGTACCCAACTTCTGATGGCTACTTTCAGCAGGATAATGCGCCATGTCATAAAGCTGGAATCATCTCAGACTGGTTTCTTGAACATGACAATGAGTTCGCTGTACTCAAATGGCCTCCACAGTCACCAGATCTCAATCCAATAGAGCATCTTTGGCATGTGGTGGAACGGGAGATTCTATGCCACGAAGAATTGAGGCAGTTCTGAAGGCAAAAGGGGGTCCAACCCGTTACTAGCATGGGGTACCTAATAAAGTGGCCGGTGAGTGTACTTGTTCAGGGATCAAATTCATGGTTTAAATGTTAAATATCTTTAAGCTGACAAGTTTTCCTGTCCAGTGTCCAGTAATTGATTTAATAGTTCAAATGAATATCACACTGTATTAGGTTGCAATAATAGTAAAGGCGTTTATATTACAGTAATGCTACTTCATTCAACACCCAGACGGATGGATTCCTTTAAAAGCATTAAATGTAAAAGTATGTACAGTATTATTATGGAAATTTCATGTTAATGCTGATGATAATGTTTTAATTCATTCCAACAGCGCATGTATGAGTGACTTGAGCACTACAAAACTAAGTCTGTGCCGTGGGTTATTTGGTACTCCTGGCAAAAGGAGTATACTTTGAAAGGCTATAGTGCACGAAACTGTCTGCAAGGCAGAGCTAACACAGAGAATGAAGTATACCTGGGCCTAATCAACTTCCTAGTTATTGCATTCAAAGAAAACTTGTCATGGAAGTGACTCATGAAAGGTTGTACATGATCAGCCATGATTGGTGCTTTTACAACTCTAGAACTTCTCAATAAATAATTAATTATGAAGTTAAAGCTTTTTTACAGACATGACTCTGCAAGAACTTAAAGCATAGTTAAAAGGAGGCTAAGAATAGGGGACACTTAATGACAGTAAGGCAGATTATGAATGTAATTTGATGCCAATGATCATGCCCAAACACAGCGATCAGTTCACTTGGTATTCACAGTCAGTGTTTAAAATTTGCTCCAGTTGTTGCCGGTCTGTAAGTGTGTTCAGATCAGTCTTAGAATGTTTCAGCAAGTCATTAAGTGTGTCCCCGGCTTTAGTGATGACGCAAAAACATTGTCTGGGACATCATGACCTTCTGAGGAGAGTCAGAAACTTTCCAATGCCAGGCATTTGAAAACTTAATATTTGTGTCTGATGACTACACTGACCAGTCCTTTTGTCTATTTGGCTGTGTTTTGGAACTAACTGTGCTTTTATTAACGGTTTCCAATGGTGACCACACTCTCTCTCAAGCCGCTTCCTGTTGGGTAACGTTTCTCTGACAGTTGTTTACAGAGCAATGCTCAGACACTGTTTTATAAGCTCATCAACAATACAACATGAAACAAAATGAATTGACAAAAGCTGAAGATTCAAATTAGACTTTGACAAAGCTCACTAGGCAACTTGCATAAGAACTAAAAACATACTTGCTCACTTAATTCATATAATAGTATCCATAAAACATCTTTAAAATTTGGTTCAAAACATAAAACCTAGGAAAAGAAAAATCTGAGTAAATCTGCCTCTCTGACTATTGCTCAGTGAGTCAGATTTGAATGAACATGTATTTTATAATTATCAATATTCAGCAGTTCTGAGAACACAACACAGACATGTCCATAAAACTGACACTGTACTTTCACTTCCTGAGAATGTTTAAGCTTCATGTTGTGGCAACATTTCACACAGTGTAAATCCATAACATGATTTTCGCATATCTAGATTTGTCAAGTCAAGTCAAAAACAGAGTTGCACCAAAGAGCTGTACAATGAAACATTGAGCATTTAAAAAAGAAAGCATGAAGAGAAACCATGCATCATACAAAATATAGCATAATATGTATTACAACATTTCCTATATAAAATTAAAGTACAAAGTAAAAAAGTCAAAATAAAAACCTATAACTAACCTAATCTAATCAAAAGACAGAGAACAAATAAGATTTAAGACCCGAGTTAAAACTAATGAAGAAGCAGGCCTCACATTTAAGGACAGAATGCTCCAAAGTTTAGGTGCTGCAGAAGAGAAGGCTCGACCACCTTTAGTTTTATAGTGAAAATGAGTGACAGTTAAGAGAATAACCGGACTAAGTGTCAATTGTTCTAAGTGTTTTAAAATTTAAAATCAATTTTGAACTTTACAGGAAGCTAATGTAAAGTCGCTAAAATGGGAGAAATGGGATCTCACTTTTTTTGTGCCGGTAATAAGTCTCGTAGTTTTGCAATATACAATTGTGTTTTTATTTTATAAATTATTTTACAGAGCATCTTTTATGAGTTCAGTAATTTTTTAATTTTTACATTCATGTTGTGGAAGAACATCAACAAAACTAAAGAGCAATATCAGAGCAACTACGTTTAAAGAGAAGCTACTTTTTCATTGAAACTGTCTGACAGCTTTAATAACCCCTAACTGAGGCCTTCTGCTGAACTTTCCAAAATGAAATCAGCACACTAAACCCTAACAAAAAACCTGTAGAGACAGACATCTAAGCAAAGTTTGACAATAGCCTCTTGGCTCAGAGTTTCTAGCACACCAACCAGACTCAGCAGAGAGGAGGAGCAAAAAGATGGGATGTTTTCTCATCCACACCGTAACCAGCTCGATTTTGTGGCATGGAACCCGTGAGAATTATTTCCACATATCAAAAAGCCAATAAATCTCTCACAGATTTAGCAGTTGGTGGGTGAATGAGTTTCTCAGCCAGCGTCTACCTATTGCACTCAAAGGGCTGATTCGCTATGATGTAACTGGATATGAGCTCATTATGAGTCAGACAGAAAGAGAGGATTGAGAAGAGAATCGTGTACATGCTTCAGTAGGTTTGAAGACAAAGTGCTTCTTACACACATACACTCACACGTTTGACAGTAATCGTTTTTGAGTCTCCCCCTTCTCTCATCTGTTGCCATTCAGACTGCAGTAAAAGCTATGCCAGTGTCCACAGAGAGACCTCCAGAAATACCTCAGAAGTATAAGCGGGGACAAAAACACTGGATATTCACAGCATTATCTCCCTACAATATGAGTAAATGTTTAATGAATGGTTCATTTGTCCCTGTCTGATCAGTGTTTGGGTTATTATACTATCTCACACAAATTGTGCAATATGTATTGCAAGCCTATTTATTATATTCTCCTGAGTCCCGGGACCCACCAATTTACTTTTTTGGTTTTTAAATGTTTGTGGATTTGATTGGGCATTAGAACTTCCTCCAAACTTCCTAAGACATCTGATAACAACAATAATGTTATATTTTATACATATATATATACAGTATATGTATGTGTAAATGTTCACATAGATATATTCAGATATATGGCTGATATTCTTAACTTTAAAATGTATTATGATTATGTAATAATGTGAATATAATAAAGTCAGTAATATTAAGTCTTTATAATTTATAAATAACTGTATCATAACTCAGAGCAGCACATATATTCTGCTAAAAATGTTTCACAATAATCCATAAATATATTTAGTTTTCTTTTCTTAAAAACAAACTAAATGTAATCATGGTATTAATGTGTTATGTTCTAATTTATTTTTTATTGAATGTATTTTAATATATTTTTAATTTTTTTTTATCTTAAAGTTTAGTTTAACCTTGGGTATTCCCCAGTTGGGAATCACCTCTAAAACATCTCCAAAAATCAGTTCTCTGTATACAAGTACTTCATGTTGAAATACCCATGGATGCTGGCCTAGATTTCATTTACAGTAACAATGTAATTTGCCCGTTACATGACAGTGAAAGTCACTTCACGCAGTGTGTAGAGTGAAAGACACACTAAGTCAAAGTCACTCAACTCCCATTCAACCACACAGTCATCCCTCCTCTCCTTCTTGTGTCTGTTTGTACTCTTCCTCTCAGCTCCATTAGTCACAGTGCTGAGAGCGCAGTCGGCCCCTGCACCTGTCCCCTCTGTTCTCACTCACACACCCGAGGGAACTGTTATTGCCCTGGGAAGAGTCGTCTGCTCGACTACTCTCTCTTCATCTCTCCATCACACACTGACACACTCACGCGTGTACAAAGAAAGTCGGGTCTGCTGCGCCCGTCATACGCCTATCTCATGCCAAATCAGTACAATATTTATTTTGGGGGGAAATAAAAATCACATTTTCAGATTTTCCCATATGGATAGAATAAATGTCTTTGTCCTCTGATTTGTAGCGTGTAAAATGACAACCTCAATCAGGTGCTCCATTACCTTCATCTCCTTCAAACATCAATTTATGTGGAAGTCACAGTCAGTTTAATGTAATTGAAACTGACACCTTTTATGACTACCCATAATGTTGTGTCACATGTGTGCCTTTCAGTCAAATGGGGTGTTTTTTTTTCTCTCTTTATTTTATGTGAACATATACAGTCTCTCAAGGTCAAAAATAATCTGTACTGGCTAAACCCATGCGAAATATATAACAAAAGCTATGGCAGATTTTATCACATTACCAATGAGCATCAGCAATTTTATAAATGGCAGAATATAATAAAAATACTCAGAAAGCTTTATTTAATGAAGTATCTGTCCATTTAATTTTTGTAGTAGGCAGACATACTATATGCCATGCATGCTTCAGCTGGTCGAGGAAATCCAGGAGGATTATCATGGAGTCTGCCAGGCTTTGGTGCGCTGCCAACTGATGCAATGCCGCTCAGGCAAACTAACGATGATGCATTATGTAACGAGTCAGAACTTGTTATTAAGCCCTTCATTTGGTCTTCGTATATATAGCAGTTCTTCTCTCAAATCATGACCTAAAAAGTATTCTGTACTTAAAAAGAACAAAAAAACAACAACAAAAACAAAGCTGAATGCAAATAATAAGATGCAACTAAGCATACAGTAGAACATCATTTGAAAACTTGATCATGTTGTTTTGTCGCAAATTCTGTCACTTGAAGTTAGACAACATGCCATACCAATGGCCTTTATGATAAATAATAATGTTTCTTTGGGGTCAATTATATAAATAAACAATTTAAACTACTGTCAACTTTGAAGTTGATAATGATTTGTATTTGATTAAAAATAATTATCAGCCATAACTCTATTACTCAACATGATCCCTCAGAAATCATTCTGAAGGATTCATTGCCTCCTTGCTTATGCTCTCTTTTGACTATTAAAGTCACTACTAGGAAATGTAATCTTAGATTATATGGGCAAATCATGTATGAAATCCCACGAAGCGCGAACTGTCTTCTGTGAAAGTGCCTTTAAAGTTTTTAACGGTTTTCCTGGTATAAATTGCAAAATCAGCTAAAATTGGACTGTTTTTCAACAATGACTCAATTTAAAAGGAGGAATCTCCTTTTCTGAATCTCAATGGGACTATTTCCTGGTAAAATAAAGGTAAATAAATAAATAAAATTCTAATATGATCTGATTTGACACTCAAGAAACATTTGTTATTCATTTGTAAACATTTATCAATTTTGTAAACAGTTCTTGTGGAAATCTTGATGCATTTTTTTCATGATTCTTTGATCAATATATATACATAAAAATAAAGAAAGAATATACCTATATATATTTTAGGGCTGGCAACGATTAATCGCACCCATAATAAAAGTTTGTCTTTACGTAATATATGCGTGTGTAGTGTGTATAATTATTCTGTATATATAAATACACACACATGCATGTATATTTAAGAAATATTTGCATGTATATACTTTATATATTTTTTGTAATTTTTATATACAATATAATTACACACTACGCATACATATATTGTGTAAACACAAACTTTTATTTTGGATGTGAATTAATCGCGATTATTCATTGCCTTTTTACTTATAAACACATTTGGTGTTAGATTGGCATTTAGATTACCATATGGTTAATCTAAATGGCAAACCAGTGAGAAGCACTCATCTAGAGCAACTCTCATCTTCACCCTCTTCTTCCTTCAGACATGTTCCTATTATTCTCAGAGTGAACATTCCTGTGGTAAGCTTCATGGAAGTTAAAGAAATGATGGTATATTTGTATGAATAACCTATGAGCGTGCTTCAGATTTAATGCAAGCAGAATGAGTTACTTGAATGTCAAATGACCATCTGGTGCTTCAGCACAATGTGATGCATGTGATCAAGAAAAGCAAACCAGTTTTCTCTTGCTTATAAGGTGTTTGTCTTTTAGGTGGGAGGTGGAATGTATTCTTTTTAATCCCAAGGCCTTTACTTGAAGTTACCTGAAGTAACATTTCTGTTTTCTATGTTTCCTTAATTCTTTTGCTGAAAGCATGTGCCCTTTTATAGTGTTTTTACTGACACAGTCTCATCCCAAGACGTCACAACTGACGTCTTGGGACGTCTTTTGACCATACGTCAATATCCGTCTTTTTCAGGGTACCCTTACACGTCAGTTATATGACGATCCTGGGACGTCATACAACTGACGCTTTAACTTTAATGTCAGTTAGGTGACGGGGTAGGTTTAGGTCTGGGGGAGAGTTCGGATCCGAAAACGTCATCTAACCGATGTTTAAGGGTAACCCTAAAAGGCGGATATTGACGTATGGTCGAATGGTCAGACGTCAGTTATATGACGTCTTGGGATGAGACTGCGCTGTTTTTACAGACAAAATGCAGTGCTCATTTTGGCCCACAGCCTTTATACAATAAAGTAAATTTATCTTCTAGTGAAAAAGATTTATGCATCTGTCTCTGACAGCAAAGCTTTTGTATTAGTAGTGTTGGCACCAACACTGCAGCAGATCACATCAGCACAAAGATTCGTAAAAAGAGTCGAGTGTCTACACAGTGATTTGACCAACCTTGTGTCAAAGAAAAATAATAGAAGGCTTTAAATTTACACTGGATTGACACTGTGAAACAAAGTGTGTGTGTGTGTGTGTGTGTGTGTGTGTGTGGGAGCGCCCACATGCAAGCTGCTCTGCTCATAAACATGGGGCCAAGTGACCTTCCTCTGAGGATGTTTGTTTTCCAAGGAAAGGCTGCTTTGATGACTAACTGACTCAGCGCTTTTGTACAGGCAGCGTTATGCCCGTGTTATGGATGGGCTACCACAGCCCCCAGCGATGAATTTCTCATGTTTGAACTGTAATAACAAACAACCTTTTGTATTTAATGACCTAGAACACTGTGACAGTGCATCTTTAATAATTTACATCTTTGTTCAAAATGTGCAAGTGTTTTGAAAACAGAATTGACGTCAGGGGATGAATACAGTGTTCATGTATGGTTAATACATTTATTGCCAATGACAATCTCCAGTGGAAAACTAGATCTGTGATCTGTGACTCCAAGTCATTTTGAAGACAAAACACTTATGTTTATCCATTTGACTGATGTTTTTATCCAAGCTGTACATATTTATCACTGTGTGTGTTATCTAGGAATTGAACTCATGACCCAAGCGGCACATTAGATGAAGTCTCAAAATTCCCAAACACAGCTTAGCAGTCCTGAAGTTCAGCAACACTAATGATCTCATGTGAAATGCCCTTCACGCAAGGCATGTCTAGGAGTATCTATCAGACAGCTCACTGAATCTGTAAGGTGTGATTCTGTATGGCCGACATTATCTTTCAGTCTTTAATGGCTGCTCAAATCCCTCTTTGTAATATTATTTGCATGCGTCTAACCTCTTCCCACTTGCATGCACCAATCCAGAAGGAAATTACTTTGAAACTTACTTTGGCTTTGGCTTAGAAACTAATGGTCCTGGCTTAGAAATAACACCGGCCAATATAGCATTGAACAGTTTAATAGGATTCACAAAAATCTAAAGGGTTATTATCTAATTACATTGAACTATGTCATAACCCTGAGGCCCAGACTTTCTTATTACAGTGGCCTCAAAATATTCGACACTTAAACCACTCTTAAACATACATGAATTTCATTGCATTAGGCAACAAACCTTGGAATCTTTTTAAACCAGGTGGCAAACAATTATTGCTAGAGCTTGTTTTCAGAACTACTGTAACTTTTGTCAGTGTTTAGTACAGGGCTTTAAAATGGAAAAATAAATCAATCGGTTCACTCTGAACAGAAGTAGTATTTTGCCGTTTCTCTTCATGTGTTCCTTTGGTAACATTACAGTTCTGAAACCAGTTTGATTAGAAAAAATACCTGTGCATTTTTATTTATTTTTTTTGCCTGTACATTATACCAGAGCTTGAATAGAGCTTTATACTAAATAGCTTTATACTAGAGCTTGTGACTAAACCTCATAACTCCAGCAGATCCTCAAACTTTTGGCAAGACCTCGCATGCAAGACCTTGTTTGCAGTGTAAATGTAAATAAATAACTGGTCCTTAATCAAAAAATGATTGTAAAGGCTAATGTTTTATGTATTTGCGTATTTGAGGAGCAGAGAGAGAGTCTTAGGGCCTGTTCAAATATCGCGTCTTTTGCGTGCTCATAATATCGCCTCAGATGCAACTGTTAATGGCTAACAAAACACAAATCTCTGACATTTGCTGCTGAAAAACTCCAATTGAGCTTGAATTAGCAAAAATGTTATATACTGTATAATGACATACGCAAGTGTCTGATAATACATAAAGCCAAAATACTAACTTTGACAACATAGTGGTTAAAGCTACACCGTGTAACTCTTTTAGTTTATTCTTAGCTAAAAACACGTAGTTCTTTTAAAAATAAATGTGCTTACTAATGTATTTTTACTTCGTTCAAGTAATAAAGTATTCTCGTGATTGTATAATATGCCATTGAAAATACATCCGGGTAAGAGGTTCTAAATGTCGGTCGCCATGTTGCCCCTCCATCTTGAAAGTACATTAGCCAAAGAGGGACATACCCATTAATTCAAGCTTCGCCTTTCGCGATTACGTTTGAGTTAACACTCATGGACGAGGTCGAACTGGAAGCCATGTTAATCTTGGACTACATTGGCCAACGTAGGAGTTAAAACGAAATCGGAATTGAGAGGAACAGAAACTAATATTCACTGGATGGTCATATACATTTTCACCACTAGATGGGGGTAAAAATCACACAGTGTAGCTTTAAGTATTTATGTATATTTAAAAAAACCTTCATTGTAGCGGTTCTGCACTAACCTGCACTTTTCGCTGGCTTCAAAACAAACACCACACTAGATATGACCTGCCACTCATTTTCATAATACTTTAACAGTTGCTGACATAGGCCTATCCTCGGAACTCCTGAAATCCAAATGCCAGTGATTTCACTGATGTTGGATGCCTCGCATTTGCATAGGCCATTCTATTTGAATTCATTATTAGTTGACTGTCCAGCAGATCGAACTGAGAAAGAAATTAAACAAGTTTTAAAAGTGAAATGATGTGGAATTCACTGCCTTCCTTTCTAGATCGACTGGTTTCACCTGATGACTGTCACATGTCCATCAGATTCACTTGTAGCACATTGTCATTCTACAAGCTCATAGGAAAACCCCTCACTCACTAGTTTTCAGACTCCTAGAACCTGCATTCATTAAATAGCTGTCATGTGTCCGATTACATTGTTTCACAGAAAGAAATAGTAAATTTTCCCTTGTGAAATCCCCACGTTCTCTTTTCATTTCCTCTTTATTTGAATTTTATAGAATTAAAGTTGCTAATGAAATCAACCAAATGTAGCCACTAACCATCAGGTTGGAAACCTAGGGACATGGCAGTATTGCATACATTTCTCTGTTGAGGGGAGAAAATAACTTTCCATGACTCAAAATGTATACTCAACCTGGATGAACTTCTGGGTGAACTTCTGGTATTGAGGGAAGTATTTTTAACAAGAGAAAATGCAATCTAGATGGTTTATTCATGAATAATTTGCCTTAGAATGTGCAATATTGTGTATTAGAGTAGATAAACTGAGGTATAGCTTTACCTAACTAAGCAGTGTACGCTTTAGCAGAGACAATAAGCCTGAAGGATTTATTAAAGGTTTCTTTTTTTAGATTCTTTGCCCTTTTCTTTTCAGTAAAAAGAGAAAGATAATGTTTTATTCATGCTGTACTGTAGCCTGTGGCAAGCTAAGGATTTTTGGGTGAGATTAGATATGTTAAGTCATTTGTTAAATTGTTCAACAGGATAATAGGCTTCAATTTTGCATGCAGGCATTGCCTTTGATTGCTTCATGTTTACAAATCTTTCCAAGACAAACTGTAAGTCTGCAGCAGCAGATAATCACTTTCTTCTCCTGTGGGTATGACAAGCTGACCTGTATGGAAATGTGCTCTTTGCATCCCCTATTATTTTGAGAATTTTCTCCTTTAATTTGAAAGGATTTTTAGGTCCTTTGTGGTGAAAAATGGAAGAAATAAATTCTTTATTGTAAACAATTTGCCTCAACTATGTACACCGATGAGCCAAAAAACATTTTGGCCCTTGTCAGTGTTGCTCAGATCGCCTATAGTTATGAGTTCTTCATGGTTATGAACTGAGAACAATGTATGAAGAGTGTCCAGTTGGAGGACATATAAAGAGTTCAGATGCAAAAGCCTCTAAGTGCCATTTGAAATTTTCTTCTAAAAAGTTCAGTAATTTCACTTAAATGGCAATTAAGATTACCTATTAATTGTCATTTAAGTGAAATTACTGAACTTAAATATACAAGCTTGATAAAAATGATCATTTTAGAAGAAAATTTCAAATGGCACTTAGAGGCTTTTGCATCTGAACTCTTCAAATATTTATTCTTCACTCAGGAGACTGTGACTTCAGATATGCAATCTTTTATCTCTGGTGTACTTTGAGATGTCATGCTGAGACCGTGAATGTGATGAACTCCACACTAACTAAAATATACGTTTGCAAGAGAAGGCCCACATGTGAGATTTTCCTAATGTTCAGTTTGAAATGCACAAATGAGGCTCTTAACTGGTAATTGGTGTTTAATAACAAGTAAATTGAGTTTGACTTGAATGTGTTGCATGGGGAAAATTTAAAATGATAATATGGTAAACTAATCTTATGTTAAGAAGATCAAGCTCTAAATATGGCATGTGAGATTTATGCCTGTATTTTTTATATTTTATGCATGTGTTGGAATCCATTAAAACACTTTTGATCAGCTTTTTTGTTTTTTACTGAACCAGAGCTGGAAGATTCACAGTTCAGACATTCTTTAAAACTTCAAAAAGGGATGCTCTCATAAATAGTTAATAGTATGCCTCATTTGTTGACTCAAGGCAAAATAAATGTGAACAGTTAAATTAAACTCAGAGTTAGGCAAAGCATGCTCTCTGATACATCAAAGAAAAGGGTTAGAAGATATTGTCCCATCAACAATATCATCATCATCATCTACTACTGAGTGACAAATCAGATTTATCACTCAAAAGTAGATGATGATGATGATGATGTTGTATGTTGTGTCATAATTTCAACTGTTATCTCTAATTAGTATCTCAATTTCTACTTTTGATATAATGTAGTCATTTTTATGTAAAATTTTATATGAGTTTTTATGTAGTAATTATAATTAAAAACTATATTATTTTGTTCTTATGTGGCAGATATGAGCTTCCATATTAAAATAGATATGAAGTCCTGACTCCTGTCCAAAATGAAACACATTCACACAAACAAGCACAATCATGATTCAAATACAGAACTGTTGAACATGTGAGGTAATGAGTAAAACATCACTAGTTAAACTAACATATGCCAATAAACCACAGAGGTATTATCAATGATGCAATGATGCCTGAAAATGATTTCTCAGTAACACTTTACAATAAGGTAAATTAGTAAAACAAAAATGAACAATACTTCTGCAACATTTATTAATCTTAGTTAATATTAAATCCAAAAAAAATTTTTGGGAAATAAGCTCATTTTACAACTCCCAGAGTTAAACAGTTGAGTTTTACCGTTTTCGAATCCAATCAGCCAATTTTCTGATATTTAGAAGAATGTCAGTAACCAGACAGTTTCTGGTCTCATTGATTTCCATGGTATATTTTTTTTTCCTACTATGGAAGTCAATGACACCAGAAACTGTCTGGTTACTGACATTCTTCTAAATATCAGAAAATCAGTCTGAATGGATTTGAAAACGGTGAAACTAAACTGTTTAACTCTGGCAGAAGTTGTAGAATGAGCCTATTTCTAAAAAAAAAGTGGAGTATCCCTTTAACATTAGTTAATGCACTGTGAACTAACATGAACAAACGATGAACAGCTATATTTTTATTTAGAAACGTTGACAAAGATTAACTAATACAGTTACAAATATTGATTATTGTTAGTTCATGCTAGTGAAGATTTTAAAGTGTTCTCTTTTGAAGACACACCGGTTCAAAGGAGGCATGTGGGCACAAAAGCTTTTCCTGTTGCCATAGCAATGGAGTCAGCCGCATGACATCAAATAAACGCTTTTGACGTTAGCTACTGGTGACCTAGAAAAACTTACTGAATACGGGGACCCACAGGGCATCAAAACCAATTTCTCACGGAAGAAGAAAAACTCAAACAAACACAACTGAGGGAAACCAAAAAAACAAACAAACATGAATGTTCTATTTTTAAAAAACAGTTTGAGATTTGTCAAAAAGTATATTCAACTTTCTATCATATGAATGTCCAACAGACCAAATATTTTATTATGTATTAAACTATAACCCTACACTATATATATATATATATATATATATATATATATCCCTCTTCAAAACACATTATGAAGTTAATGTCTTATAATAAAATTTGAAGGTATTTCTTGTAAAACCCTCTCCAACTTCCCTGCCATGTGGTCACTACTGTATTATTCAGACTGTGTGTACGGATGTGTTCAAAACTGGTCCAGTGAATCAGACACCTCCCCTCAAAACTCCTAACCACTGATTAAAATTCCAGAGCTCCAGCAGTGCTGCCCTGCCACTGTCATGGGACACCAACCAAAATTAACAACCTCTGGTAGCTAGTCAATCATCAGTCAAATGCTCATGATACACTAATGCAACACAAATTGTCCATCACTTCTGATGCACTTGCTATGACCAGAGAGCATGTGATTCTTGGTAGCATGCCAGTAGTTTATTTTACAGTCCTGTTTCGCATGAACATACTATGTAGGCCACTTTGTAATGCCACTAACTAGGTACTAACCCTGAATGTAGCCCTAAACCTTATGTGGTTACCTTACACTACTCAGTACTTGTGTAGTTAAGTACACTGTAAGTACATTAAAAGTGCACGTAGAGTAAAATAAAAGTACAACCTGATACTTTTTCTTTTTAATTATTAATTTAAAAAGAAAATTTGCACCAACAGACACTGTCCAGTCTGTTATGCATTCAGCAACAAACAGACAACAATAAACTGCTGAAAATATTCCTATTCCATAGCATACACTACCAATTTTAACACAGTAAATATATAGGCAATTTCACACTTACAATCCTGCGATTATGATGTCCCCAGAGATCGCACATAATCACAGATGTGCTAATAAAGCAGACCACCAGAATATTGCGATATTGACGATTCTTTTATACAACAGAATAAACACAAAACTTATATTTAATAACTTACATTTTATACACAATATTGCCTTTTACCGTCACTTTGTCTATTTGTGCTTCACCAATGAAAATAGCTTTAAAGAAGAGCACAAAAAATGTGCAGATTAGCCAAATTAACCACTGAGCAAGCAATGCACAAAAAAAAAATCCTGAAAGAATGTGAGTTGTTGAATGAATAATTTGGGGCAATGACCCACTGGCTGTGTTGGAAATCGCCCTATACCCTTCAATAGGGTACTAATGGACAGCCATTTATAATTGTGTCTGAAATTATAGTGGACATTTTAATAAGTGCACTCATTCAATCCCACAGTGCACTGCAATAACGAGTGCACAACCGATGTACGCTCAACGGCTAGAGAATACCCACAATGCACTGTGCCGAATTAATTTCTTGCGTCTGACCAGAAGATGGTGGCCGCAGCTGCTAGTCCAAAGTGGCTACAGCGTAATATCATACATACAGGTATAAATTCCTTTTAAATTGATTATTAAATTGTGTAATGATGGACTCATCACGCAGCCAATGAAATTCGAGGACCAGAACTAACTGTTGGTAAAAGGTCACAGCTAAAATAATTTAAAATACATGTTGTCTAGACTATAATATCAGGTCAAAATGTTTGATTCCTGCACTCACATAAGGTGAATATAAGGTCACTGTGAACTACAAGGCCAAAGACAATCATTTTTAAGACATTTTTTTTAAACAAATCACCCATGATCTGCCTTCATCCCTATAGCAAACAGACCATGCGTTACAGCAGAGAAGGTGGATGAGAGATCTTAAAACGCAAGTTTGCAGAGAACAAAAGCACTGCAAAAAAATCAATTTGGTTTTGGCACATTGTAATTGCATTAATCCTTAAAGCTCATCTCATTGGAGTTAAGCCTTCTGCACTGATCTCATGTGTGGACTGACTCTGGTGCACAGTCCCATGGAGAAAGCCATTGTTCAACACGCATACGTTAGCATAATATTAGGCCTTGATCCTCTGGTGTGTCTGTGGGCAGAGTTGGATTCTCCCAGGTTTCATTAGGCAGAGAAACCATGCCTGGTGCCTAAAACTTTACTGAATACAATATGATCTCCAACTGTGAGAATCCACAGGACCTACGAATGTCACGGTACCAAAGTTTCAGTAGTCTGTACATGATACCATTCTTAAAATTTTACGGTTCTTCTCTGTACCAATTTTAGTACCACAGCAAAATCAGTTTGAACTATTTTTCCAATTTATTTAACTATTTGAAGAAAATATTAAATTAAATTCAATTACTTTATTATTTATGACAGTAAAATTCTGAAAGCATGGAAGGGTCGATGCTTATTAAAGGCTAGAGGCGGAGTTTATCGGTGTTATGGAACGTTATGATCTGAAGCAAGATGCACATTTCACTTTTTATATCGCAAAAAAACAATCTCTTAAATTTGATGAAATTTTATATCGCTGCTTGAAATGGAGAATCGCCTGTACTGGTCTGTCGAAAATTAAAAAAAAGTTGCGGGTGCAGTATCGGACAAGGCGATTAAAACACAATGGTCAAAGCGGAGTTCAGAGAAGGAACTTGCCATGGTTCGACTCTGATGGAAGGTGTGCTGGGTCACCGTCCCTCTGTTAGTGGCGACTCGAGAGACAATCGGGACAATATCGCAGCCACGGCCGGTGAGTTAATATACATGCTATCTTCATAACTTAAAAAATAAATTAATTCATAAAACCCGCTGAAATGGGTTGGGTTGTATGACGTTTGATCCAGAAAGGCGTGTTAGGGGCGGGGTTTAGGGCAGCGCTGTGGGGCTACTGGCCCGGCAGTGGAAACGCAAGCTCGTGCTTGAGGCCTGAGGCCACAGGCTCGGCTCGCTGTTAGCTCTGGCCCAGCCCTAGCCCGGCAGTGGAAACGCGGCTAGTGTGTGTGTGGAGAGAGAGGTAACTTAACGTTAACTGAAACCGCGCGTATGCACCATTCATTCACACAGAGACAAGCAGAACATGCAGGGTCAATATTTAAATAGTCTTTCTGCAGTTTAATAAACACAGACACCACATCAGCAGCGACGCCGGTCGCCATGTCTCAGCGCTTTCATGAAGAAGACGGAACTTCACGCCCTTCGTTCACGCATGTGCATCCAAGAACCGGGTTCTAACCGGTAACCCGGTACCTACGATACTTGGTACCATGACGTTTAAAATTTTTTAGTACTGACTTGGTACCGAAATACCAAATATTATGACAACACTATCAGGACTCAAAGAGAGTTGCCTCAAAGAACAACTGTTCTTATATTGCATAGCCCTAAACATAAGCCAAAATGAGCATGAACCACTTGTATATTGAATACTGGTTTGCGCAAATTAGTAGTGCTGAGTAGTTTTCAATTTACTCACCCCTATGTCATCCAAGATGTCCATGTCATTCTGTCTTCAGTCGAAAAGAAATGAAGGTTTTTGATGAAAACATTCCAGGATTTTCTCCATATAATGCACTTTACTGGGCACTAAACGGATCAAGGTTCAAAAGACAGTTTCAGTGCAAACTGTTCAAAGGGCTTTAAACGTTTTCAGACAATGAATAAGGGTCTTATCAAGCGAAACAATCGCTCATTTAAAAAAAATAACAAAGTTTAAGTTTTATAAGCTCAAATGGTTGCTTTGCTCTGCAGACTTTGAGACAAAAAGAGGACTAAAACGAAGATCAACATCTTTTGAGATGCAGAGCTCCACGTCCGTGACTAACTTCGACTTGACAGAGACGCGAGTGTTGCATGTTACTTTATTAGACAGGTGAGCAAATGTACATAAAACTAATCAATGCTATTTAGTTCAACATGATGAAAAGTTAGAATAGAATCTGTATGTTATTCTCTAATGTTGATCTAGCTTAGTCGCATACAGCCAACAAACAACTTAACTAACAACTCAACACACTCAAAAGCCGTTTAGTGTGATAGTGTAACTGTTAGAGCAAGTGAAACAGCGCTGCGTTTCATTCATCTAATAAACTGACCTGTGTGAGTAGCAATAAAGCACTTGCGAGTAGTTCGGTAGAATGAATGTCGTCATTCCTCTATATCGCGGGCACTCACATTGCATGTGGCGCTGATATCTGTCTCTCATTAGCAATGGTGCCCTGCTTCACACCACAGTCATGATAAAAACATCAATGTATTCACTCATCCAAAAAAGATCCATAATTCCGATTAATGTGGAATATAGGTCATTAATATATGCTTTTGTTATTGTATGAGGAAGCGACCCCTGGTGGCGAAAAATCTTGCATATTGTACCTTTAAGTCTAAAATCATAAATCATGTGAAAATGTAAGCAAACATTTAATAAAATGCTGTTTTTTTTGTAAACAAACACCACACACAAAAATGGTGCAAATGTTCACCTCTAGTTCTTGATTTACATCCTGCACTACTCCTCGCCATAATTGTTAGAGACAAATGACAGATCAGTAAAGAACATCACAACCCATCAAGGGGCAACATGACGAACCTTTATGACAAACTGATTCCTTTTGATAAATAAAGAATGTAGCTGTCTGTGACCTCATGCACTTGGCTCCATTAGTAACTGTACATTTGCTACTTGGCAAGCTTTTTGCATTCCTCCTGATTCTGTACCAACTCTGTCTGATGTGGTCAATTAGTCAAGATTGAATATCAGTGCTGGCTGGCCAACAATAAAGCAAAATGGGAAACTTGTCCAGAGCAAAATATTCTCCATTTCAAAGGTTAAACACAATCTCAGGATTTACAGAAACAAGAATATTTTATATATATGTGTGTGTGTGTGTGTGTGTGTGTGTGTGTGTGTGTGTGTGTGTGTGTGTGTGTGTGTGTGTGCGTGCGTGCGTGCGTGCGTGCGTGCGTGCGTGCGTGCGTGCGTGTTGCATAAAGTTGTGTTAAATAAAGTTGTGTTGCAATGCTCAGAGGCTTAGTGAACTGAAAACATAGGATGTTCTTCAAACATTAATACACACAGGATAAAGAAAATTGGATTTGCTTACTGCATTGTGATCCCCCAGTGGTTTTTCAATCAGTGTCCCAAATATGGTAGGCTACAAAAGAAAGCAGAAAATCAATCAATCATTAGAGGAACACAAAAGTTGACACACAGTTCATGAGCAAAGTGCAACAAGATAAAGTTTCCTTTTAAGTTAAATGAGGATGTAAACATCACATGATTCAGACGGTTCATAATAAAGGTTGTATCAGGGATTTCAGGCCCAAACTTAAATGATCACATTCATTAATCTTTCCTAACGATCCGCTTGCTGCCCGCCCCATAAGCAGGCTGTCAAAAAACGCATCTCTGTAGGCAGCCTAGGCTCTGAGATCTGCACACAACACAAAATGGGTACAACCACCACTAAAATCAAAATAAACAGTGTTCTAACCAATCACCGATTGTTCGTTTTTGCTTTGCACGGCGCCTGTGCGTGAAGTCAGAGCTGAAGAATAAGCCAGCGTCCATCAACCCTATGATATCAACGTGACCAGGGGCCTCATGTACAAAAACTTGCGTCGAATTCATACTAAAACATAGCGTACGATCAAAGGAAACGTCTTTTATGTGCGTACGCATAAAAAAACAGATGTTTAATGTCTGCGTACGAAGGATCCCACGCATATTCTCTTTGTACATCCCAATTAACGTAAAATTGAGTGCACATGCACGTGCATAACGCCCCACCCAGTCTCCTCCCTCAATTAAATTAATTTCAATATGGTAATAGTCCAATTTGGCAAAAGAAACCTGCAAGAAAATGGCTAAAGAAACGAAATTTCACTGAAAATGTCTTCTATGTGAATATATGTGAAAGTGTAATTTATTCCAGTGATCAAAGCTGAATTTTCAGCATCATTAATTGTCTTCAGTGTCACATGATCCTTCAGAAATCACTCTCATATGATGATTTGATGATCAAGAAACATTTATGATTATTATCATCAGTGATGATCAGCTGTGCTTCTGCTTCATATTTTCATGGAATCCTTGATATAGTATTTTCAGGATTCTTTAATGAATAAAAACTTAAATCAAACACATGTAGAAATCTTATAATTTTTTGTATTACTTAAAATATTACTTTCTTTTTTTACCTTTACTGACCGAATTGATGAAGTTTATTTTTTAATCCTAGTTAAGCCAACGCTGCCATTGCTAGACGGGTTTGCACTTGCTCTATGTTCTTACTTAATTGCATAGAATATTTTAATAAGACTTGTGTGACATAATTTGTAATTGATACATTATTTGACATATTATTAAGCAATATCTGACAGCTGGTGGTGTAGATAGAACAATTCGTAGTGTAATGTTTGCCACTTCACTTTATTGCCTCTAGGAGTCGCCAAAGAGACAAAAATCAAGGCAAATGTACGTACGCCAGACATGAAGTTTACTTGGAGGAACGCACATTCTTACGTTAATTTCACTGTTACTACATCTGGCCGCGAATGTGAAAACTGGCGTACACCGTGTTTTTGTACGTACGCAGTGTTGATACATGAGGCCCCTGATACATTTAACATGGACGAGGCAATCCCCAAGAAGAGGAGGATTAGGGCGAGGGAATACCGTTGTTTTTCGTCAAAGAAATGAATAATAATCGGGAAGGCTTTTGAATGGTGGAGAGAACTCAAAGTACTGAAAATGTTTAAAATCGGATGCTGAGGTTGCACTGTTTCTTCTGGACAGGTGAGTAGCTTCTAGTGCTAAATTTTTTGTATGTGAACTGTGTGTGAAAATATAATTCTTTTAAAATTATGACTGAAACGCGACTTAACTTGGATTGCTATAGCGAATATCAGATTGTACTGATTTAGTGTGTGAGTTTTCATGATGCACGAAACGGGAGGGGGGGATGCAAACAAACTTGGTTTGTTTGGGATCTTGCTTCAAACACAAACAGAAGTGACATCCCCCACAATTGCTGATACAACCTTTAAGCAAAGCCAGAAAAGCTTTTAAGACAGATTTTAGAGAAAATATTGTGTCAAATACACAGTTCCTTGTTTTTATAATAAATTTCTATTAAAGCTTAAAATGGTTGACCATTGCATTATTGTTTGCCTTTAACTGAGCTTTGAATAATGATTTTTTAATCAGATATTACACACACTTGCACACAAGTATATTTTTTTACTTCAAAGCCAATTCTGGCATCCAAACAATATCATGGACCCTATTCTAGTATCTAAATAATTCCCAATGCTTAATGCATTGTGTCGTGATACTGACACATGACAAATTGCAAAAGTGGCAAGATGAACAATAAAACTGGCAAGAGAGATTGTTTTAAGAGCTTTATTGAACCGTTTCATAATTAAGCCATCATTATGGCCAAAATCAACCTTTTCCAGAGAATAATTAATAAATCAGACTGATTACTGCAGTGTCACTGCAGTGGAGAAATATTCCACAGTACAAGTTTTCCTGGGGCTGTTGTCCAGAACGCAGGACGCTTCCAAATCTAACAACCCTGGTGATATTTAATGACTGTGGTTGAGGAATAATGACTATAATAAAATAGCGGAATTCATTACTTGTGTGAGCAGGTGTCTATGTCAAGATAAATGGAAATTGTGTGACAGATGAAAAAGAAGCTTGTTTGGCTAATTAAAGTCTAGACCTTCAAATAACAAATGAGACAAAATGGCAGAATGCATCTCGCCCTGCAAGTCCATCGGTCAGTGATCCAAAGCAATTAACAAAACAACAGTACTGAGTTACAGCACCCGCTGGCTCCGGCAGAGAATGAGAAAATGACAGAATAGGCAGCAAAGCAAGTCATGCATGTAATTAAAACCATTCCATTAATACAACGACTGGAATCATAATGGGCTACACTAACAATCCTTCTTCCCTAACAAACTACTTGAGTTGCAAGTCCTGTCTTGCATTTTTTGTAGTTGGCTGGGTCAAAAGGTAATCCATGTTGACTTAATCAGAAGGATGTTTGGAGTTTGGCACAGCTGGAAAGAATGTGATCTCATGTATAATCTGAGGGCTGAATCATTCATCGGCCTATTAATTATAATCCGTCTTCTGTTCCACATCCTGTTTTTAATGCTACATTTTTCAAGCTCAGAATTTAATTATAACACTTTAAAACCAAGTTAATGCAATATCTAAAATGAAATAACAATAATCAATATATTTACGAACTTACTATTGTGTTTTTAAAGATTAAATCGGAATTGGACTTAGATAACAGCAAAGGTAATTTAACTGCAAAAATAGGAGAAAAAGAGCATTATTAAAAGAGCACAATTAAATATCCACCAATACAAATAAATTAAAAAATCTCTAGTATTGACTGATAAGTAATATGGTACCAATATATTACAGTTACAAAAATATTTGTAAATTATCATTAATCTATATTAATAACTGCTGTAACGATTTGTGGTGTTTAGTTCATGATATCTAGTGTATGAATGTTTAAAAAAGAGTCATAGCCTATTCCAAAGTGTTAACAAATGCGTGGAGGGACTAACTTCCGGCCAACATGCCTGGCTTAACCACGAATTTCAGTAACCTCCAAGTGTGCTACTCCACATTAACCGCTACAACTGGGTGGTACCAACAGCAGAAGGAATAACCATGGGTTGATCAATCTACCCAATTCTCTTCACAGCAGCCTTATGAGGTCATCCTAGTAAGAGAGAAGACAGATGGGTAAAGACACAGATCACGGCCAGCAGGGCAGCGACTTCCGGCCATCAGATGCTACATGGGATGGCGCGCCACCACACTCCTACAGACAGCAGCGTGCACTCGCAGACTCCTAAAGAGATTTGAGGGACTGTTGACATGGGCCAGGATGAAGATAAAGCCATTGAAGTCTCACAGTGTCTCGATCCGCAAAGGAGCAGGGAGAGCAACAACTCCTTCACAGTGACGAGGAGCAAGGAGATTCCACGCCTGAGAGAACAGCCGGCGAAAAGCTTGGGAAGGCCATACACAGCTGACCTGTTAGACAAAACATGGCGGTCTATGTGACGGCACCACTCACTGCTGGTCTGAAGAAGATTGACCAAAGCCCTCTCCCTGGCAAGTTTAAGGTCTGGTGCTACCAGTTCACCCTGTTCCATCGCCTCATGTGGCCCTTAAAGCTATGTGACATCCCCTCTTAAGCAGCCCTGAAGATGGATCCTAAGGCGAACAATTACATCCGGAAGTGGCTAGGCCTCCCACGATGCAGTGTCACGGTCAGTCTATTCGGAAGGAAGCTCCTTAAGACTTCCGCTGAAAACCATACTGCTTGGGCTATAAACTGGAGAAGGCGAGACTGCTGTTGAAACTTAAAAAAATTCAGCTGATCCAGTGGTAAAGAGAGACAAAGTCAGGAGCCATTCATTCAAGTCAGAACAGGAAGAAGATGGGACGCATCAGCAGGCATTAGACCAGGCCATAACCCGGCTGAAACATCAGGATTTAGTAGGGGCAGTGCAATATGGTACGGTAGGTTTTGGATGGCGACACCACCCAAGCCATGGTCCAAAGCCTCGAGGGAGGAAAGGAAACAGCTAGTGATTTCGGAAGTAAGAAGGGGGTAAGAGGAGGGCTACAAGGTCATGGCAGTAACCCGAATCTCAGCAAGGCAGATGGACCACCTGGGAGGCGGTCACCGACAGGTCCATCACATGGTCTGATCTACGGAAATTGTCCTAAGCAAGGCTATGTTTCTTGATCAGAACCACATGACACTCTCCCAAGCCCCCAAAATTTGCACCGCTGGTACAAAAATGAGCCCTGCCGGCTTTGCAGCCATCAATGTCCCAGCCTCCAGTACATCCTCTCTAGCTGCAAGACTGCGTTGACCGAGGTGCACTACGGATCACGACAGAGTATTGCGAAAGCTAGCAGAAGCCATTGAAGACACGCAGGCTTGAAGTGAACCGTGCAAGCCCATCAACATCACACCCGCCCATCCAGTTTGTTAGACAAGGGGGAGAGGCACTTAGTGGCACAGTAAAATTGGTACTTGCTGACACCTGGAAGGGAGTGGGCCCTCAGAGCTGACCTGGATCACTAGTTGAAGTTCCCTCAGGAGAGTCCTCAAAGAGCTGGCAGAAGAGGCAGAGCAAAGGAGCTTTTGGGTCTGGCTCCGTAGACAGGACAAGGCTTGGGGGAAAGATGGATCCTAATGCTGACTGCAGGGGGCTGCAGGGGGCGGCAGGGAGACGTCCCTGTCGTTGCTCCACCACCCGAAAACATTGAAACATCAGTGAAGGGTGGCTCCTGGCTGATGACCCTGCAGCCGGACCAAAGGCATTGGCGGAAGTGTGTCAGGCAGAAATGCCTTGCAGGTGATCTCACCTGTGCTTACAATTATCATTAATTTGAATTAATAACTGCTGTAAAGATGTGTGGTTTTAGTTCATGATATCTAGTGTATGAATGAATGTTAAAAAAGAGTCCTATTGCGAAGTGTTAACAAATGCATGTAGGGACTAACTTCAGGCCAACATGGCTCTTAATGCTTAGAGGACTTGGCTTTAACACAGTGTGTTTGCTTCAACAACTGCCAAGCATGTCCGGGGCTGCTCTAAGGCAAGATTCAAGTTTTCCAGTAATCTTCATAATCTTCAACCATGCAAACAACACAGTCTGAAGGGCAGAACGGGAACCTGGCATCCTCATGTGCCAGAAACCAGACATTTCACACTCAGTTTGCTCACTGGAACATCAGTCCCTGGCACTGAAGGGGCCAAACCGTGTCTACTGAGGTTTCTGCTTTAATGGAAACACTGGGGGAATCCATGCTGCTGCCACAGGTGCACCAGACCCATCTCAATCACACAGATGATTGCGTTTTCTGTCACAGTGCTTGTGTGTGAAAAACAGATGCTCACCTACATGTTATCTAAAGAAAATTGCATTCCCTATAATTCAAAGAATTAACTCTGAAAATATAGTGACAAACATCATGAAATCATTCCCCTTCAACTTCCAATTAAAGATTCAAAACATAAATTCAACTCATTAGGTTCATTATTAGTTTAAGGCACAACTATTGAGCCAATGCATGAAACAGCTGGTGGCCGCTTGTGTGTGTTTTAATAAATTATTGATGTGATTGCTTTTAAAAATGTGAACCTTGAGCAAACTTAGTGGGCTGAAGTGGAATTTACTCTATACAATGTTAATGGAATAGTAAAAAAGGGGTAAAAGGTCAAAGAGAGATTTCTCAACTGAATGGATGTCAAGTTGTTTAGACTTTAGACAGACAGATCTGAATCAATGCTCTGCATTGACTTATAAATCTCTGTCTGGGTGCAGACAGCTGAAGGATGTGTGGCAGGTCAAGCCTGAAGTGTTGTATCTCTTCTGGAATTCAAACCTCATTTAGCAATGCAATCGTGCCACTCAAACTGAACATATTTCCAAAACCATATGAGTAGAGAATAAGCTAAGTGCTGGAGCCTGGTGTTTAGAGCAGAAACAGGCCCATTTAAAGGTGCACTTAAATATAGTATTTCTACAATGGCATCAGTAAGAAAACATTTGGGTCTTCTGTGGGCATAATGCAAGACTACAAACCACATCAACTACAAAGAACACCCACTGACAATAGCCACGTGAAATGATATGACTACAAGTTACACCCAACTATCAACCACACCATCTGCGAAAACAATACCGACAGCTGATTGGTCAGAGAGAATCGTCACCATTCACTGCGTAATCATTGCACATGCCAGATGGAGTATGCAGAATATCCCCGCTCTTTTTAAATAATTTGGCCAGATATAGTTACTAAACTTACTAATATTATTATGGCAACTCGGAAGAATACGGCGTGGTCAAACGAGGAGGTGCAGACTTTTCTTTGTTTGGTTGCCAAAGAGAGGATCCAGCGAGAGCTTGAACGAAAGGCATCGCGATGAACGACTCGGGTACTATTTGTGGCGGCACTGTCTGCAATGGAAAACGGAGCGAAAAGCAAGTCGAGTCGGAGTCTGGTACTGGTAATGGAAAGCGCCATTTGACATTATAGTGTCCACTTTGGGCGTTAGGACCCACATAGATCCCCTACTTGCCTCACTAACACCTCTTCCAGCAGCAGCCTGGTTTTCTCAGGAGGTCTCCCATTCAAGTACTAACCAGGCTCAGCACTGCTTAGCTTCAGTGGGGAACCAGTCTTGGGCTACAGGGTGATATGGCTGCTGATGATAACACATTTGATGTGGGCTTGTAATCACAATTAAAACCCAAAAAAGAGGTAAATTTGCAAGAGTCTTATATGCCACTTGACATGCATTCCTGCGAGCACATTTTTAAAGACCATAATTAGTTCCAGTTAAACACATACACAATAAGATGTATTGTAAGGTGTCAGACAGGGAATCTCACATGGGTCAGTTACCACAGGTTGCTGTAATAATGTCAGCTCTGGCCAGGCAGCAGCAGACATCTAATGAAGGCAGCAGGAGCTCTGTGCCAAGCTTATTAAACTGACCATCCCATTCTTAATCAGCTGGAGTAGAGATCCGTGCGTGAACAGCACAACTGCATGTGGTGGCCATAATGAGGGTCTGTTAATCTCATGCTCTTGTGACATGAAACGGAGAAAATCAATAGTTTTCCTGTTGTTAGCATATCCGCATAGCATGTTCATGTAGAGCGGAGGCCTGATTTATGCGGCCAAGCAGACATGACGGGTCAATGCAGTTACCATTGTTGCAGCAACCTTTGGTAGTAATGTATAGTTTTTTTGTGCATGCTGTCATTTTAATGTATAAAGATGTTGCAATGGCGTGCAGTGATGATGTGCTTTCATTTTACTCGTGTTTGCACCAAAAAAAACAACTCACATCACATTTTCTAGTCGATTTTTAGTTTACTTATTTATATAGTTGCTACTTTTGAATTTGAACTTGGCAACTGTTAAAAGAAATTATGTTCTAGTATACGAGTTGCGATGTAGTTATTAATGAAATCCATACATACTACATCCGACCATGTTGTCATTATCATGTGGCTCTCCAGCACAGTGCTACTCCTTCTTCCGTGACCTCATGTTGAATAGTTAACGCGCCAACAGGAATGAGCCCCGTCCGAAAATCTCTGAGCCGGAAACAGTACAGTAGGTCGTGACTTTGGGCTACCACATACTAAGTCCTGGGTCCTGTTTTCGCACGTGCCAGCAGTAGGGAAGTTTTCAGTTTAAGATGCAGCCAGTGGTCACCATTATTTAAAAGCACGTGATCAGCACAAAGATCCAATCATGATGCCATCACATCTGACTTCTCTCAATTTCTTCAGATACGCTGTACCAAAACCCACTGGTGATGCCTGTGCAGTTTGGGAAAATCGCAGTCGATGTACAGAGCAATTCTGGCATCTAATTATACCAAAATCACATTAATTTCCCATTGCGCAGTCACAAGATTTTTTTGATGCGCATAGTGGAAATTTGGTGTTTCCATCATGCTATGTTCACATGTTTTTCTCAACCAGTATAAAACATTTATCGTTCCTGAGATTGAGCACATATGTTTGGTAACAGCTTTTCAGACATTCTACTAACTATAAGTAACTTTGCAACTACATGTCAACTCTCAGTCATTAGAGTATTAGTAGACTGTCTGCTTAATATCTGCTAATACATTATTTTGTTGGTCCCCCAACAGGCATTAAGTAACTTGTCAACTACAAGTCAACTTATTCTCCAAACCCAGAAAACCCTAACACCTAACCATTACTTACCAGTGTACTACAGCCTACTAATACTCTAATGAGAGTTAGTTGACATGTAGTTAAAAGGTTATTATAGAGTTACTCTCACAGGGATTTCAGTTGCCCCAGCGCCTGTGATGAGAAGACCAACGCCTGTGAAGAGACGGCTAACGTCGGCGATATGTTATGGCAACGTTCTTTATATATAGACAATATTTATATTTAATATTTATGTGTTAAACAAGTACGTGAATGTACGAGCCTAGAGGTAGTAAACTGGTCCGGACTGAGCCTAGGGTTCTCCCAGGGTTTTCCCTCCCATCCCAATCTGATTTGAGTTTTGGTCCCTTGCCACTGTTTGCCTTGCTTTTGTCTTGCTTAGTTGGGTTTTTTAATATTTATAGTATTATTGATCTGTTTTTGTACTACTTTCATGCTATCACTGTGAAGCTGCTTTGAAACAATCAGTATAGTGAAAAGCGCTATATGAAATAAATGTGACTTGACTTGACTTATAGTTAGTGGAATGTCTAAAATGGACTATTGAAATAAAGTGTCACCCACGTTTATCATGTGCATTTTTATCAAGGTATTTATTTTTTATTAGATATATATTTATACTAATAATTGTATTTATTTGTATTCAATATTCCAAAAATGCACATAAAAATAACTAGAATAGAAACAACTAGTGTCACTAGAAAACAAGTGATTTATACACTTCTTTGAGGTCATGTTTCATAATACAGTTATTACAGAATATCATAATACAGTTTTATTTTTGAACTGGATTATTTTCTCACCGCAGAGGAAACAACCCTTCTGGTGTGACCTATAGATAATCCACTTACTATATATTAATATAAAAAAAAAGAGATTTGATCATTCAAATGCCAAAGATTGAAGCGTGTGCTTTATCCTTTCATCCTCACAACTGCAAATCATGAATCTTTTCCCATTTTTCCCATTAAAGAATCCTGGTTTCCACAAAAAGATTAAGCAACACAACTGTTATCAACAATGATAATAAGAAAAGTTTCCACCAAATTTCTGAAGGATTATGCGACACTGAAGATTGGAGTAAATGATACTGAAAATTCAGCTTTGCCATCACTGGAATAAATTATGTTTTCAAATATATTCAAATAGAAAACAGTTGTTTTTAATCTGCAATAATATTTCACAATATTGCTATTTTACTGTATTTTGGATCAAATAAATGCAGCATTGGTGAGCATATAAGAGACTTCTTTCAAAAACATTACAAAACATCACTGACCCCAAACAGCCCATTCAGTATGTCCCTATAATATGTTTTCATCATTTGTGTTCTCCCGTAACTAACGTGAAGTCATCACAAAGTAAAGTTTTATGCTGATATTTTCCAAACCCCCATTTTGAGAACTTTTTTTTCATCTTACTTTTTTTGTAATCTAACTTCATGATCCTGTCAAAGCATAAAATATGCAGGTATAAAACTCTTTTTTTTCTTGATAAGTGAAAATATGTTTTGACCATACAGGTATAAAGCATGCAAACCCTCCACTGGTACAAAAAAGGAGTGAGCTCATAAAGGAAAGGGTGCAACCAAAACACAAGCACAGTCCAAGGAGCCTTTTGATATCAAAGAAAACCACACAATGAAACACGAGACCCAATTTTCATGCTGGTCTCATTCACTCATCTCAGGGCCACAGTCTTACCTTCAATGAAAACAAAATCTTTTTATTTCTGTAAACGTCAGATTTCACTGGTTCTAACTGTAATTCTCACTGAATAAATAGCCCTTCATGTCACTTTTTAAATGAAGTGCTTTGTAATTTGGCTCTACACAAAAGCTTTTGCAACATGATCCATCTCCACAATCCCATCAACGCTGTCTTCCTGAACTCAGCTGCTTGTCTCAAAATAACAATGGCATCAAATGCATAGTATCAAGAGTTCAAGATAAACCCAGTCGACCTTGGGTGCAGGCTGAGCCTGGGCACGACTGCCTCTGAGAACAAGTGGAGCACATGCTGACAAAAAGAGAACCTGAATTTCGGAAGATGAAAGTCATGTTTAAGCATTCCTAGACGCACTCTTCAGAAGGACTCGTGACTCTATGCGTGCAAGGATCAAAGCCTCGCCTCCAGTGCCGAGTTGATGGCGGAGTGTGTGGAGTGTGGGGGCTATCGAGGTCCCTGTGTTAATGGGGACTGGGAAGAGCTCTGGACTTTGATGGAGAGCTTGTGCCTGATCCCCATCACTGCTGCATTGTCTGAAGGGCAGGGACAGTGGATCAGGCTACAGTCTTGCTATATGGGACTGCTTTGGTGTCATGCTGTTCATACAGGTGTAAAAAAAGACCTTCTTTCGTTAGACAGGTGATGTCATGAGACTGACTGATGTGAGAAGAGATTAGATGTTCCTTTCATACAAAACCAATTCATTTTCTTCGTAAAATACTAATATTCAGCCTGAAGTTTGTTTCACCACTTTTTGTCATAATGTACACAGTGCTATACACTACCGGTCAAAAGTTTAAGGTCGGTAAGATTTTTTGTGTTTTTAAAAGAAGTCTCTTCTGCTCACCAAGGCTGCAATTTTTTGATAAAAAATACACAAAAAACACAGTTATATTGTGAAATATTATGACAATTTAAAATGACTTTTTATGTTAATATATATTTAAATGTAATTTATTCCTCTGAAAAAAAGCTGAATTTTCATCATTCATTACTCCAGTCTTCAGTGTCACATGATCCTTCACATATCACTCTAATATGATGATTTTATGCTCCAAAAACATGTATGATTATTATCCATGTTGAAAACAGTTTTTTACATTTTTATTTCAGGATTCTTTGATGAATAGAAAGTTCAAAAGAAAACAGCTTTTATCTGAAATGGAAAGCTTTTGTTACATTAAACACTACCCTTTAAAAAGTTTGGGGTCAGTAAGAATTTGTATTTTATTTTTGGGGGAAATAAATAAGAAATCAATACTTCTATTCATCAAGGATGAGTTACATTGATCAAAAGTTACAGTAAAGACATTTATAATGTTAGAAAAGATTCTAATTAAATAAATGCTGTTCTTTGAACTTTCTATTCATCAAAGAATCCTGAAATAAAAATGTAAAAACTGTTTTCAACATGGATAATAATCATACATGTTTTTGGAGCATAAAATCATCATATTAGAGTGATTTGTGAAGGATCATGTGACACTGAAGACTGGAGTAATGATGCTGAAAATTCAGCTTTTTTTCAGAGGAATAAATTACATTTTAATATATATTAACATAAAAAAAGTCATTTTAAATTGTCATAATATTTCACAATATTACTGTGTTTTTTGTGTATATTTTAATCGAAAAATTGCAGCCTTGCCAAAGACTAGAAAGTAGAAAATGAATCATTCATAGGATTGAAGATTGCGCATCGACTTATAATTTCTACACAAAAAAAGCTACATTTCATTTAGATTGTATGTACACAGATTTGTCTTACCACATTTTAATGCAAGTATTGCTCTGTTCAGGAGGGCACAACTACCTCTTTAGTTTAATTAATATGTGTTAGAGAAAACTGTCTGGAAATTGTTTCTCAGATGAAAATGATGTATTGCCATATTAACATTACAGCTAAAATGAAACAGTATATAAAGTTCGCAATACTGTTTTAAGAGATCAGGTGTGTGTTACAGTGTATATAAACGTATGTTTGGTAATGTTTGGTGATGGGAAAATATCACTTGATATTTCCTGCCTCAGGGTAACTGCAGCATAAGCTCCAAAATCAATACCATACAAGACATAACACAGGCAAACAAATAAAGAACATACCGTTGTTTTAGTGACATGCCTCAGTCCGATGTGTGGCTGACTCCTGCACTGTTGAGGAAAAAAAAGAAATTTATTCTTCTAGTACAAACACAGAGACAGAACAGTTGTGAACACAAATCAAACATGGCAACGCAGACACAAAGGTCATTTGATCAGGAACATTCTAAAACTCTGCACAACACGGTTTTTCTTCATTTGAACTGATAACAACTTGGACGTGATTCAACATGATATGGATCACGGAAATAATAATTCTTGTGTAAGCAGCTTTTTAAACTCTGTTAACTAATGGTTTCTGTCTCAGTAAATGCAGAAATTGTAGAGGACCTTGTCCTCACATTTCGGAGGTAGAGGACAGGACTTACTTTAGAAAAAACAGGCAACTCCTGCTAGATGCAAGTGAGATATAAAACACCAACTTATAGTTTTCACCCTAAAAATACAAGAGAAAAAATAAATGCCATATTTTTGAATACTATTATTTCGAGACCTAATGTAAAAAAAGGACAATAAACATCATGTTTTATGTTTTATGATGTGTTCATGTTCCTAGAGGCTTGACTACACTACCGAACAAACAGGCCGGCGCTAATCATGGTAGCAGAAGACCATGCCCCTTCCCAATGAGATAATAATTCATGAATTGCACACACGGTCCATTTGCCATCCACTGCGAAAAGTATCAGAAACATTTGATCGCAGGAAGCCATGCCCCTCCCCTCTCCTTGGAAATATTGAATGATCAAAAGGATTATTGGCCCTGGCTTTGACAACAAATTTGAACAAACACTTGGCACTTCTCAACTTTGTAAACAATTACAGAGAAATCCGAACATCATAGACATGAACGACTAGAGATCACACATTGCTAGTCTCTAGTCATTTCGCACAACACAAACACAGAAACTTGTGTGGTGAAACACTGCATGTTGCATTTCAAACATGACATGTAAAGGCCAACAAGCTTGGATTTTCTTTCCAAAGACAGTCTGCAGTCCTTTACTTCACCAGCTGCATCAACACACACAAAAATACCTGACTCAAATCATGATGCCTCCTCACAAAATCAAAAATGAATCTCATATACTCTCTCTTACATCACACACAGACAAGCCGCTCTAACAAACCTCACTCAATGAGCGGTCTGAACATTAAGGTTCTAACACTGACCTGAACCAGATACCACCATTATCAACTGGGACAAAGCAATTTAACTGATGATTTTGCCAAGCTATTCAGAGTAAGATGTGTTCGGCTGATGTAGACAAAACATGGTGCACTGGGGTAACAAGACCTACCTGCAACCCATTAAAGAATGGCCTTTTTCAGGCAAGAGTTAAAATTCAATTGACCTAATGAGGCGATATAAAATGAAAAGAAAGTACCATCTGAATTCAAATCAATACAGATCGCACAGAAAACTGCTGCTCATGTTAAATTCATCAGTAATACCTGCATATAAGGCAAAACATGCACAAATCATGAAGAGAGGACAGAACAATCCAAACAGAAACCATGCCACAATAAGTGTTCTTCATTATGAGGGAGGCCGGTTTGCCTGAGTTGCCACAGCAGCCTGCCTCGGAGCAAGTTTCTGGGCTGGTACCACAAGGAATAACTTGTCACATCTCCATTGTGTCTCTGCTGCCTGAGAGGTTAAACGCCTCCTCTAGTCTAAGTAACGCATCTGAGCGCTTGTGTGTGGGAGGTAAGTTTATGACATAAGAACACAGAGACGTTCGCCCAGGTTTCTTCCTTCAGTTGCCCAGAGGGACCAGTTGCACAAAAGGCTTACGATGGTCGTCCTCACGGTCAGGCCTGTGGACAAAACTTAACGACTGTAAGGGCCAATTGTGAACGGAATTTGATACTTATCAAAGCGCTCTGTGACGTCACCCATAGTAGTTTCTGAAGAACAGTTTTAAGGCTGTTCTAGGGGTATGGGCGGCGGCGCCATGCTGGAAAATCTTAAAGAAATACAAAATACAAATGTTCAGAAAGGATAAAGAGGTGGCAGGATGTGTTGTGTCAGATCATGCCCGAGACGTCAAATTCCACTCAGCGCAGCCCGTCCATCAGCTGTCAATCAAAGTTAACCGCCCTTATTGGTCATACATTTTATATCTAAATAAGATCTAAACTAACAGTTAAAAAAAAATCACCCCCTCACAGTTGTCAGCAACCAGAACCTATAGAAAAATACAATAAAAGTCCAGTGGGAC
This sequence comes from Hybognathus amarus, assembly GCA_030378365.1. NCBI lineage: Eukaryota > Metazoa > Chordata > Actinopteri > Cypriniformes > Leuciscidae > Hybognathus > Hybognathus amarus. The sequence continues at coordinate 445,355 of JAQIUQ010002832.1, forward strand.
TCAACCTGTGAAAGCATGAATTTATGCTGTGTCATTTTAAAAATGGGATCTATGGAATATTTACTCCCTTTTGGGACCTACCTATAGCAGATTTTAGATGTATTGCAGTTTTTCTCACTTTTCTCACATTTTCGATATTAGAATGTTGCGCGGCTTACCACGTGTCAGAGACAGTTGCGTCACAGTCAGTGTTTAAAATCTGCTCAGTCGTGTAAAAACAGGTTTGTAATGTTTTCAGTTCAGAGTCCAGCTAGTCGTTAAGTCAAGTGAACTTAAGTGTGTCCTCGGCATTAGCCATCGCATTTTCTTTCTCTAAAAATGTTCATAACTTTATATAATATTATATAAAAAAACTGGAAAGGCAGGTTAAATTGTTCCAATTCAATCTAATGACGATTTCACATTTAAAATGTGTACTACTCACTATGTATTATTTTACAGTTAGATCAGTGTGACTTTCTCAATGTATGATCAATGTATTTTCTCACTTTCTGGGCTGGCAAGTTTCAAATAGAAGCTTATGGAGGAGTGAGACAGCTCTCCGATTTAATCAGAAATATCTTAATTGCGTTCCGAAGATGAATGAAAGTCTTAAGGGGTTGGAATAACATGAGGGCGAGTAACTTCACTGACAGAATATTTGTTTTTGGGTGAACTATCCCTTTAAGCCTATATTCAGAAATACATCTGTGCAGTGTGAATTGGTTTTAATGCTATCCCTTTGAGGTGGATCTGTTAGTGTTAGGGTTTAGTATTTGTTTCAGTGTTATGTAGGCACGGTTTGCACTGAACTGGGTTGAATGAAGAATCTGTAAGGATCTCTGTTTGTTTGATGCTCTGTGTAGGCCAATGTTGACGAATCCAAATCACTTTGATTCAACTTGATGACCAATCTTTTTTTTTAAGTTATACTTTGCTTGTACTCTAACAGTGATATAATTTTGTTTAAAGCAAGTCAAATCTCTGACAAGATAGCACTGACAAAATCAACCATCAGCATAAAGAGCAACAACAAAAACTTTACTTTAAAACTTGTTTCAACCTTTTTATAGAAGCTGTGGTATTCAAAACAGCTGAAAACCCATGAACAGCAGCCTCTCAAGGACATGGTGGATGACAACTAGTCTCTGATTTTACATTTCTGGTCAAAGAAGAGGAGATAGAATGGTGGTGGAGAACATTTTCTCTGTTTTTTAATCCTTCAAGGAGTAGAAAACACTGCACATTAGAGCCACCTCTACAAAACAAATAAGAGTCAAAGGAGTCTTCAGCTTATGTTTTTAACATTTTTGGTGTTTGGAACTGGGAGGGAGTGCTATACATCATTAACACATTTAATGCCAAGTGCCAATCAAACGAAAACCCAGACTGAGATGATTAAGTAGAAGCATCTATGTGCAAAACACAAATGTCAAGGACAGCAAGGATCAAATTGGCATATGAGCAGAATATTATAACAGTAAATGGCAAAGAAAACCAGTAAAGTGCTATAATTAATTCAGTCAAGTTCTCTCAAAAAAAATTCAAATGCTGCATGAATAAAAATTCAGTGGCTGTTACTCAAGACAATGAAATGTTTAAGTTAGCGCACAAATGATCAACAAATGCAGCTCCATTCAAATGTAAACGAATTAAATCCTCCAGCACAGTGACAATAATACAACATCACTGCATTATTTTTTTTGCCACAAGGTCCATAATGAGTAGAGAAGGTTATCCATTAACATTTCCAATCATTTTCAAATGGCAGCTTGCAGCAAGAAATAGGCAATTTGTCATCTTTAGATCCAATTTGTTACGATAGGCTAACTGGGTCATGCGAACCTGCTTTATTTTAATACAGTAAACACAATAATATCTTAAAATAGCCAGTTGCGCTGCACGAAATTGCAAGCTGGAAGACTGCATAATGACCTTTGCAAAATATCGAGATATCATTATTTTTTATATTGCACACCCCTACCCATTACATATGCCAAACACAGTTGTCATGACAGAAATCTTTTTGTGGAAACTGTTTTGTTCAGGATCTTTTATCATTAGAAATGTTAAAGGGACAATGTGTAGGAATTTCTCCCATCTAGCGGTGAAATTGTATTTTGCATTCAAACGAATTGTGCTCTCCAGCGCCTCGCTTTTTCAAATGCCCATTGCATCTACGGTAGCCATTATGTACCAAAAAGCTATGACAGGATGTCTTCTAATAGCACTTCAGAGTGTTCCTTTGGGTGAACAGATTTGTTATTTCAAACAAACAGCAACTTGACACCAAGTGTTACAGAATGAATTACTGACTGTGAAAAATATAAACTATTGTAATAAGTAGTTATGCTTTATGCTTCTTTATTTGTTATATTTTCTGAAGTATGTGCATTGTTAGATATCATCATCACCTTTTAACTATAACTGTTCATCTGTCTATAAAATAAAGTACACAACCAAACAATGAAAAAAAAAGCTTGTAATTAAGATTGTAACATTGACTGTCCAGAGAAAGCAGGCAACTTGTGTTTTTTCAACACATTCTCACCTTTTGACCATGCTTCAATATTCGACGCTTTCAGGCGCCCTTAAGCATCAGTTACATGACGCGATCCTATGGCATCATCTAACTGATTGTCCCTTTAAAAACATTTATTTAACAGGGTTTTTTTACCTTTTAAATATCTTTACTGTCAAATTTGATCAATTTAATATGATTAATATCTCTTTCATAAAAAAATCTCTATATACTAAAACAAAACTTGAAATTGTAATGTATATGCCCTACTTTCCCTTAAGAGACTTTCAGGGTTTATATGGAGGAGTACAACTGTTGATAACGCTCTCAAGGCAACAGCTGCTTTGGAGACATTTGTAGACAATCAAATACCAGTGTTTCTTCATCAGGGTCAAACAAAGCTATGCAGAGTATTTCAGAGGACTTTCGGAATTGGCTGACAGAATTAATATAAATATTTTCTTAAAAGCAGTTCAACTATTTAAACAGGAGGTATATTACCACATTATCACACACCATCCTTTTTCTTTTCCTTCTTTTCAAGCAGACGAGCACCAGCACTTGCATTAAGCTGACCTTGGCTGACGTAGCCAGTCAATGTGCAAGTGTGGATAGCACAGAGGCAGCCGCTCCATCCAGCGGGCATCCATTTTATCAGCATCAGGGTGACGGAGTGCATGGCTGTCATGGGGATGACATACGGCAGGCTGAGGTCCCATCAGTGCACTAACATCTGATGTCCTGACAGTGTCTGCTCACCTCTGGCCTACCCAGCTGTGAGTCCTCTCTCACAGTGTCTGACAGGCAGCAAATGCACAGAACATGCCTCATAAAACAAAAGGACTAAATAACGTAGAGGGTCTTTTTTTTTACAGTTCAGGATGAATTACCTTGACATCTTGAGAAAGGTCTTGAGAGAAAGCCAATGTGATATTTTATTACCCCAGTCTTGCTCTTGAAGGGTCACTGAAGTATTGGGCCTTTCACATAATTACAAAAGCCCTGTTAAAAGGCATATTCATCAGATGGAGATCTGAATGACTAAAGATGGTAGAGGTCAGAATAACATTGAAAATCTGGCATTTAGAATCTATATAAAACCTGGACATAAAAAAAGTTTTTGGTTAGCTAAACCTTGGATTTAGTTTTATAGGATTTAATGTCTTGGTCACTAATCAAATAAGGTAATTAACCACTTGAAGCCCTTTGCACAAAAGATCAGCTGTTCTTTTACATTGTCAAACTGAAATTGTACTGTACACACACTACCGGTCAAAAGTTTAGGGTCGGTACATTTTTTATGTTTTTAAAAGAAGTCTCTTCTGCTCACCAAGGCTGCAATTTTTTAATAAAAATACACAAAAAAACACTGTAATATTGTGAAACATTATGACAATTTAAATGACTTTTTATGTTAATATATATTAAAATGTAATTTATTCCTCTGAAAAAAAGCTGAATTTTCAGCATCATTACTCCAGTCTTCAGTGTCACATGATCCTTCACAAATCACTCTAATATGATGATTTTATGCTCCAAAAACATGTATGATTATTATCCATGTTGAAAACAGTTTTTTACATTTTTATTTCAGGATTCTTTTATCTGAAATGGAAAGCTTTTGTTACATTAAACACTACCCTTTAAAAAGTTTGGGGTCAGTGAGACTTTTTATTTTATTTTTGGGGGAAATAAATAAGAAATCAATACTTCTATTCATCAAGGATGAGTTACATTGATGAAAAGTTACAGTAAAGACATTTATAATGTTAGAAAAGATTCTAATTAAATACAAGCTGTTCTTTGAACTTTCTATTCATCAAAGAATCCTGAAATAAAAATGTAAAAAACTGTTTTCAACATGGATAATAATCATACATGTTTTTGGAGTATAAAATCATCATATTAGAGTGATTTGTGAAGAATCATGTGACACTGAACACTGGAGTAATGATGATGAAAATTCAGCTTTTTATATAGGAATAAATTACATTTTAATACATATTAACATAAAAAAAGTCATTTTAAATCATCATAATATTTCACAATATTACTGTGTTTTTTGTGTATTTTTTATCAAAAAATTGCAGCCTTGGTGAGCAGAAGAGACTTCTTTTAAAAACATAAAAAATCTTACCGAACCTAAACTTTTGACCGGTAGTGTATATATATATTAGTACAAAACAATTTCAGTTTGACAATATATAATAGTGGTCTCAGACATTTGGACCCAACTTCACCTTTCCATGAAAGGCAAAACATTTCTAAAACACTAAGTCAGTGTTGTAATGCACTACATAATTTATCACTTGATGGTTTTATCTCCACTTTTCAAAGTGGGTCTTTGGACAGAGAGAAATGTACAGAGCCCCCTTGTGGCATATTTGAGAGGACTGAAACAGAGTTTATACTTATTAATCCAAGGTGTGTGCAAATTAGCCCTTATTATAGGTTGAGAGAGCTTCCTATAATTTAGAAACACATCTGCTTATGAAAAGCACAAGTGGCATTACAGATACGCAGACAGCCAAGTGTTCATTGAAAATCTTTTTGGCAAGTAGCTTTTCCATTGTAAGTCCCTTCGCGTAATTGCCGCCAAGATCTTTGCTGATTAGCTTGTTATGTGTGAGTGACATGTCTCTCTTTTGAGACCTTGAGCCTGATGATTCCCGTTCCAAACAGCAGGTGGATTGAGCGGGGCCTTTTGTTATGACTCGCGAGACACAAAGAAGATTGACATACGGCATCGGGAGGAGAAAGTCTCCAAGGGAAGCGTTGTTTGATGAGATTATGCTGTAGAAACAAAACCGAGGCTTTCCCTGTTTTCCCAGGAAACAAAATCCTTCAAATTAATTCACTGTGAGAGGAAAGAGGATATTTAGAAAGAAACAAAAATAGAGCGTGTCAGAGAGTCTGAGGACAACCATTTCGGTGCATGTTTGGCACATAACTGTGGTGATGATGTTTGATCAGCATAATCAACATACAAGGCCAAGCTAAAAAAGAAAAAGAAAAAAAAGAACAATTAACAGAAACCCACCAATAAACAATAATGGTCTGCATGGGTATAAAGGAAGTATAACTATTCTCTCTTCTCAGAATGCTAATGTATTCATGTGAAAAGCCAGAATTACGCCGCCAAGAAAGAGGGATACGTGTATCCCACAGTCAAAACTCTTTCATTAAAATGGAAATTGCCTCAGATAAGAGCCGAATGAAGGTCAATTAAAAACTCATATAGGCACAAAAGAGATAAAGCCTTCAAAGCCCTTTCAACAGAAGATAGCTGCACATACTGTATGACAAACCGCAGACCTTAAAGAATAATACATTTATGAAAATTAAATCATTCCTACATGAGAAGCACATGATAATGTTAATATGTCATTTAAACCATTATATTAGCAATTATCAAGATTATAATTATTATAAGCCAGTATACTGTCTGAACAGATTTCCATATTTTTCAAAATTGCAATTATGATGGTATTATAAACCTTAATGGTTTAAAGCAGCTATGAATAATTGAAAACATGACTTCTAACAAATAACAGTTACTTAATAATCATGTAAATTTAAAGCCACAAATTGTTAACAATTCATAAAGTAGGTTTACATGGTCTGAGAAATTCATGATTGGTGATACTTTTGACATTTTACTTGGATCTTGTGTTGATTTAACCATTGCCTCTGGAAACACTTTAATAATGGTATATATAAAAGGGTGTCAGTTCATTTTCATCCGATGGAAAAAACAAAACAACTTTCTGCTAGATAACTCTTCTCGTGCACCATGCAAGAAAAGTAATACTTACTAGAATTAAATGAATGAGTGTAAATGATAACAGAAATGTCCTTTTTAGGTGAAGCATTTAGTCTGTGTTGCTTTGTAAATACAGCTGTCTGCATCACTGTTGTTTTTTTTCTATGACTGTGTGAGTGTTGGAGATTAATTTGACCCTATTTCCTTTTTTCATGCCTTTAAGCTGAATTGTTTTTTTCTTTTGGTCTAAAGCTCAGTGTTGATATAGTGCTACTCATATGGTAACCCCTAACTCGTCAAAGAGCACCGGTGACCCCAGATTATCGGCGGGTCTACCTACTCATTTAAACATCACACATTTACTTGATCTGGGGTTAAAGGAGCATTTCAACATTAATCTTTATTGAAAGTGGATCATATATGTAGTCGAAATGTAAAAATTTTTTTTTAATTTGGTGCCCTCTTGACTGAGAAGACAGAAAATAACCAGAGAGGGCGCATTTGTATGAAAGACTACAACACCCACAATGCACCACATTGCACAGCTCCGCAAGCCACACCCACTAATCCGGAAAAAGCGCAAACAGCATATTCAGAGATTTCAAAAAATATAACTGCTATCTGCCACATAATGCAAAATCTTAACAAAAGCTCTCGTTTATACAGGCTATATTCTTCTTTTTTACAAAGCTATGGGTTAACTTTTGTCCAGCCGATCTAGGTGTTTAAAAAAAAGAAAAAAAAGCCTAAAAACAATCTGAAATAGGCTGTGTTGTAGGAAGGCTGCAAGGCATATAGGTTTATTTTCGTTTTGTTACATTATTTAGGCTATTTTCAAATGAGTCAAGTGTACAAATAAAAAAATGAAAACATATTAAGAAATCACAATCATGATAAAGCTGTTAAAAGGGCTGCCCACGTCTTTTGTGCGCTCAAGTTCGATTTCAATTGTAGGCGCGTGATGTGCGCGCTCATAATGGAGCAACGCGGTCGCGGTCGCCTACCTCCACAGTCTTGTAGTCTTAGTTTTAAAATGTAGCCAGACAAAAAATTTAGATTGACTAAAGCCAAAACAAGTAGCGTTCTACCTAAATGAATACAGCAAAACTACCTATATCCCTAACTGAGCGCGAGCAGCAGCGCAGCCAGCCACAGGTGCAGTTCCCGAGTGTATTATGTGTGTGCGCTAAACTGTGGCGCATTACAAAAATAGCCTAAATGAAAGCATTTAAAGTTGAGGATAAAACATATGCTAATTATATTTAGAATACAGTAATAAATAACTGCTTTATAAAGGAATAAATATCAAGGAGTAAATCATTGAAAATTTCTATTGGTAAAAAAAAAAAAAAAAAATGCGACTGGTTCGACCAATAAGAATGTCAGTTGACCAAGACGGCATTGACCGATTAGTCGACTAAACGACTAAAGTTCACAGCCCTACTGAAATGAAATAATGAAATGTGACTTCCTGCTTATTATGACGCAAAATGACGATGTTTTCCTCATAAGCAGGAAGTAAAACACTTAAATCCTTATTTCTCCCATTTCAGGGAAAAATAAGGGAATAAACTAAGGCCATTCAAAAATATGACTGGGTTTCTAAAGATACAAAGCCTAATGCAAAGGGGTGAAGTGTCCCTAACTAGACCACCAACACAGAATTAAGATGAGAAAAAAAAAAAAAAAAAAGCACACATGACTCTGTACTACTCAGCATAAACTTTGTTCCCTTCCCCTACGAAAAAATCAAATTGGTTTTGTGGTTACCTCATGACTGATTGTGGTGAAAGCCATTACTTTGCACAGCATTTTATTTTCTTGAGTCATCCATGTTTAAAAGTCAAACATGCTTGTTTCAGCTTTTCAGTTGTACAACAAAGCACATTCAATGCTGAAGGACAGTAAATCATCTATGAATTTAACTTCCACCAACAGACTTTTGAGTAAAAGGGGGTAGGTCACGTTTTTGACATTCAATAGGACACTCAAAGGTCCGTCTTTCACTTTCCTGTTGAGCTGCACTGAAAATCCATTAAAAACAAGGTGCTTTAGGTCTCTTAAGATGATGACCAAGGGTTAAAAATGTGTAAAACTGAGGAACAAGCATAAATGTCAGTCTATTGTCCAAACAGATGAGAACACTACCATCAGACAAACAGAAGTGTTTCATCGAAGCATTCATGTGTGTATAGAAAATGTGCAATCTTTCACAACCTTTAAGTTATTTGTTCAACAGATATTGTAAAAATAATAAGGAGCATATTCCGTTGAATCTGTGACATTTCTTACTGATGTTTTTCACACAGTTTGATATCTTAAAGGTCACTTGCTTTCACTGTCTGGAAATCCTTCTCTTCCAGCGCACGTCCCTTGTGTTTTCCTAAAATATATGCAGAAACTGAAATATGCTGATCAGGCTGAGAATGGTTAAGGGCGGCAGCATCCTTTCTGTATGCTGAGCTGTCTGTAACCTCCATACCCTTGAGAAACTCACATCTAATGACCGCACTGATCACACTCATCTCTAGATGTATGGAAGTTTTGACAAGGAAGTAATAATGACCAGTTGTTCCCCTTTTTCACTAAATTAAAGGGATAGTTCACCCTAAAATGAAAATTCTGTCATCATTTACTCACTTTCATGTATTTCCAAACTCCCAAGCCCTTCGATCATCTTCGGAACACAAATGAAGACCAATTTGATGAAATCTGAGAGCTTTCTGTCCCTTTATTGACAGCGCAACTAAAACTTTGACACTTCAAAAAGTTCATATATAGATCATACACTTAATCCATATGAATTTAGTCCAGTTTAGTCTAAAATTTTCTGAAGAGAAACGATCAATTTATGTGATGAACAGAATAAATTCAGGATTTTATTCAGCAAACATAAACAGAAGCTCAACCAAATCTGCTTGACGTACAAGAACAAATCTCTCGATGAACCTCATTGGTTCTTGCAGATCAAACGTGCGGCGTAACACAAGAATGAACCTCATTGGTTCTCGCATGTCAGGGGAACATGCTTCAGCTTCCGTTTACCATAGTTCATGTGCAAGTTGATGAATGTTTATTTGTGAAAAAAAAGCCTAAATTCAATCGCTCCATCATATAAAGTGATCGTGTCTCTTCAGAAAATGTTGGACTAAACCACTCAGTTCATAACGAACGCCTTAGGGATACGTAATAAATCAATTAAAATTTTCATTTCGGGGTGAACGATCCCTTTAACAAGTTAGGATAAAGCAGCACGTTCTCTTCTAGACATTTCTGCATGAAACCAAAATATTAAGCAGATTTCAGTGTCTAAACACCACATGACCCACACACATCAAAACCGAATGGTAAACAGTGGTTCTCACTTTTGAGATTGCCTCTCTAAATACTGCCTCACAGTGGAAGCACTAGGATAAAAACAGTAAAAATATACATAGCGTCTACATGAGTTTATCTCTGCACTACACTTTAAATAAACTATACTAATAGTAAAGTTGTGTTTTAGCCTTGTTTGAATGAATGAAATTGGAAAAACGCATTTTGAGAGAAAATGTTGCATTTTCAATTTTGCATATCAAAGTAGCATAGCAATCATAAAGTGTGTTTTAATCCTAATTGATAACAGTTTTAGCTTTAGAGAAATCTGCAACATTCCAGATAAAACGATTGCAGCATAAATTCTTCTTGTACGGTCCAGTCATTTCTAAGCTCACACCAATCGAGTCAATTACCCACCAATTGTCAGTTTAAGGGAACCCACCAATGGGTTCAGTTTTTGGCTGGCAGCATGTCAGTGTCCACCATGAAATAGGCTGTCAGGAACTAAACGGGCTTAAAGTGTAAATTGCAGGTTACATTTTTCACGAAGATAATGCAATGTGCTTACATAAAGATAAGAACTGGCCATCATTGTTTTGTATGTTTTTTTATAGCAAAATGATGAACATAATATTGACAAGTTGGTACTTTTTACACTCTGCCTCCCTTCCACTATAGGCAAGATTTTGAAAAGACTTAGGCTTGTTCCCTAATGTTATCTGGGTTAGCACCAGGCTAACTCTAACTACTCACCAGGACACCTGGCCAACCCTCCACTCATTTTCCTCACACCAAGCATTGATAATTGATAAATTGTAGGACTGTGGTCCATCAAGAATTTGATGGTTTCCCACCTCCTCAGTCTCCCAGTCGTTCTCCATAGTCAAAGCCACAAACAGTAGGAATCTAGAAGAGTAGCCTACGGGTTGCTAGGGGTGCTCACTCCCTCTTATGACATCATCACCCAGTTACTGTAAAAAACACGCTACCTTTGAAACCCCAATAAATGTTATTAATGCATTTTAAGTCAGAAATGTTCAAATATATACAAATTGAGCACTTTAATTTTCACATTAATCGGTTGTGGTGGTTAACCTGCAATTTACCATTGAAATGCTGTAAAATTTTATAAATTAATTCAATATTTTGTTAGGTTTAATCAATTTGTTTTAAATGATAAAACTTTGCTATAAAATGTATCAAAATTATATTAGGATGCTTGAGAGTGCAAATTAAACTGAAAATATTTGATTTTAGGTTAATACAATAATAACTCAAGCAGCCATGCGTGTATGTGGGGGCAAAGTGTGGGTGTGTGTGATGTTAGTGTGTGTGCATGTGTGCTCACCTTGCCTGACTCAATCTCATGCTGAGTGTCAAACAAGTGACCACAGGACACTAATGAGGACCAGATCTAAGCCAACACAACATTCAATGACCTCACAATCTAATGCACTTACACACACACACACACACACACACACAGAAAAAAAATACTTTTACTTTTACTAAATACTTTTTTTGCATTTTCCCATCCTAATCTATTGTTGTCTAATAAACATGGCATTGTGTACAACGATTGTTGGCTCTTTGACGAATGATTTGTTCTTCTTTTGTAAGTGGCTTTGGATAAAAGCATCTGCTAAATTCATAAATGTAAATGTTAACACCTACCACATCACAGTAATCTGCCACATTCTCCAATCATTTCAACTCTTTTACTGTACATATTTAGAAAGCTAATTCCTGAGTCCAAGTAAGCTACAAAAACACACACCATGTCCAATTTAAAACAACAAATCCAAATCTAATCCAACCACTAATCTTGAACCCAGTGGCCCCCCAACCCAAAAACTGTTGATCCATTTTAAACTAAAGTCAAACAAAACCAAACTGCACTCAACAGACCTAAACCTAAATTTGACAAACCCCAACAACCTAAACGACTCCGTAGGCCTGTTATTCTTACAACATTCCCTAATCAAAGACAAATATCAATTTAAATAAATGCGAAAACAGAAGGACACAAGACACACAGAGAGTTAAAAAAAAAATAAACAGCAACACAGGGGAAGAAAGGCATGATGAGATTAGAGGCAAATGCTGAATCTGATGACTTTGTGCAGATTCAAACAGAATATTTCTCTTATATAACGGCCCGGGCGTGAATCCCTCAACACCGCCGTACTGCAGTTGTTCTTCAATGGAACTGCCATTACGGGCTGATTATGACCATCAGCAATTTCAAGAGATAATTGAAAAGCATAGATTAATTTGGTGCTCACACACACTGATTTGAAATGGCTTGATCTGGGGGATTATAAAGTAAATCAAGCAGCAGCTGACATGATAAAACCATCTAAACAAACATATTTTCATAAGACATGGAATGTGTTTGCACTCACAAGGTGCACATATGTAGGGGTTTACTGGGATACAAAGTATATTTGTGCTTATTCATAATCCATTGACTGCACAGTTGAAGCACAATGCAGAGCACAAATGTAAATGAAAAGAATTCATGCAGTTTTCATATCACAAAAGATAGTCCAATTAGAATCAAATGATTTGCAGTAAATGTAGATATTTTGGTTGGTAGGCTTTGTTTTGACAAAATGTATTAAATGGATAATTTGGACACAGACTTCAATAACTAATCTTACATTTCATGGCTATCCATCTCCTCATATGTTTGAGGTTCCAGGTATGCTGTTTTGTGCACAGGTGCAATTTCCCCAGACAATGACACACTGACCCAAATTCAATCTGGAGCTTCTTAAGGACATCTACGAGGTCTCGTTTCCATTAGCATTTAACGATTTAGGTTTCATATCGACCCAAACACACTGTTTTATACATGAAAAGCCTTTTTTGTGTGTTTGTTTAGATAAACGGGATATATCCTAAGCTTGAACCATTATTTCACTGTTCAGGTGAGCCACCCATTCAGCGTTAACAAACTGCTGCCTCCACTAACCTGAGCATCACTTGCTCTTCAACAACCTGATTACTACAAGTCAAGACGTATTTTGACCTCACCTCGAAGATGGGAGATGCTCCTTTTTCGGGCAGTGTACATCCCAGCAGCTCGGCGAGGAACTTTGCCATATAAATATGTGTTGTGTGTTCCGCCGGAAGATTGAAATCGCCGCTGGCAGCTGTTGTCTATGTGCCCACTACAGTGCCCACAGGTAGTCTTGTCCCCGCAGCGGTTTCCTACTGCACAACAGACCGATTTTTCGCTTCCTCGATTTTCCTTTCAGCATTTCTTTAAAACTGAACGCATAGGAGTCATTTTAAAGGTGTGACAGCTCATTGTCTTTGTCTAGTGAAGAGCGCTTGTGTCTGCTTACGAGCGCGGTGGAGCTCGAGCTCATTGAACGCCACTTGTAATCCTCGTGTAGTAGGGGAGGGAGGATCAGCGAGGCGACGCCAGATACACACACATAAAGCTCCGACAGGTTGCCTGATTCTTTCTGGAATCTAAAGGAAGTTTGCTGGCTTTCTGTTTTTACGCGAACTCGAACTAGCCTTCAAAAGTGCACTTACTCAGAAAATTAGCGCACAAATAATAAAAACCTGTTGAAACCTAAGTTAAGTTTGCCTTGCCTGCGTTTCCTCTGATCAATTTAGGCTTAGCCTACGAAGCTTTTGAGAAATTCCTTCAAAATTTGGTCAGCGGTCAGATTTACAGAATAGGAAATTTATTAGTGATTGTTGACTTAAAAATCATCATGAAATTAAAATGGACAATTCTACATTTTTTATGTGATATTGCAATAGGCTATTTATTATAAATGATCTATTCGTGCACATCATAACCTTTATAGATCGATGTGCATGTTGTAGGCCAGCATCCATTTCACCTTGTAGCGCAAACCTAGTGGTTACCTGGATGGGAGACCTCCTGAGAAAACCAGGTTGCAACTGGAAGGTGTTAATGAGGCCAGTAGGGGGTGCTCACCCTGTGGTCTGTGTGGGTCCTCCTAACGCCCCAGTATAGTGACTGGGACACTTTGCTGTCAAAGAGCACCATCCTTCGGATGAGATGTTAAGGCTAAGCCGGGGTCCTGACTCTCTGTGGTCATTATAAATCCCAGGATATCCTTCGAAAAAGATTAGAGGTGTAACTCTGGCATCCTGGCCAAATTTGGCCCTTTGCCTCTGTCCATCATGGCCTCCTAATCATTCCCATATACTGATTGGCTTCATCAGTCTGTCTCCTCTCCACCAATAATCTGTTGTGTGGTGGGTGGCGTTCTGGCGCAATATGGCTGCCGTCGCATCATCCAGGTGCTGCAAATTGGTGGTGGTTGAGGAGATACCCGCTTCCATATGTGATGCGCTTTGAGATCCCAGAAAAAGCACTATATAAATGTAACACATTATTATCATTAAGATAAGAAAGAATTAGAATAAGACAAGAAATAATTGATTCCAGGCCATTGAATTATTAGGGAAAAAAAATGCACACCTGAGGTAGGCTATTGTGGCTGTTACACCTTGGGTGTGCATTATGTTTCTAATAATGGGCTTTATGCATAGCTGCACTACTTCCTGAACCTAAGCCAGCTCCTTTGTTTCCTGTCTGCCATTATTGGCCAAGCTTGATTAATTCAGGTGTGTCTGATTATTGTTGCCGTGACTACTGAGGTCAGGCACACCTGAACTAATCAATTTGTCCAATAGTGGCAGACAGGAAACAAAGGAGCTGACTGAAGTTCAGGAAGTAGTGCAGCTGTGCATAAAGCCAATTCAATGGCCCAGAGTCAATTATTTTTGTTTAGAGCCTATTACGGTTACCACACCTCCGGAAATTGTTCAGCTTATGTATTGTTCAGACGTTTGTCAGGTTTTTGTCCTTAAAATGCTATTGTGTGTGAGACTAATTTCTTACACATCTCATACCAAGCCTCCATTGCTAATTCTAAAACGTCATTTTAGAGCTAGTAGCGGAGACTTGAGAGAGAGAGATGTGTGTGAATTACTGAGTCTGTGTATCTAGCCTAGCGTACAGTGCAAAGCTGACGTTTATCTACTAGTGCACGCACCAGCGAAATAGCGAAGCTATACGTTTATCTGCTCTTCGCTGAATGAGAAACGCCATTTAGCTTTTACTGATAAAATCATCAGAGCAGAGCTGAAAATGCATGAGTACTCTTATAAGTGAGAGAGTGTGAGAAAGAGATATGTGCATTATACATAATAAAATGTAATTTTGTGGCAATTTTTTAAAATAATTTGTCATTTTATCCTTGGTTCTGTAGGATGTAAAGACCTTTGAATTAACTGAAATCAGTTGGCGAAGTTATATATGGAACTGTAATGCGGTTCAGACATGCCTGGAACTACTTTTATTTATCCTTTTCCTGAAAATAATTTCATAGCTTAGAAGGTTCATCAACCAATCAGAATCAGGCATGAAAAAAAAACATGAAAAGCTAATTGCATGTTTTATCACAATTCTGAGTTGTTGTTGTTGTTTTTGTTTTTTTTTTTTGGGGGGGGGGTTTGCCTAATTTTTATGACAGTTTTGAAGCCTAAATACCCAATCATTGTGAATGCATGGAAAATGGCAAATAGTACATTATTTATAGTCTCCTTTTTGACAGAAGGTTCATTTTTAGGTGAACTTTCTCTTTAAGATCACACGAATGTAGAATGCAATGACTGAAAAAATATTAGGGTCACTGTATACAGATGGAGCAAGATGTAAGAGATTCAATAATTAGCTTAATAATGTTTGTGATGAGGTGATAATAAATAGCATTATTTATACAGTGGAGTGTGACTATTCGAGTGTAGTGTTTAGAGGTCGGTTAGTGTTCAGTCATAATGCCATTTGAAGTTGTAATTCATCAGCCTGCTGATGCGGGACATGATGTCTGATGGAAGGAGCATGAGTCGCTGGGGTCTCTGGAGACCTCTTTCCCCATGTCCTGGAGATGACCTAAATGTGTAAAAACCCTGAGTTCAGATGTGTTCCCAAATGTGTTCAGAGCATTTTACCATAGGCTGATGGACTGGAGAACATACATAATGCAAACAGAACAGCAAGATGAAGAGACTCGCACTCAATCTGTCCCTGGCATGAAATCATAATTCACACTTTAATGTTTATCAAATGTGATTGAGAATCACAAATCAAAATGTCCATTGGTCAAAAGAATGTGTGTGGCAGTGACAGTGCTGGCAGTCTGTGATTAGGCACATTTGATGCAAACTGTGTTTTGCCATTGCTGTTAAAAATCCAGATTCACATGTCCTAAGGCTCAAGCTGCTGCACCTCTGAAAAAACCTTGACTTAACATTTAGCATGAGGACAATGTCTATACAGAGTTAGTTTGTTCCCATCTGTTTTATTGGCAGCAGCAGGTATCTAATGTCACATCCTTCATTCGCTTTTACACCCAACAGGGTCCCATCTGTTTACAGTGACCTTTCATGGCCGCGCTTTTGTTGTTTGGATAGGCATATATGGCCTGATGACTAAAGAGGGGTTTATATTCTCTTCTATGTTTATTTTAGGAATTAGCACTGTATTTTGTGGACATCCTGTCAGTCTTATATTAAACAGCTATCAATCACATCAGATTAATAAAACTATAAACACTAAAGCTAAAAACTCTTATGACTGTTGGATTTGACAGATGTGTTCATTTATAAGACCTGTCCCTACTTCAGGTGGATGTGTGAATATTTTTTAGTTTGTGATGTGTCATGTTCTCAGCTTCAAATTCTCTGGTATCCAAGCAGCTGAAAGAGGTCGTCATGGTAATATTGCATTTGCTTTCTCGTGACATTGACTGTGATAATACCAAGATCGCACTGTTCCTTAGAAACACACAGATCCTCAGAACATCAATTACAATGTGGTTTTGAATTTGAGTGTTGTACTTGTATTATTTTATAGTACTTTATTACATGACTCTCTGGAATACTTCTGGAATTCTCATTGGCCAACAGCACAGTTCTGTGGTCAGATGTTTTTGTACATACAGTAAAGTTACTGTTGTCTTCACAAATATTAAAAAAATATAATATAGTATAACTTTTCACATTTTTGCATTTGTGTATAATGTAGAGTCTGTTAATTTTTCTAAATATGAATTTCACATTTTTTGTGACATTTCATCACATTTTTACTAGTTTTTATTTTTTTATTATTTAGTTACATTTTAAACATTGGTATTTCAATCACAGTCCCCCTTCCATCCCCTACACAAACCCCTATAAGGTGCTTCTCAATACTCAAATTGATCCTGAAGTGGATGGAGCAAAGATGCAAGGAAAGAAAACAGGGATACACAAATAAAGATATAAGAAGCACCCCGTTTGTAAACCCCATTTGAGAATCCCTAAATACACGCTAAACGTAAAAGAACCAGATAAAGAAAACTACAAAATGCTTTCTCTTTCATTTTCATCAGTGTGTGTCCTGTTTCTGGGGTTTCCAGTGTCATGGTTTTGACTCTGGGTCTCATTGGAGGGAACGGGCCCAGCCAAGACAGGTGTGCCTTTGCTTTTCATGTGCAGGTGGCCTGCTGTTCAACCAGCTGCCAATGACTAATTACACAAACACATATGTACACACTGACTAAACCACTTGCTTGACTGAAATGATCAACCAGAATTCCAAGCATTGCCGTTGACTGTGGTGAAAAGTGTTTAAATAAATGTAATTAACTGTGCATAAATATCTTTTTTGGCTACTTTGTAGTTTTACAAGCTTTTACTCTCTACTTGAGTACATTTTTGTACTCTTTACTCTAATACATTTGTGATGTATTAGTAATGCAATTGGCTTTATCCACAGCTGCACTACTTCCTGAACTTAAGCCAGCTCCTTGTTTCCTGTCTGCCATTATTGGACAAATTGATTAATTCAGGTGTGCCTGACCTCAGTAGTCATGGCAACAATAATCAGACACACCTGAATTAATCAAGTTTGTCCAATAATGGCAGACAGGAGCTGGCTGAAGTTCAGAAAGTGCAGCTGTGCATAAAGCCAACTACTTACTACATTTTAAACCTAACTTTTTCTGCAGTTCATTTTTGCAACAAAAAGAAGTGATATCGCCACCTACAGGGAATTGAAGGATTTTGGTTTACTTATGCCCTTTTTGAGCACTTGTGTTTGTATGTAAAAAGGAATATGCTTTATCTAATCAATAGAATTGTGGCAACAGATTACAAGCAATATTATTAATTAAATTTAACAAATAAGAATTGAGTAATAAAATAATCAAATTATTCCTTAAAAGTTAACCAATTAAAATGAGTAAAGTTTACACCAAAAAAATCTCACAATCTTACTAACAGACAGATGTCAAAGATTAATTCAGAACTCTTTATTTCATATTGCCATTATTGAAGACACCTGATGTTAACAAGCAGAATCACTGAAGGGGAAAAACCGTATTTTTTAAACAATCCTAAAACACAGATCACCATAATGGTGACTTATGTGTTTTTGGTTGTTGTTGTAAGTTTTACTCATTTTAAATGGTTAACTTTCAAGGAATTAATTTGAATAATTTATAACTCAATTCTAATTTGTTACATTTATTAATAATATTGCTTGTAATCTGTTGCCACAATTTTTTTTGATAAGATAAAGAAGATTAATTTTTACAGTGTACTCTACGACTCAAAGTCGTATTGGAATTGGTAACTTTCGCTGCAAGGTATCTGTATTTTTACTCAAGTATGATTTTCAGGTACTCTTTACACAGAGTTGGAAGACGGCATTTAATAAGAAGAAAGCTCCAAAGCGTGCAGTGATTTTAATAAAGGGGTTATAGCAGCGCAGTCTCATCCCAATTCGTCATATAACTGACGTTTTGGGACGTCCTTTGACCATTCGTCAATATACGACTATTTAGGGCCCCCTTAAACGTCGGTAGAAGACGTTATGGGATCCTGAACTCTACCCCAGACCTAAACCTAACCCTAAACCCAACTCGTCACCTAACTGACGTTAAAGGTAAATCATCAGTTGTATGACGACCCGGGATCGTCATCTACCGACGTTTAAGGGGGCCCTAAAAAGTCGTATATTGACGAATGGTCAAAAGACGTCCAAAATGTCAGTTATATGACGAATTGGGATGAGACTGTGTTACTTCAGCGCAGACAGATTTCATGTTGTGCCCTGAAGATGCTCCATATGGTCTCGCAGCTGTAGGGTGCAGGATATCATGTCTCACAGCACAGTCTGACCCCCTGCTGTAAAATCTCTTCAGTGACGATGAAAGGAAATTTCGAAGGCCTTCGCATCTACATCTGCATGTGACGGTAAAAACCCGTCATGTGGGAGATTATAGAGATAAACTCAGGCTTTCTCTCTCTCACTTCTTGCTGAGACGCTTAATGATGCTGCAAAGTGCCCAAGACAACGCCAGCTCTTTTTCTATTTCTATCTTACAATTGCGGATATGCCGTGTGCCAAACTGGGACTGGGATAGGCCCATAAAGCAGTGGTGACTGCAACAATGATGCTGCAGTGCAGCAGCACCTGATTTATCGCCCCAGCTTCTTTCAGGGTGAGGACAGGCCCATTAACAAATGAACTTTAATTCACACTGGCAGTTCATCCCTGCTCAAACCCTGCTGCTCTCGTTCTCTATTCACTACTACTACAGAGATGTTGATGGCACATACTCTGGCAATGAGTAAAGACAAGCTTGTAGCTTTCACACAAATGAATGTAAGGGGCAAATGAAGCCACTGGGCAGAGAGTCTTTGAGCTTTTCCGAAAGCTTAGTGTTCACTGTCAGCTGTCATGTATTTGATCTTTTTTATCTATGAATTGATATCTATGAAAAAGCAAGCTTTTTTATCTTCACTTTCATACCGATAAGTCATGAGTGAGCTGAGATTCAGGGTGTGGGTTTGTGTGAGAGAAAGAAGGGAAAAAACATTATTAATATTAATGTAGCCAAATACCCTCATCCCGGTCCACACACTAAGACAAACATGCATACGGCACACTTCACATCTGTGCTGCATCTTAATTTATATCAATAATTCAGAGACTCGCAGCCAACATCATCTGCAAGGATACTTCCACTGCATTAATGAATAATGTCAAAGGCATGCCATGGAGGAAATCATGGATATAGGGATAGAGGAAAACACTTCTCCAACCAAGGGATTTTTATCAAGTTTTTATGGCATGGACACCCAAATAATACCCTTGCACGGGACCCACTTTTAAACAAGACCCATTTATTAAATGCGAAAAATATATATAATGCAATATATTTTAAATATATTTGGTGTTAGGTAAATGAAATAATTGGCCTTTATATTGTCATTGAACAAAATATTATTAAAATATAGAAAATATTGTATTAAGATTTACAGAATTGTGGCTTTACACAACCAGAGAGCAATGACATGGAGAAACTCCCTAAAAGAATACCCCCCCCTTCTATATTATTGTATTAAGTATTAACTCACTTGAGAATAGATTTTGTCAATAACTTGACAAAGTATTTCAAAGTTTTCTGATTATTTTCATCCATAAAGACATGGATAATTACAGACATCATTTAATTTTTGATGGAGTCAGATTAATGATGAATTTCTGACCTATTCAAGACAGCGTTCCTATATTCCACCAGCTCCTCAACATTCCGAATTTCAAGTACACTATCCCTGGAGAGAATGATTATACATTCTTTTTCATACTCACTACCTCTTTGTTGGCTTGATCTAAAAGCTCCTGGCCGTGACAGCTTCAAACAACTGGGGAAATAGAAAGAGCTTTGCTAGTCCTGTCAGGTCGCAGGTGATTACATGGCTGTTATTTGGAACCGTTCTGAGCAGAGCTTTGAGGACTCTGCATGTGGGAAACCGTGGTAGCAATTATTACTTTGGTTCTGCTACTATATAGAGTATACTGTATATATATATATATATATATATATATATATACAT